>CM064521.1:42664238-42892773 GCA_032716605.1 Paralithodes platypus
TTAATATGATGTATAGGTTATGTTCATTAATATGATGTATAGGTTATGTTCATTAATATGATGTATAGGTTATGTTCATTAATATGATGTATAGGTTATGTTCATTAATATGATGTATAGGTTATGTTCATTAATATGATGTATAGGTTATGTTCATTAATATGATGTATAGGTTATGTTCATTAATATGATGTATAGGTTATGTTCATTAATATGATGTATAGGTTATGTTCATTAATATGATGTATAGGTTATGTTCATTAATATGATGTATAGGTTATGTTCATTTAATGGGTGACTTCCAAATTTCCAGGAAAATTTGTGGCCGGTTTCCTTGATAAATACCCAATTTTATGACTGATAACAGACATTACCTGTAATCAATACTGGGATATCAACCTATGTAGTGTAGTAACTACAGTAGATATATGGTATGGTATCAATTCAGTTTCCTAGTAGAATAGTTAGTTACAGTACAATAACACATTAGTTATGTTACTAAGAGTAAAACTTCTCTACTTGAATACCATATAACAAGTATTAAACATGGCTGGAAGACATCTGGTCTTATTTTCTTTGTAGGCATCCCCTTTTCTTCTGATTCTTTTCAATTATATTTATATTATTATTAATGTCAGATTTATGTAAACCAAAAAGGTGATATTGATTCCACAGTCTGGTTGTAGACCAGGCTCAGAGACGAAGCGTGAAAGGTACCGTAAGTGAAAGATATGGTAGTTTTATAGCTTTAAAAATAACATTAGATAATTTAACAAACAACAAGTGAATTAAAATGTAAAACTTGCAAACTAAACAAACCAAAATTGGGACAAGGACAATATAAAGTCAAATTAAATTATCAAAATCGCTATGTGGAAACAACGCTTACTAAAATGAAAATTATTAAATAAAAGAACACAATCCACCACATAGGGTGTACATTACTACATGACCAAGTTAATCTGTTTCCCAAGCAAACTAATCGCACATATAACAACACACTATCGTCACGTTAAAGGAATTAGTCAAGTTTGGGAAGTCCGGGACGTTCTGGTAAATTTTACTAAACTCTGCATGAATAAAGAAACTACATGTTAAATGTCAAAATATTATTTAAAATCAAATTTGCAACATGACAAGACATTAACAATAGTACAAAATACAAATATTGATAAGATATCTATACTATTACAAAATAATATATAAAATACAGTACAGCACTCACTAACGATAGTGCTATCGGGTAGGTACCTGTAAGCATAGCATGCCTCAAGTGACCCCTATCAATAACTACCCTACAAATAACCTACATTTATCGCACAAATAAACTAAGGAAATCGCAAAAGCAAGCAATTGATACTATCGACAATGAATACATATAATATAAAGACAAATAATTGCAAAATATGAAGTAACAACAGATTTAAACAAAGAGTACTCTTTTAACAAGAACAATCAATTTAAAAAATCATCAATATTAATATTAATAATAGAAAAAGATAAACAATAAATACAGACAAAAAGTAAGCAGAGGTAATACAAGAAACTTCAAGTTAAAAATGCTTGATTAAAATTATTGATGTCAAATTTTAGAATAGTCACAATAATTGACCCTAAAAAGATTAAATTTATGGAACAATTTACTTGCCTCAAAACCTCTGTCTACTAAGAGTCTGTATAGTAACCTAGCTCTAGCCCAAAAGTCATCTACTTTAGTGCAGATTTTACAAAATCTTATTAACTGGGAATAAAAAAAATTATAAGTTATTTTACTATCGATAATACTACTAGGGAAAGGAAAGTTTATTACGTTAAAATTAAAATCATCAACTTTGTGATATACTTTAAGTATGCACTGTTCATTAACAATCTCTATATTTATATCAAGAACATTTTCAACTTTATAATTTACATTACATTGTGTGAGGGGAATAGAATTAGGGTAAATAAGTTTAGCAACTTGATTAAAATTTTACAAATTGCAAACGAGAATATCATCAATATATCTACTATTATTACTTAACAATTTAGCAAGTGCTAATTTTTCTGGGATTTTATTTTTCTTGCTACTGTCAACTAAGTCTTTTATATATTTAAATTCTAAAGAAAGCAAGAATAAGTCTGCAATTAAAGGGCTAGCATTTCCACCCATAGGAATTCCTAATATTTGTTTGAAAATGTAAGGCCCGAATCTAACATACCGGTAAGTATTGAAAAGGAGGAATTTAATGGCATCTTTAAGTTTAGTTCTATCAAAATATACAGAACTAGTGGGAGTAGAGCTAAGTGATGCATTATTAAAATATGTATAAACATTTATGAAATAATTACCATTCCCAACGAACCTGTCAAAGTGCAAGTCTATAATAAAGCAAAGCTCTGAATATACTAAATCTAAAGGCAAATTGGCAAAATGTGACAAGCAGGCAGTATTTTTCTCTCTTTATATTATTTAGTATAGTACCGTTGAAAAGTTAATAGTACGATAAGTAAAACATTGTACAGTATTATGAAAATGGATGTATAGTTAACAGGCGGTTTGTATTTTTTATAATAGGAACTCTCTCTCTCGAGGAGCATCACATGATCATACATGAATCTGACGAGATACGAACGATCACAGCTCTCTCTCTGTATTCACCAGATTATTCTACGAATACAAATAATTTGTCCAAATATTCGAATACGAATGCAAATACTTTCTTTTATTTGTAATGATTTGAATACCATACAAATACCCTGAATTACTGTATTCGAATGCATTCGAATACAAATAACAAATACGAATACTCCATCCCTGATGTCAGCTAGGCCTTTGTGTTTTCAATTCAGACTGTCATAGACTCGGAAAATATGACGGTACTATTTCAAACAAAATTATAATAAAGTTGGCAGAGAGTACGACCAAAAAGTTTTATTTAGTATTCAAATATTCTGAACCTCCATTGGTTTATTAAATAGTACAGTACTGTATTCAAGATAGCCCTTGGCTTTACCCTGACGCATTTAATTGTATTCGGAGGATTAAAAAAAAATAATAAAAAAAATAACCCTTTCAGTTTGATTGATGCCCAACCAGCCCATTTTTATTTTGTTTTGGCTATTAGACAATTTTAATGAGCATTGGAAGGAACTCTAGGGTGAGGGCTGGTCCTATCCAGAGTGAGGTTTGGTATCTTCTACCCAACCTTAACTGTTTTTGTCTTTTCTGTACTACTTTTCTTCTAGGTGCTGGTGAGATCACCTGATTGGGTGGCACTGCAAAGGGGGGCATTGGCCCGGGGGTGCAAGCCGTGAGCTTTAATGAACTACCATATATCTTTCCTAAGCTGCATAAAATCAACTAAATATAGCTAAAATAAACAAGTCACCAGTACTGAGACAGATAAGTACAGTAAACCCTCGCTATCTCGGACTAATTGGGGGGAGATCCAGTCCGAAATGTCAGATTTTCCGAGATGTCCGACTTATGTCCGACTTAGGAGAGGAAAATGTCTGAATTGGAAGAGGGAGTCTGAGCCATCAGAGAAAACGAAGACTTCCCTATCACTAACAACGTAGATTCAAGATAAATTACAGTACCTGTACAGTATGCAGCAGACATATATTATAAATATCACTTTCCTTCTCCATTTCACTGTAGCCTTAGATCTCGGAATTTTCCGAGATATAAGACACCTGTCCGACAGACCATGTGGGCCCTCGGAGTTTTCCCCTTACATCCCGGAATTTTCCGAGATATACGGCGAACTTTCCGAGAGGTCGATGCCAGGCCGAGAAGTGCGGGTTTCCGACTTTTAGAGGTCCGAGATAGCGAGGGTTTACTATACAGTACTTTTTATCACACATAGGAGTTATTTGTATGTCGTATATATTTTCTGAATGTAAAGTTTACATTATTTACAGGAGGTAATGAGACGAAAGCAGAGGCAAGCGCTACGGACAGCCCCTCCTCCTCTCCCCAGCCAGTGCCGGAACCTTCCCCTCCTGGTGCCAGAAGTGCCGGTAGTCCATCCACCTTGAAGACCCGGGCGACACCTTCAGTAAACATCCCAGAAACTAGGCCTGGACTTTCAGAAACTCCACCACTTTCAGAAACACCACCACTTTCAGAAATCAGAACCGGACTTTCGGAAACCCCACCACTTTCAGAAATCAGAGCCGGACTTTCAGAAACCCCACCACCGATCAACAGCAGCACAGACAGGAGCGGATTGCTCGGGTATACAGAGCTTGACCATTCCAGACTCAACTTCAACAGCCCAGCAGCTCAGAACGGCTCGGTGACGGACTTGAGGGAACAGCTGTTAAACTTGAACCGGTTACTGTCGGCCAACGGTAACCTTGCGTCTGGTGGCTTACAAGGTGGAGGGGGCTTGGATAATCCCAATCCTACTTCCCAAGCAGTAAACCCTCCAATTGGGATTCTGAAGTCCTCATTGGTCCCCATCTTCATTGCCTTACTAGTGTGTGCTCTGCTGTCGTACGGGCTAGGTTATGTGGTCTCCAACAGCATCGCCATTCCCTTCCTTGTGTGGGAGGTTCAACATCTGTGGAGCCAAAGGTTTAGCATCCACAACAACTGTAGGAGTGGGTCTGGCCTCCTAGGGGTGGCCTTTATGTTGTGTGGGGTGCGCCAGACTACCATTTCCAGCTATGCTTTGATTATGACTGTTATTAAGTGTTTCTTGGAAGATTTTGCCCTCTACATATTTACTGTGATCTTGTGGCATAATATATTGGGCTCCCTGTGCAGGATGCAGGGTCAGTTAGATCAGAAGAGTTACCAGAAGATAAATTTTGGGAGAACAAAGATGTGGATGACTCGGTGGAAAACTTCTAGCACTGGTATTTTGCTCAGCTTTTTATGTGCCAATATAATGCTTGTATTGCAGTAATATTTGAGAATCATAACCTTGGCCATGCAGACTATTCGTTCACTGCTGCAGTACTATTCTATCAGCAAACGCGTCTTACACTATCACCGTAATTGTCTAAAGGAGTTATTGGACATTGCATATCAGTCTCACTACTGTATTATACTATTATTGTCTTGCAGCCTACCTCACAATAACTAATTAACCCTTTCAATCAGATGCCCAGCTTATTTTTACATTCTACAGTATAATAAATCTTATCATATTTTATCGCTCTGTAGAGTACCGGTACATAATTTTGCTAGTGAGGCTTTTTGAGAGGAGGAATTGCGTGTAATAATCACCATTCTTTGAATAAATTATGAATAAACCATAAAAATATAACAAAAACTTTTAATGGTAATTTTTGGGGAGTTACTGGTATATGATAGGTAATGCAAGGTGAAGCTGTCATCTAGTCTAAAGCTAAGCTTCTATACATACTGTACATCAATTTAAAGACGGAGTGCGGTTCCGGTCTCATGTCCTAATGGTGACGCTCCAGGTAGCCCTACACAGAGCTGCCTCACTTGTAATTTTTTTTTTTTTTTTTTTCAAGATCAGACCGTAAGGTTGATCCTACGTCTCTCTTGGTCTACAGTATGAGGTCCCAAATCCATTACCGATAAATGATTTTGCTGCCTTGCTAAGAGCTAGGCGTGACACCGATCACATAGAGTATACTGTTACCTCAGTTGGCAGAGATTATTAACACTGGTCATCTGATTGGAGGTGTTATCCCTTTGAGTAATTAGGATGCTATTTCTTATTTTATTTATTCTGATTATCCTAAGGCAATCTTAAGCAGTTTAGGAAAGTTCTCTAGGTATCAGAGGGATGAAATCTATAAATCTATCTCACGTAATCAACAAGACTCCCATAATATCCTCCTAAATTGAATAAAATTGTCTACTGATAGCAAAACTAAAATAAAGAAATGCATCTTGGAATACTGGAGTTAAGACCTGCTACACCGCTGCACACAAGGGGAAGTCGGGATTATAATACCTGTACTATTATAAGAAGAATTCCTCGTGTAATACAAGCTTAAATTTGTTTCTAACATTCGCCTATTTCTAATCATCCAACCAATCTTCTTCCCAAAAGGCGTAATTCCCCTAAAGTTTTTCTTTTATCATATCGTTTGGGAAGATGTTAGATAGTGAGTTTACCAGTCATCCAAAAGATATAAGAGAAATGAAGCTACGAGTGGGAAGGGAACTCGACCTTCATATAAAAGGCGGTATCACACGACCGCTTTTTCCCTCCACTTTTATTTTCAACACTGGTCTGGCAGCTCATGAGGTAAACTTCTTTAATAATTCTGTCGCCTAATTGAATCTATCTGTAGTCTAGTTTCTAATAGCAGTACAAAAGATCCCAGAAATGTTGCCAGAATAATGTGGCCCATTGAAATTTGACGGTATAACTTGTGTGATACCCCCACTTCTGACAATTCTCTAACCATCCAAAAAATATTATGCTAAGAAACCACAACTGTAAAGTTACGCAATAAAATAATAATTAACAAATATGTAACTGGATATATTAAGTGCACTAAGAGTTCCTTTTAACATTTGTTCTGAGTGAAGTCAACCCCAAGTTTGTTAAAACCTTGAGTGCCTGAACTACTGTATCAAAATTGGGGGGCAGGGAGGAGGGTAGGAAGGTTACTGTTGTTTTAGCAGAGGTTCGAGTCCGCTCTGGACTCAAACTTTGGTTTAAGGGGAGAATGGTCGTTTATCTAGTCCCCTTTCTTCCTCATGTTTAGCCCCATTAGTTTTCAGATTTTATGATTCGACTCATTTGTTTGGTGATTTTAAGACCTTTCACCCAATTTCTTTGTCAATATTAAGACTTTATGTGCCAATTTTTCCCTGGCGAGCCTGTTGTTTAACCCTCGTGACCCGGGCTGCCTTTCTAAAGGACGGAGCTCGTATCCGGGCGATCTGGCCGAAAAACGTCTAGGCCTAGGCTACTGTATGTTTGTTATTTTAACTGCTAGAAATTTCGCACGCATCCCTAAACGTAGTGCGGTTTCCAATCTGTAGACTGGCGTTGAGTAGAGCTCTCTAAGTCAACTGGTTCAGTTGTGATGACGATTTCCGTGGAGCGAATTTTTCCGCGATGTTGACAATATCGGAGCTTTCCAGACACTAATTTCGTCATATCATACAACAACATTGATCCGACGTCTCCTCCTTGTTTTCGGAGGTGCGGTGACGCAATGACCGGCTTTGTTTACATGCGTCGAACGCATGACGTTCAGACCAAGCTTAATAGGCTTTCAAGCTTAATAGGCTTTCAAGCTTACAGATTTTAACAGGACACCCGGGTACCGGCCCATCTGCCGCGGTGTCCTTTTAAAAGGACACCCGGGCTGGAAGGGTTAAGAGGAGCTGGCCTTTGGCCAGAACATTTTTCTATAAACAATTTACAAATTAATCTTGAAGGATTTTTTTTTTTTTTTTTTTTAAAGGTTGATGGAGGGAGGAAACTAAAAAACTGATAAAAATATATATTAATGAGCAAATAAATATACCCATCCCCCCTAAAGCCAAAATTGGTATAATCTGAATTAAATAGGTAATATAGCCTTGGATTTGGCTTCACATAGAGCAGAGGTGGGGAGAAACTTTGACTCCAGATTGTACAGTAAAATTTATCCCTGTGTAAATATCCAAGAATCACACCAGAGCTTGAATACAGTTATTATACATTATCAAGGATTTGGTTTTATTATTTGTGTTGGAGTGTCTTTTTGAATAACCTTATTTATAATCACACTTAATAATGTGCAATGTTAAGTTATACAAAGGAAAATATATGATTTACATCTGTTCATGTTAACTGGGTGAGAGAATGTTTCTCCAAGCAGCTGATTTCCTAACACATATTTACTAAATATTTCTGCATTATTGGTAGGTGGAGACTTGCATCTTCCACTTTTTGTGGCTAAATGTTTTTGGTAAGAAAATGCATCTTTGGTTGAAAGTGTATCAGGTCAGTTGACCAGTTACACTTTCCAGCATCCCATGAGGGTGGTTGACCTATAGCCTGGGGCCCTGGGGTGACAGTAAGGATTATGGCCTTGTATTTGGAAGCATTGTGCTGCTCCTAACATTACCATTATACTGTAGATCCTAAAGGTGGTACTGGAGCCGTGGGCTCCCTCATACCGGTATTGCTGTGTTACAGTCAGGTACAGGTCTCCCTTAATTTATGATTGGGTTACGTTCCTGAATACCCGCTCTTTAATAGAAAATGTATAAGGAACCCTAAAATTAATGGGATAAATAGGGATGCTTTCTCGGACTAGCCAAAACCCCAACACAAACCCCTAAAACCCTATAATATTATGGTAAATCAGGGCATCAGATAATGAGGGAGACATGTATTCCCCTCTCTGTTTCCACTACCAAGAGTGCCACCTTTGGCTGACCAAGGCTTACACATGCAGGCACGTACAGTTGCACACATACGTTCTGTTCCTCTGTCCTCTTATACTGTACATGGAAATATAATGCGCATGATAGAATTACAAATGTAGTTCATATGGATTGTTCAACTGATAATTATAAGAAATCACATTCGGACATCATTCATATTATTTTACTTTCATTTATAAGATCACAAAGAGGAACAGAACTTATGTGGGCAACTGTACTGTACCTAAGCCTCTTCAAATTAATTTGGTGGATGGGCCTGCAGAGAGCTTAGGTTTAATCCAGATAGTGTTTATCCTTTTGATTCCGAAAGGTCGTAACTAAGCTGAATAAATGTCAGCTGGAAAAAACAGACCATACCATGTGTTGGAAGTTGCCGTCAGAGGGGTTCGTTCTACCTATCTCATAATAAGATTAAACTGATGCATATACTGTAGATTCAAAGAGTGCTGGGAGGGAGCAATCCGTCCCCTTAGTTGCCTCAGTCTGTCTCTGTACATACATACATACAAGTTTATAAGACCATTTCATCCACAGAGAGTGTGGTTTCCGTCTTAGGTCCTAAATGGTTGCTTTCCAGGCAACCCTGTTTTGGGCTGCCTCTGTTGTATAGTTCTTTATTTTGAAGATTGGACCTAAGTACCTGATCCCATGTCTTTCTAGGTCAACTCCCCCCATTCACAGTCCGCCATTTCTTCACCCAATTCTGACATTCGTTCTCTCCACGTGTCCAAACTAACAAAGTCTGTTCGTGCACATCACTTCACTGATACTCCTAATGCCCAGACGCCTTCTTAGTTCCTCACACGATACCCCATCCCTAAATTTAATCCCACATACCCAGCTCACCATTCTCTTTTCACTCGTTCCATTTCATTAATATTATCCATTTGTGTACAGTACATTCCTCCTCCCCTTGTATAATTCACCTACTAAATGAGACGGAGAAAGGGGCGAGGGATTGCAAGAGTGGTCCCGGACCCTAAGAATTTGAACTTTAGGTGTTGTTTCTGTTCGGGCTCTGTCTCGAGTCGGTCTACCCCGGCTATGGAGTATATACATACATACATACATTCCTCTGTGTACAGAGATTTGAATTTCATAGCCATATTACTCACTGAATGAACACCTCTAGCAACAACTTCCAGCGTGTACACTGTAGACTGATACAAAATTCATCACTAAATGTGTTTGTGAGACAGCGGCTTTAAGAGACCCTTCAGTGTACGAGATCGAACAACTGTACATTTTGTGCCTTGGTCAGGATTTAGGTTAAAACGGCCACAAACCAAAACAACCGTAATCCTAAATGGCCTGGGAGTTAATTTGGTTAGGTTGTTGTGTTATGTGTGTGTGTGTGAGTGTGTGTGTTATGCTAAGTTAGGGTCCGGATTAACTTACGAATACGAACTGCGATGTGAACCAAAGGGACCGCAAGTGGGAGGAGATACGAAGGATTGACCACTTGCGAGTTTCAGGCTATGAGGAAGTTGGAGCCGTAAACATCAATATTTAGTAGGAATACAAAAATTATGTGAAAATGTTATGGATATAAAGTTTGATTAATTTGATTTTATGTGTTTATATATTCACAACCTGTGTACTGTATATACATATATTCACTACAACTGTTTTTATTTTCATTAGTTTCATCCCACTTGAGATCAATTTTACTCGTTCGTTGCTTAATAAATCCGGGCCATGATTTATTTAGTTTGGGTTTGGTCGGGTTAACCCGTACAGTACCGGTGACGTCCTTTTCATTATACTCTGGCAACTATTAGACGATTTTATTCAGATTAGGAAGGACATCTACCATCAAAAGGATACACACTACTCTCAATTAATCCTTTTTAGCAACCATAACAAAATAACTTTCCTAAGCTTCATAAAATCATCTAAATGTAGCCGAAATCAAATACAATATGACATCGTCGGTACAGAAGGGGTAAACTAAACAACAGGGTGTCAACAAGAGACCTAAACCCCTCTTTTAAGTCATCATTACTAAATATACACTTAAATTTATGCTTCAGTTTTTATTATATCCTTGTAAGTGATAAAATGGTCAACACAATGGAAATTCACGTAAATGTTCCTGTATTCTTTCTCATATTCATTTTAGTCTTGTATTGAAGTTTTATTTTTTGTTTTCTCCTAGACCTCCATCAAGCTAAAAAAAAAAAAAAAAACTAAGTCCCCCTTAGAGATAATTTATAAATTTTTCGGTTGTTTTACAGCCAAATAATCCCGGTTTAACTACTGCTTCGGAAACTGGCCATTTTTATCTCTGGATGTGCCGGTTATAGAGTTAGGTGGTTGATTTATTTTATTTGTTAATACTGTACTGGTATATATATTTTTAGTTTTTATTTGATAATTGATATAAGATTTAATTTGTTACCATAAAAGCCTTATCAACTTTAACAATGAGGTCGATGAGGCACTAATTCTAACTCGACTTTCTCTATCCTAGTCCTCTCAAAACTTACCCATATAATACTGACCGAGAACAGATCTAACAAACTACTCTATTAAGTTTAGGAATAATTGAATTTTCAAAAGGGCTTTATTTACTTGTAAAACTCACCTACTAGATGAAACGGAGAAAGGGGCAGGGGAATGTGAAAGTGGTCCCAGACCCTAAGAATTGTTGGAACTTTAAGTGTTGTTTCTGTTCGGGCTTTGTCTCGAGTCGGCTACCTCTAGCTATGGGGTATGTGCCCGAGTACATACATACGTACATAGGGTTTAAATACTTACATACAGTACTACAGTTTAAAGAATTTATTTTGTACAACCTAGCCCGAAAATCACTATCTGAAAAAATTGCTCGATATATTTGCTTCCTTATTAGAAAACTTGATAATACTGTATTTTGCATTGTTATATTTTGTGTCTGTAAATATTATATTGTATAATGTTATGGACACTTAGTGGTACAAGTATGTTATGGATTTGATTTTTATCAATAAATAATTATGCATTATCACAGTCTCATTTCCTGTATTCCTCCTAAATTGCAGGCTTGCTATGGCTTGCTAGGAAATAATCGACACCTAAATGGCACGAAAGGTCTTAAAATTGACAAAGAAATAGGGCTAAAGGTCTTGAAATCCCCAAACTAATGGAGCGAATGTCTTAAAATTTAAAAACTAATGGGGCTAAACATGTGGGAGAAGGTGTCCTGAAAAAACACCCCCCTTAAATATCTGCAGCCAGCCAGTGGATGCATCACGTGCTAGCTTAGCCTACTCTCATACTTGGGCGGGTGCCCAACCCCGAAAGGAGCTGAAATAGGGGAGCTATCCCCCCGCCAAAGGTGGCTTTCTAGGGCCTTTCCTAGCTGATGCTGAGAGGATTGGGTTCTAGTCATGTGGTGATGGGCTGGTCTATCCGAGTGAGAACTGAGTGATCTCTGCCATACCCATAGCTTACTCTGACTGTTCCTTTTACTTATATATCTTCTAGATCTCAAGTGACGGCGTCTTTTCCGTGGATTGACCTCCCTACTGCCAACATAGAAGTTGGCAGATTGGGAGCCAAAGCGTCACATTTTTCCCTTACCCCTCAACTTTCCCTTCATAATTGCTGAGGGGCACAGGGTGGGGCTTTGGTTTCCCGGGCGTTTCCGCACCTTCCTCAGCTCCCTGCCTTGGAGTGGCTTCGGTCACCCGGGCTTTGTTAGTGGTAAGCAGTGAGGATTTTGTGGGGGCGCTCGTTTATGGCCATGGCCTTGCTCGAGACCTTGGGGCTGTTCGGCCAGACAGCCTGGGGAACAACAACAACAACTCTCATACTTGTCGGCTTATGTTATGTCCTAACTATCTTAGGTTTAACACGGCATGGTCCGATGGGGGTATTTTGGGATCTCCCCGGTTTCACTCCATTAGTTTGGAGGTTACAAGATGTTAGACCCAATTATTTTATGGAAAATAAAATGCTTGCGGCTTCACATTATTCAGTTATCAATTTTTTTCTGCGTGACCTAGATGTGTGTGAATTTTGTGTTTTGTCTGTGTTTGTTCGCTGTTTTGTGTTGTGTTTTGTGTTTTCCTGTTCTTGCTCTGTCTTGAGTCGGCCACCCCCAAGAAAAAGAAAAAAAATATATACAGTATAATATATAATAATAAAATAGAGGAAAATATAATAAAATATAGGAAAAGTGGGGATTGGGCCTGAGCATATAGATAGATAGATTTTTGTTCTGAGTGAGCGATAGTGAGCTTGTAACTTACAAGAAATGGGCCTTGACCGGGACATTTTTCTATTGAAAATGTACACATTTGGATTGAAGGGGATCCGGGTGGGCATGTTTTAGTTGGAAGGAAATCTGGGCAGGCGTTTTTGTTTGATTAGGGGACAAACTAAAATATATTCCTTGAAAATGGCATAAGCAAGCATTAACGTCCATCAACATCTCTGCTAAGGGAAAGGATGTTGTATCCGGGCGTACGGTCGTCATATTTACATAGGTCATACGCTCGCGGTTACGTTTCCGTATATTTTTTCTGTAATTTGTCCCCTGCTGGCAATATACAGTATATTATGATGAGGACAATAAGTCATGGGGGGGGGGGGGGGTGAGGAGGGCTATTGTATCCAATGGTAGTAAAAAATAGGGCGATACACCCGAATATTACAGCCTTACCGAAAGAATTTCTTCAAAAATTCAATAATTTCCGAGGTGCTGTTTGGCGCCACGCCAGCATCGGCCACAGTGATGACATGATGGGATAGTAATGTGACAGGACTTATTGTACCAAAGTACAAGTTGCCTAATGGTGGCCCATTGGCACTAAATATTACCACCCAAACCTGGTTGATGATCTACCAAATATAATGGGCTTTAGTGGGCCATAGGCCGTAGTGCGGTTAGTTGAGCACTCGCCTGCAAACCGAGAGGTCGACGGTTCGACGCTCGGACCAGCCAGGGTGTGGAGTTTAGCAGTTTGTGGCAACTGTCTATTGAAGTCCCTAAAACATCAGAGCACCCACCCTAACCCTGCTCTTGACCAGGTTGTTGTTGATCCCCAGGCTGTCTGGCCGAGCAGCCCCAAGGTCCCGAGCAGGGCCAAGGCCGTAACCGAGCGCCCCAACAGAACCCTTCCAGCTTTACCACTAAAGAATGCCCAGGTGACCGAAGCCACCCCAGGCGAGGAGCTGAGGAGAGTGAGGAAACGCCCGGGACACCGAAGCCCCTCCCAGGGCCCTGTGCCCCTTAACAGTTATGAAGAGAAAGTTGAGGGGCAAGGGAAAAAAAATGAGATCTGTCTCTGAGAGGGCAGCGGGGGAGGGGATCATCAGCCCACGGGCTTACACCCCAGGGCCAGTGCCCCCACCGTCCGCAACCCCCCTTGCAGTGCCACCCAATCGGGTGATCTCGCCAGCACCTAGAAGAAAAAGTAGTACAGTACAGTAAAAGAGACAGAGAGAAATGGCTAAGGTAGGGTAGAGGATGCCAAAACTTACTCTGGGTAGGACCAGCCTTCACCTGTCTTGAGCAGGTAGTGCATGGTGGTAAAACAATCATCATCAGTGATATCGCTGAAGTGGTCAGTGTAGGCTACTTGTCAAGTTTTCCAGTTCAATGTGAATCATGGTTTTCAAAACTAAGCCACTGATTAAGTTTATTCAAAGTTCTTCCATTACATAACAGTAGCTACAGTAAAAGTCCGTTAATCCGACGACCGATGATTCGAATCTCCCAATAGTCCGAATTTTTCAATTTGAGGCCAAATCCGAATTCACCCGATGGTCCGAATTTCAAGAAGTCCCAAAGTCCCCTTTTTGAGGCATTAGGCCACTCAAATGACACATAATGGAGCACACACATATCATATGTTCATGAATTAACTTTAAAAGTTTACCATTGTCATTGTAGCCTATTATCTACTTCAAAACATTCAGATTAATGGTCAAAGGAAGCTACTGATATAATCGTAAACACCTTCGTCTTCTTCTTCTTCCACATCGTCTGCTAGAGAGTTTGTTTTGCTCTTGAACGCATCCTTGGGACGCTCCGATGCGCTACTGGCTTGCACCGCATTTTCTGCAAGCGCATTCAGTCTTGAGCTTGAAAACGCACCTTTGGACGTATTAGTCTTGAGCTTGAAAACGCACCTTTGGACGTTCCAATACGCTACTATTTATAGTTCAGTGATCGGAGCGTCCCAAGGGTGCTTTCAAGACAACAAGACAAGGGTGCTTTCAATACAATATAATATAACAGAGCACGTCACAAAAGGAAAATCACAAAAGGAAAATTACAAGAACCTCTCAGGGAAGTGCCGTTGTTAAGGCATTACTTCCCGAACCACATCTGATCTTCAAGAGCAAGACAAACTCGCTAGCAGACGGAAGAAGAAGAAGACGTTTATATCAGCAGATTCCTTTGACCATTAATCTGAATGTTTTGAAGTAGGTAATAGGCTACAATGACAATGGTAAACTTTTGAAGTGATTTCATGAACATATGATATGTGTGTGTGCACCATTGTGTCATTTGGGTGGCCTAATGTCTCAATGTTTTCGTCATACACAGGTTCATAGGGGTAAAGTCCGATAATCCGAAAAATCCACTAATCCGAACGAGAGCCGGTCCGCTGCCCTTCGGATTAACGGAAGTTTACTGTATATCCTTTGGTTTCTAATACAGTGAATTTATAATACTTAAACTAATAATTATAATTTGATATACTTATCATACTATTGCAGATCATAGAATACTGATTATGATTACAAAATTGCCTAATATAAAAAACAAAAAAATATATACGGACATAAAATAGATGATTGACACTTAGAGTTACCAATATGGAATGTAATATTTTTAGCCAACTGGTGAATAATTATCAAAAGGCTTGTAGCATCAAATAATGATTATTATACCTTAATCCTGTGTCACGGCAACCCTAGGCCTTCAGAGCAGTTATAGTCAGTCAGAATAAAATTACCATATATCAATACAATGGAACGTAATAAATTGAAAATGGTGCAAAGTATGTGTGTGGTCAAACTACCTAATTTGGAGTTGAGGAGGCGGTTAGGTATCAAGAGTATCATTAATGATTTGCGTACAAACAGGCCTGGATGGTTTGGGCATGTGGAAAGGTTGGATGATGATCTAAATTGGATGAAAGATGTAATTCCGAGAATGTGGAGGGAGCTGCACCAAAGAGTAGACCAGAGAGACATGGGATAATGTTGTATGATCTGATCTCAAATTCTACAATCTTAGTGAGGCAGCCCTGAATAGGGATGAAATTTGTGCTGTACTTAATCTCAGTACATTACCACAAAGCTTTCCAACACACCATATAATATACCCTCGCTGTTTCTAATATATGAATACAGGTACAGTATTCCCATATTCAAAATATGCAAAGGTAAGCAGTGCCTAATGAGAAAGAAGCTCAATAGGTGGCGTGAAAGAGTTTTATTGTTGTTGTCGTTCCCTAGGCTGCCTGGCCGAACAGCCCTGAGTCCCTAAGGAAGGCCATGGCTACGGTCGGGCTTTCCCACAGAGCTGTCAAGGCGTGTTGATTATGTGGTTGGCGTAGATGAGTGAGTGAAATGCAGTCTTCTAGGATGTGTCCAATGGTATGGGGTGCTGTGTTACATCCCGGGCAGGTGTCGTCGACTGAGACATCCAGTCTCTTCTGACAGCTCAGAAGAGCTGGATGGTGCCCACATCTCAGCCTGGCCAGGTGAATTCTGTCCTCGCAAGGAAGGGAGGATTCAGAAGGATGGATTTTGGGAGGTCGTGCCTGCAACTGTATGATGTCTATGAGTGATTGGATGGAACGGCGAGAGAAATAAGTATGGATGTGCTTCTGAAAGTTGGTTTGGGGTGGGCAGGGAGGGAGAGAAGACGGTATTTGTGTGTGATGGGTGTTGTTTTGATATTTCTTGGTGTCTGTGGGTATGTTGCCATGTAGTGTAGTGGGTGGTGTTGGTTTGTGGAGGCTGCAGCCAGGAATTGAGTGCCTCTCATGTCCAGATGGTCTTTGACATTGAGGACTTTGGTTTCTTGAGAGTTTTGTAAGATGAGATAGTGAAATAGTGGCAATGCGACTTTGAGAATTCGGAACGGCGGTGTACAGTCGGTCCAGCGGCGTACTTGTTATTTGCCACCCTCCTGTCAATATATATGATCATGACAATAAGTCATGGGGGGTGAGGGGCTCTAACCCATTACTGTATCCCACGGCAGTCAAAATAGACGAGAACGTGGGCGATACGTCCGAATACTACGTGGGTGGCGGCCCAACAGCCATGGGGCCCGGAACGGCAATGGGCCACAAGGAAACAACAAGGTGCCATAGGATTATGAAGGTAAGACTATGAACAAGCTGCTTGTAAGACTGAAGTGTCTTATCTCAATTCACCATCTGGAACAAGACCTCCTGACTTCATCGTGTTGAGCGATTGAATCTACAGGATGTAAGACTATGTCTGGAGGCAGAATTGCAACAAAATGAGAAAATAACACCTAAAAGAAAATAATAACTTGTATTAGTCTTCGTCTCCCTGTGGCGACAATTGAAAAACTGTGTTTTCTTTTTACCCTCTTGGCCTTACAAATGCCCATGAAGGGTATAGGAGAGCATTGGTGAGTATGAGAGGTATGGAAAACGGTCATAGATGTCTTCTCTCAATTATGGCTGGAGCCAAGCTAAATTTGTTAGTGCGAGTCTCTCCCCCCCACTAGATGACGTACTGTACAAGGCAAGAATAAAAATAACGTGCCTGTTTGAGGACATCAGCCAAGTAAGGAATAATGTTAATACAGTACCTGGATATATTAACCATCGGTACACTTGCGTAACAAAAGGTTCCTAATTTATATACCATTGTACTGTACATTAATATAGGTTACTGTATAATTATTTATATGTATTTCTCTTTAGTATACTTTCAGGATGAGGTTGGTCCTATCCAGAGTGAGGTTTTGCATCCTCTATCCAACCTTAGCCTTTTCTGTCTATCTCTTTTACTGTCCCACTTTTTTCCTTCTGGGGGCAGGGGGCTAAGAATCCTCCTACCCTTGTAAAATTCACCTACTAAACAAGACAGAGTAAGGGTCAGGGGAACGCAAAAGTGTTCCTTGACTCTCAGAATTGGAACTTTAAATGTTGTTTCTGTTCGGGCTCTGTCTCGAGTCGGCCACCCCAAGCTATGGGATATGTGCCTGAGTATATACATACATTCATACTTTCAGCCTGCAATTATAAATAAAGTGTGACAACCTGAGTAAAGCGTGTGACTGGTGAGCCAACAAAAGTGATGCAGGTTCATGTTTGACTCAAGGAAGATGATACAAAAATACCACCCACCCAGATATGGAGAAGTCCACATAGGAATTCGGGAGACCAACTAAATGCGGGATGCGACTCCAGTACATAAAACAAATTAAATAATATATGAATAAATAAATATACACAATTTAACTGATTATGAAAGGATGAATATTGAAAAGCTGATGCTGATTCAGCAAATCAATATGATATAATCTCACTTATAATATCACATACCTAAAAGACAACCACTATAGGTACAATGATTATACTAAATACAAAATGTAATAAATAATGAGTTATATCATGCAAATTAATATAAACACTTATACTGTAATAATATATCATCAATATAACTTTAGAAGGGAAATCAAAAGAGTTAAACTGTCATCAATATAGCTTTAGAAGGAAGCTA
Source organism: Paralithodes platypus (assembly GCA_032716605.1). Classification (NCBI taxonomy): domain Eukaryota; kingdom Metazoa; phylum Arthropoda; class Malacostraca; order Decapoda; family Lithodidae; genus Paralithodes; species Paralithodes platypus. The sequence continues at coordinate 42,682,315 of CM064521.1, forward strand.
AATATATCATGCCAACAGATGATGATATCCTGTTGGCAGCAAGTTAATAATAACTTGGTAAAGGCGGTGTCACATGATAAATTTTCCCAGCAAATTTTAGAGGTAATCGTAGTCTGGCAGTTTTAAAAAATAAAATAAAATGGGGAATGGGCCTGAGTAAATAGATAGATAGTTTTAAAGTTTAAGTTTAATTATAGTTCAGCTACCTAATATAATTTACCTTTAGTCTATTTTCCGATTCCATTGCAAAGTAACTTCAAAATGTTACAAGAAAATCTTCTATCTATCTATCTATTGCCTGACGCCACGATCCCCTAAGGGGTGGCCATTAACGAACCGCCCCCATGCACCTCTGTCCCCAGTCAGTCGACGCCCCTCCCCCCAACCAGCACCGCCTTCGTTCATATACTTCCTCACTCCATCCTTCCACCTCTATCGGTCTACCTCTCCCTCTCTGTCCCTCCACCTCGCTCTCGTACACCTTCTTAGTCATTGCTCATCGAAAATTGCCGGATAAAGCGCTGAGTGGTGTGACACTTGCTTTAAAGGGGCAGCGGTTATATTTTGGTCTATTTATTTATTTATTCAGTAATTTTTTAGTTTTCTCACTAGACCTCCATCAATCTTAAAAAAAAAAAAACACATAGACCCCCTTCATGATAAATTTGTAAAGGCCAATTCCTCTTAAAATTACAGGCTCGCGATATTCGACACCGAAATGGCACGAAGGGTCTTAAAACTGACAATGAAATAGGGTGAAAGGTCTTAAAATCAGTAAACTAATAGGGCGAACATCTTAAAATCTCAAAACTAATGGGGCTAAATATGAGGGAAAAGGGGATCCCGAAAGAGCAACTACCTCCCCCTTAAAGTGGTTGAATAGATGTATAAAGGAACTGGGTGGAGTCCTGGAGGCTCTGTCAAGGGAATTTAGGACAGGACTCCCATGGGAGATGTTATGTGCAGATGATCTAGTTCTTATCGCAGATAGTGCGCAGGAAGCAGAGGCGAAGTTCAAAAATGGAGGGAAAGTACAGTATGACAAATAAGGGTCTAAGAGTTAACATAGATAAAACAAAGGTCATGATTAGTGGAGTAGGGCGTGGAGCTATGGAAAGAAGCGGCGACTATCCATGCGCAGTATGTGGGAAGGGGGTGGGAAGTAATTCAATTCAATGTTGTGTCTGTAGTGACTGGGTACACAAGAGATTTAGTGGAGCTAGAGGACCTTTGACAAGAATCATAGACTTTGAATGTGCAGTGTGCAAGGGAGATCTTGTATTAAATGACTCGCCTGTCAGTGTTGATTTCGACAGTGTAACGCTGGAGCCTCTGAGACGTGGCCGGTTAAAGCGGAGGATGTCAATAGAATGGAACGGAATGAAAAGAGAATGGTGAGATGGATATAGGGACAGGGTATCGAGCGAGGACTTGAGAAGGCGTCTGGGCATTAGGAGTATCAGTGAAGTGATGCGCACGAGCCGACTTGGTTGGTTTGGACATGTAGAGAGAATGGATGATCAGAACTGGGTGAAGAAATGCCGGACTGTGAACTTGGGTTGAGCTGCGCGTAGGGGTGGACCTAGAATGACGTGGGCTCGGGTATTCCGGTCCGATCTCAAAATAAAGAACTTGACAACAGAGGCAGCCCTTGACAGGGCCGCCTGGAAAGCTGCCATTTAGGACGTGAGACTGTAACCAGTCTCTGTGGAAAAACGGTCTTTAAACTTGTATGTATGTATGTATGTATGTATGTATGATAACCCTTACTCACAGACGGGAGGAAAGAGTGGTAAATCAGATACAGGCACTCCTCACTCGTTTCATGATTACAATGATCATTATTTGTTTTGTTTTTTCCTATGTGTATGAAGGAGACAAAAGGCAGGTTGCCTGGAACGAGTGTCTCCCTCACAGCCAAAAGAGTGACAGAGAGCCAAATTCAAGGGACGTTGGGGTTAAAATGCCTGGATACACAAAGTTTAAAGCAGCTTAAGTCACAGGATGAAGGAGAGATAGATTGAGGGAGAGAGTTCCAGAGTTGACTAGTAGAGTATTGTACAAGAGAGACTAAGACATTAATTACTGTGGGGAATAGAATTCACCTAAAGTTGCTATATGTATAATTGCAAGAAAAATTACAAGAAATAACTGCTTCACATAACGTCTTGATTTTCAGAAATGTAACACAAATTTAAGTGAGGAATTACTGTACTGAGATACAAGACAAGCAAGTGAGGAGTATTGCTGAAAGAGGACATATACAATAATCTATTCTATAAATGGTCTAGAAATCACAACCTCCAATAACTCAAAAAGGACTTGTGTAATTAAGCTGATATATCTACCATTTAGGAAGTCAACCAGCAAATATGTATGAACATTTACAACCTATTTGCTCCAGCCCTCCCTGACTTACAAAAGGTTAGGGATTACAGACACTACTCACTTAAAGGCACCTCATTATAATTTGTTTCATTATTACAGTGTTCAATATTTAGGGAACAAAATTTACTTAGTCCTATGTTGTTATGCTTCATTAATAAGTTGTAAATTAGACAAAAATGGTCTACAATCACAAGAAAAATGTAACAAATAATGTCTACACTTACAGTTGTTTCATTGAAAGTCTGGATTTTCAGGAATGTCACTAGAACTTTATGTGAGGAAATACTGTATAATTTCCCAACTTATCATAATAATTAAGACTAAAGGCGGTGTCACATGCGCACTTTTTCTGACAATTTTCGATGAGCAAGTTTTTCTTGTACCGGTAATTTTTTTAGGATCTTTTGCATTGGAATCGGAAACTAGGCTGAAGATAGATTATGTTAGGTGGTTGAATTCTGATAAAACTTTAAATTTGAAGATGCCAGACTACAATTGCCCATTAAAATTGAAGAAAAGCGCTTGTGTGACACTGCCATAAAGGTGAATTTTTGGTGTCCTCATTCAGCTGGTAGTTGATATTTGGAGACAGGACCTGTGGGAATTGGTTTCAAAGAGAGATATGGAAGTAAGACAGTGACTATCTTTTTCTTTGGATGCCATTTTGGTGCCACACAGCGAGACAGTATTGATGCAACTTTGAGAGAAGTCAGAGTTGCACCGGGCCCCGAGGAGATAACCTAAGTGTCGTAGGTCTACGAAGGTAAGGCCATGAACGAGCCAGTTGTAACACTCAAACTGTTTCAATGTCTCACTCGCTATTTGGAGTAAGACCTCCTGACTCCACCTTGTTGAGCAGATGAATCCATAGGCTGTTAGACTACGTCCGGAGGTAGAACTGGAACATAGAAAAAGAAGAAAAAAATAATAAGGTCCGATGGTTGAAGGTGTGGTTCTGTGGTCCAGGGAAGGGGTTAACTGTCCTCCCAAATACCTAACACCAAAATACTAGCGAATTTAGACTTGGAGCGTGGGGTTGGATGACCCCGCTTCAAGTAGATTTTCCATCAACACACAGTAGACCAACGGCAGATGGTAGAGAGTGCTGTTTTGTGCTAAAATGGTCCACCTCGCCCAGGCAGGAAGCTATTGAAGGAAAAACAAAAAGATTCACATTTCCAGAACTGAGAATAATCCCGTAGCATGATAAAGGGTGTGGGTGGCATCTAGTGGTAAAGTTTGTTATTCCTCAGCTGTACACTCTAGCACATAATCATGGCCTTAAATATACAAAGCTATTCTGCAGTGAATCAAATCTTGTCTTTAATTCTTTGACTGATACTTAAATTTTGAATGTTCAGTTTGCTGAGGGTTCATATCGGGCCAGGATTTATGTGTTAGAGTGTAGAACACCAGCCTACCATACAAAGTAATTAACAGTCACATGTTTATCTTCCTGTATTCACTCTCACTCTCTCTGTATCGTACGGTATGTATAATACATACCATACAGAGAGAAAAAGAGAGAGACATGACTAATAAACATATTACAGTACTTGAAAATGGCTAGATCAAAAAAAAAGAGAGAGACATGACTAATAAACATATTACAGTACTTGAAAATGGCTAGATCAATCAAAACCATCAATAAAAATTTAACAAAATATCACTATAACCCCTAAGACAATGCACCAGATGGTGTTTGGATGAAGATGGTCCACTTTCAACACACCTACAACTATTTTAACCGCGTTGGACTTGTATCTGGAACTTGCAGGCTGGGAGGTGCGTGACTTCAGCCGTAACCACACACGTCACTCCCAGGTTGGCCAGGCACCCCCGCACCAACCCACACGTGAACGCCAGGTACTGCAGAGGGGAACTTTTATTAAATTAATATTAAGAAACTGGACAACATAACAGAAATGCCTGCCAAACACAGCAAACCAAACAATAACAATAATTGCAATGTAAATATGAGCCAAACGGAGATAACTAAACAGAAGCGCCATACGCTAAAAGTACAGTTCATATAACACAAAATGAATGACAATATAAGAGAAATAAAGACAGTTTCACAGGAATATTTTTGTAAAAGTCATTTAACCCTTTCAGCCCGGTGATGTATTTTCGGTTTTATTTTGGTTACCATTGGACGATGTTCTCGAGATGCAGTTTTAACCACCATGCACTCTATGCTCAAGAGCAAGGCTAGGGTGGGTGCCTTGAGGTTTGGACTTCAGTGGACAGTTGCCACAGATTGCTAGATCTGTGGCCAATAACACACACTGGCTAACCCGAGCCTCGAAACGTCGACCTCTCGGTTTGCAGGCAAGTGGTCTACCAACCGCGTTATGGCCCACTTGTTACCTGTACCATAGCTGTAGTCTACTCACAATAATATGCCAGAAATCTTGATCACTAACCTCTATAAATAAAAAAAGACTAGTGTAATCAAGCTAATATATCTACCATTTGGGAAGAGTCAGCCAGTGAATAGGTGTGGAGATGTACAGCCCATTTGCTCAAGCCACTTCAGAGTTACAGAGGTTAGACTTCAAGATTTGTGGCTAAATAATAATAGAGAATAGACTACAGTACTGTATAGTGAAACAAAACCCTACTGTACTGTAGTGCATGATCCCTTCCGGCAAAGGATAGGTCCACCACCTATATATGTGCCTAGGGTCAACAAGAGCATGGAACCCCCCCTCCCCCCCAAAAAAAAAAATGCATATTATAAAGACAAACAAACTTATACAAATCACTAGTTTAAGTGGAAATAGCATTGAAGATTTAGCAAAACAATTTTATAAAATGTTATGGAAAGTTGGGGACCCGCTCATCATCCACTCCCTTCTATACGTAACAGTGCAGCTCTGTATCATAATGTAAAACTTGCAATATAAACAAACCAAAACTTGGACGAACACAGTAAAACGACAAAATAACTTATCAAAATCGCTATGTGGAAACAACGCTTAAGCAAAATAATAATTTATAAATAAAAGAACACAATCCACCACATAGGGTGTACATCACTACATGAGGAAGTTAATCTGGTTCACAAGCAAACATGACATGTACAAACAGTTTCCAGTATTGTATCTTTCTACTGAAAAATGCATAAATTTAACTCGAAGGGGAGTCTTGGGGGTATTTTTTTAAGCTTGATGGAAGTCTAGGGAGAAAAATAATGAATTCTTCCGTTAACTAACCCTGGGAGCATACTGGAGATACTGTTTGCCGGCGGCCATGTGTGAGAGGAGGCGAAAGCGGTTATCATGGAGCACATAGACCCCTTGGTGGTTGGTGCGGAGGTTGTCTATCTGTTTCTTGTACACTGTCACCCACAGGTCCTTGCAGATGTATTTCATGATGTCCAGCTCGTCCTTGTACCGCCCGGACTCTCTGGTTAGGCTGAAATCCAGGGTTATTTGTTTAACCCCTTCAGCATCATGACAAGTTTTTCATCTTAATCTGGTTACCATTAGAATGTTTTTCTTTAGTTTGTAATCTATCAAGGACTCAAATGGCTATATAATATCTCAATAAACCATATGAATACAGTATTGGTCCTTCTGAACTGCATAAAACATCTAATGTTAGCCACAATAAAAGGTAAAAAATAATGTCATTGTACTAAAGAAGTTAAAGATCACAGTTCCCAGCTGTGTGCTGTCTACAAGTTAAAGTGTTAATGATAAGTACTATAACTTCAAAGGTCCCCAAGTGAACAATCATTAAGATCAAGACCGTGGATCAGCTAGGCTATGGCTACAACAGCAAGAACACCATTAAGCCTACCCAACACCCCATTCACTTGCTCAAGGGAGACAGTAACAGCTTCCAAAGTTGTGAAATACAGTACTGTACATTCCATGACCCAAACTATTTGTAACCTATGTGTAATTTGCTTGCCCTCCACTGTACACTTTTGACAGCATCAATATCTTTTGTCATGTATAGAGCTCATACTGTACTGGATTCGCGTGGCCCAACCAGTGCTACATATACTGTATATAATTATGCAGTATACCGGTATTCAAAAATGTCCTCATCCAGTGATACAGATGTCCTCCTTATAAGCCCGAATATCTTATTAGCCTGGTTTATCTTTTCAGCCAAATGGTATGACAAAATTAATCTATTATCTATTACAACACCATATATAACCTTCTTCTTAGACATCTACAGCTGTATATGTACATAATAATGGTAAGAATAAAGTGACATCACACATATAAATACATCTGTTTCGCTCTGCTGCATGGGCTGGTCTAATCGGCACAGTGGTTAAAGTGGTGAGCTTGTGACTGACAGGTCGCTGGTTTAGTTCCCTACTCAAACATGAGAAAAGTTCACTAACTGATGCGGCTATGTCATCATAATTTAAAATGTAAAACTTGCAAAAAAAGTCAAACCAAAACTGGGACAAAGACAATATAAAGTCAAAACAACATATCAAAATCACTATGTGGAAACATCGCTTACTAAAATAAAATTTATGAAATGAAAGAACACAATCCACCACATAGGGTGTACATTACTACATGAGCAAATTAATCTGGTTCCCAAGCAAACTAATAGCACATATAACAACGCACTATCGTCACGTTCAGGGAATTAGTCAATTTGGGAAGTCCGGGATGTTATGGCAAATTTTTACTAAACTCTGCATGAATTAAAATGTAAAACTTGCAAACTAAACAAACCAAAATTGGGACAAGGACAATATAAAGTCAAATTAAATTATCAAAATCGCTATGTGGAAACAACGCTTACTAAAATGAAATCTATGAAATAAAAGAACACAATCCACCACATAGGGTGTACATTACTACATGAGTAGAGAATGAGAATAAATGAGAACTACATGAGAATAAAAGAAACTACTATTAGTGTTAAAATTTTATATTAAAATCAAATTTGCAACTTGACAAGACATTAACAATAGTACAAAATACAAATATTGATAATATATCTATAATATTACAAAAAACATATACCGGTATATATAGCACTCACTAACGATAGTGCTATCGGGTAGGTACCTGTAAGCATAGCATGCCTCAAGTGACCCCTATCAATAACTATCTATCTATCTATTGCCTGACGCCGTGATCCCCGAAGGGGTGGCCACGAACGAACCGCCCCCATGCACCTCTGTCCCCAGTCAGTCGACGCCCCTCCCCCCAACCAGCACCGCCTTCGTTCATGTAGTTCCTCACTCCATCCTTCCACCTCATATTCGGTCTACCTCTCCCCCTCTGTCCCTCCACCTCGCTCTCGTACACCCTCTTAGTCATTCTCTCGCTTTCCATACGTTCCATATGGCCGAACATCTCAAGTTGTTCCTTTTCACACTTTCCAGCACATCTACCTCCACACCACACCTCCTTCTTACTTCCTCATTAGTCTGTCTATCCCTCCATGTAACTCCGCACGCACTCCTTAAGTAATTCATTTCCACTGCTCTCACTCTTGGTCTGAGTCTCTCAACCAACGTCCATGCTTCGCTTCCGTAAGTCAGTGTCGGGATTACCACACTGTCATGCAAGGACTTCTTCACTTCCATACTGACCACCCTATTTCTTGTTACTGCTTTTAGCGTTCCTACAACCCTCTTCCCCTGTTGTACCCTCTCCCGCACCTCTTCATCCATAGTCCCATCTTTACTCAACACACTGCCCAGATACTTAAAAGAGTTGACGATCTCCATAGCCTGACCGTTCAGCTTCACCTCACACTCTGTGACTTCACCCCTTTCGAAGACCATAACCTTGCTCTTCCCCGTATTTACCTTCAAATTCCGTTTTTCGCACACTGTTCCAAACTCATTTACCAGACCCTGCAACTCCCATTCATTATCACTCATCAGAACTGTATCATCCGCAAACAGCAGTATAGGTAGCTTCCACTCAATTCCCTCCCTTTTCAGCGATACACCAACATTCACTGCTCTTGATAGTATTTCTTTCATGACTCCATCCATATACAGTAAACAACCACGGGGACATCACACACCCCTGTTTCAAACCAACATTCAGGTCAAAGAACTCGCTCTGCTCACTCTCCACACGTACTGCCGCCTTTGCACCCTCATACATGCTCTTCACTGCTTTCAGCAACTTGCCCTCTACTCCGTATATTCTAAGTACTTTCCACAAACCTTCTCTATCCACTCTGTCATAGGCCTTCTCCAAGTCCATAAAGGCAACATACACCTTTTGTTTCTTCTCCAGATACTTCTCCACAACACAATTCAGGGTAAAAATCTGATCTACACATCCTCTTCCCTTCCTAAAACCTCCCTGCTCGTCGCCTATCCATTTCTCCGTTCTCACTCTCACTCTCTCAATCACTACCCTACTGTATACCTTCCCTACTACGCTTAGAAGACATATTCCTCGGTGGTTTACCACACACTCCTCTTTCCCCTTTGCCCTTATATAGGGGGACTATTATGCCAGTCTTCCAGTCATCGGGTGCACTCCCCTTCTCCCATGCTAGTTTGCACATTTTCCATACCCATTCTATCACTATCTCACCACCATACCTCAACATTTCCCCACACACTCCATCTGTTCCTGGTGCTTTCCCCAACTTCACTCTTTTCATGGCTTCCCACACTTCTGACCTCCTGATCCCCACCTCCTCCTCCACTACTTCTCTTCTTCTCCCTCCCATACCATATCCAGCTATGTTTGCTGGCTCTTCATTCCTTTCATTTAGCAACTCACTGAAGTACTCCCTCCATCTTTCGACTCTCTCTTGCTTCTCGGCTAGCATTCTCCCATTCTTATCTTTCACACCCTTACTGTTTCCCTTGCTACCTTCCCTAACTTTCTTGACTTCTTTCCAGAACAGTTTCTTACTCTCCCTCCATTTTACACTCAGATTCCTTCCAAATTCCTCATCTACTCTTCTCTTACTTTCCTTCACTACTCTCTTCACCACCCTCTTACTCTCCACGTACCTCGCTCGTTTCTGTCTCTCGGAATCTTCATTCCCTCTACTACCCAACCACACTCTATATGCTTTCTTCTTTTCTTCCACAGCTATTCTTACCTCTTCTGTCCACCATGCTGTACCTTTCACTCCCCTCCCTCTTCTCCTCACTCCACACACCTCCTCACATGCTGCACAGATCTCATCCTTAAACACCTTGCTCATCTCCTCCACTTCCTCCATAAAATAACCTACATTTATCGTACAAATAAACTAAGGAAATCGCAAAAGCAAGCAATTGATACTATCGACAATGAATACATATAATATAAAGACAAATAATTGCAAAATATGAAGAAGCAACAACAGATTTAAACAAAGAGTACTCTTTTAACAAGAACAATTAATTTAAAAAAATATATCATCAATATTAATAATAGAAAAAGAAAAAGTATGTATGTATATGCTGATAAACAATAAATACAAACAGACAAAAAGTAAGCAGAGGTTATCCGAGAAACTTCAAGTTAAAAATGCTTGATTACAATTATTTATGTCAAATTTTAGAATAGTCACAATAATTGACCCTAAAAAGATTAAATTTATGTAACAATTTACTTGCCTCAAAACCTGTCTACTAAGAGTCTGTATAGTAACCTAGCTCTAGCCCAGAAGTCATCTACTTTAGTGCAAATTTTACATTTCTTATTAACTGGGAATAAAAACAATTATAAGTTATTTTACTATCGATATTACTATTAGAGAAAGGAAAGTTTATTACATTAAAATTAAAATCATCAACTTTGTGATATACAGTACTTTAAGTATGCACTGTTCATTAACAATCTCTATATTTATATCAAGAACATTTTCAACTTCATCATTTACTTTACATTGTGTGAGGGGAATAGAATTAGGATAAATAAGTTTCGCAACTTGATTAAAATTTAACAAATTGCAAACGAGAATATCATCAATATATCTACTATTATTACTTAACAATTTAGCAAGTGCTAATTTTTCTGGGATTTTATTTTTCTTGCTACTGTCGACTAAGTCTTTTATATATTTAAATTCTAAAGCAAGCAAGAATAAATCTGCAATTAAAGGGCTAGCATTTCCACCCATAGGAATTACTAATATTTGTTTGAAAATGTAAGGCCCAAATCTAACATAAGTATTGAAAAGGAGGAAGTGAAGGGCATTTTTAAGTTTAGTTCTATCAAAATATACTGAACTAGTGGGAGTAGAGCTAAGTGATGCATTATTAAAATATGTATAAACATTTATGAAATAATTACCATTCCCAACGAACCTGTCTAAGTGCAAATCTATAATAAAACAAAGCTCTGAATATACTAAATCTAAAGGTAATTTGGTATACAAAGTTGAAAAGTCGAAGCTATGTACCGAGGTAACTTTCGGCATGGTATTTATTTTATCAATAACTTCTAACGAATTGTCAACACTCCAATAATAGTTAATGCCAGTTCTTCTCATGATCTATCTATATCTATCTATATGCTCAGGCCCAATCCCCATTTTGGGGTAGCCAAATTGTATGATGGTATTACAATATCTTTTATGAGTACTTTTAATGTATTTTAAGCAATTTACGACTTGTTCTGATAGAGTTTTAGTGGTAGCAAATTTTGCTCCGGCAATAAAGCGATATTTATAAGGTCTTTTATGAAATTTAGGTAACATGTATAATTTTGCAATGCACTTGTTCTTATCAGAACATCCAGCTCAGAAGAGCTGGATGGTGCCCACATCTCAACCTGGCCAGGTGGACTCTTTCCTCTCACGAGGAAGGGAGGATTCAGAAGGATAGATTTCAGGAGGTCGTGCCTGCAGTTGCGTGTTGTCTATATATACAATTTGTTTCCGTGTTGTGGCCGATTTTGGAATTTTGGGGTCACCGTATCGAAACTAATCCATGTATACGAAACACATGTTTATCGAGACCTGACTGTACTGTATAAGAAGGATATGTTTAAATTGATAGGATTGCCATATGTTGAAGAGTTGTTATTGTTGTCGTTCCCTAAGCTGCCTGAACAAACAGCCCCGAGTCCCTAAGGAAGGCCATGGCTACGGTCGGGCTTTCCCACAGGGCTCTCAAGGAGTGTAGATTATGTTGTTGGCATAAGTGATTGTGTGAAATGCAGTCTTCTACGATGTGTTTAATGGTATGGGGTGCTGTGTTACATCCTGGGCAGTTGTCGTCGACGGAGTCATCCAGTTTTTTCTTCTGATAGCTCAGAAGAGCTGGATGGTGCCCACATCTCAACCTGGCCAGGTGGACTCTTTCCTCTCACGAGGAAGGGAGGATTCAGAAGGATAGATTTCAGGAGGTCGTGCCTGCAGTTGCGTGTTGTCTATGAGTGATTGGATGGAACGGCGAGAGAGATGAGTATGTATGTGCTTTTGGAAGCTGGTTTGGGGTGGGCAGGGAGGGAGAGATGATAGTACAGGTATTTCTGTGTGATACCGTGTACTGGGTGTTGTTTGATATTTCTTGGTTTCTGGGTGTGTTGCCATGTAGTGTAGTGGGTGGTGTTGGTTTGTGGAGGCTGCAGCCAGGAATTGAGTGCCTCTCATGTCCAGATGGTCTTTGACTTTGAGGACTTTGGTTTCTTGTTGTAGGTGTAGTAGCTGTGTAGCCTGTGATGATTTTTAGGGCTTTATTTTGAATAGTCTGTAAGGCCTTGTGATGTGTTTCAGCTAGGTTAGAAGCCCAGGTAGGGCTTGCATACTCCATCACTGATCTTATGTATTGTTTGTAAACTGTGGTGGTGGTTTCTTTGTTGTGTCCAAATTTTGTTTAGGCAAGTGACCTGAGGGTGTTAAGTCTGGGTGTCAGATTATTTTTCATGTTTGTGGTATGTTGTTTGAATGTCATTAGAATATCATATGTTACTCCTAGGATTTTGGGTGAGTGTGTGTGTGTTAAGGGTGTGTTGTTTATGGTGAGTTACAGGGTGTATTTGTATTCGGCTGTCCAGCTTGTGAGGAGGGTTGCGGTGGATTTGGCTGGAGCTAAATTGAGTCTGTAGTGCACCAGTCATGTAGTGTGTTGAGATAGGGTTGAAGGAGAAGTGTTGCTGTGTCTGGGTTTTGGTGTGTGCATGTGAGTGTTATGTCGTCTGAATAGGAGGCTATGTTTATTTGGGGAGTATGGGGTGTAGTTATATCATGCATGTACAGATTGAAGAGTGCGGGCGACAGGACGGATCCTTGCGGGACTCCGTTTGGGAAGTTTCTGATGCTAGATGATTGACCGGCAAAAGATGCGTGTGCGCATCTGCCTGCTAGGAAGTTGGCCAGTCACCTTTTTGTGATGTTGTGCATGTTTGTGTCATAGATTTTGATTGTTAGGTTGTGGCGGAGGATGGCTTCGAAGGCTTTACTAATGTCGAGTGTGGTAAGTAGTGATCTGTGGGGTGGTCTGGCTGAGTTGATGGCCTCAATAGCTCTTTGTGTAAGGTCTGTAAGAAGAGTGTTTGTGGAGTGCAGTGGCCTGAAGCCATGTTGTGTTAGAGCTAGGGGTAGAGTGTGTGTGGTCAGTTGTAATACAAGGCATTCTATGACTTTGGAGGGGGTGCAAAGGAGTGTGATAAGGCTGTGTGAGGAGGATAGCGTGGGGTCTTCGTTGGGTTTGTTTGGGGAATGTAATGATGACACCATGCTTCCAGATGTCTGGTATTGTGTTGTGTGAATAACTGTAGTTTGATATGTTGGTGAGTGCTTGTATGCCTTGTGGTCTGAGGTGGATGTTGCTTATGTTGTCTAGGCCACAGACGGGAGAGTGCTTGAGATTGTTGATGATTTGCTTTGTCTGGTTGTTGGTGATGGGTGCATAGTCAGGGTCTGTGGGGAAGTGTCTCATACGTCGGATGACATGTCAGTCGTCTTTATGGGGTTTTAGGTGGCTGACATGAGAGAAGTGATTAATGAGAGTGTTTTCTTGTTGTTTATATGAAGGAGTAGAGTCTGATGTTGTGATTGCAGCATGTGATTGTGTTGTGTTGCTGTTGGAAAGTGTGATGCTGTTTAGTGTTTTGTAGAGTTTTTTGTGATCTATTTTGTTATCAAGTGTTTGTAGGTACAGTCCATCCTCCTATAACGCGAGTTTAGGGGCGGCACTGCGCCTCGTGTTGTAGGTATTTCGCGTTGTAGGAATAACACTTTAAATGGAGATAATTCTATATGGGACTGGGCCCCCCAATTTTGCCACTTTCCGTTATTTTTTAGCTTAATAAATATATAGGCTAGGCTATACAACTTCCATTTCATCGGAATAACATTCACCGCCAAGCATAGTCACAGCTGGGGTTTGTTGTTGTTTCGTGGACAAAATCTAACCAAACGTACTGTCCGACATTAATTTATTATCAACAATTGGATATTCGTTACTGTGGGCTCTTATTACTCTACTTCCTAATAATAGGCAAGTAAATTATAAGATCATGTTTGGATAAACAAATGTACCGAATTAAATTAGAATGAAGAAACAGTACGTTGAGTGAGATGTTTCAACTTGCCGTCAACCCAGCTGGGCCAGCTCCGAAGCTCTTTTTCCGTCGCGCTGTAGGTGGGGGGGGGAGGGTCGCGCAGTAAGAGGAGGCGCCGGATTTGAAGCACTCGGCAAGGCCATTTCGCGTTATATGTTTTCAGCTCGGGTTATAAGAGGTTTAGGTAATTCGGGACACCCCCCTCGTGTTGAAGGAGGATCGCGTTGTAGGAGCTCGGGTTATAGGAGGATGGACTGTAGTTATTCCAATTTAGTGTTTGTTGTTCTTGTATTTTGTTGTTAATCTGTGTGTTGAGTGCTTGGATTTGTTGTGTGATGTCCTGTGAGTGGGGTGCTGGAGAGTGTTTCAGTGTGTCGCATTGTCTGATGAGGTTTTGAATTTCTGATGAGAAGTTGGGGTTGTGTCTTTGTCTGTTACCTCTTGGGTGAGGTGGTGATGGGGATGGTTATTGGGGTGCAGGAGATTATGGTATGAATGGATTAGGTTGGGGTGTGGTGTGTGGGGTTGAGGATATGGAGGGTATGGAAAGGCAAGGTGGGTTGGGGAGGAGAGGTGTACGGGTTGTAGGGGAGGGATTTGACTGGGAAAGGAAGGGGCATGAGGACCAGGTCTAGGTGTTTGTGTAGTGTTCCATGGAGGAAAGTGTTGTGCAGGTGAAATGGGTCCAGTTCCCACATGAGTTGCAGAGAACTGAACCCTTTGTGTGGTGACTCAAAGTGATAGGTTTTGAGCATGTTGGACATATGTATTTGTGGGTGGGTCCTGGGTTGCTCTCGATGTCTCCGGCTAGAAAAAGTCTTCGAGAAATACAGCCGGAGAGTCATTTCTCGGTGTAGGAAAAACAGTGTGTGGTGTGAGAGGTGTAATAATTGCCCGGGCGACCGAAGCCGCTTCCAGGTCTCGTGCCCCCAAAGAGGGGGCAGGGGTTTGTTTGTTTAGCTCCCAGGAAAGTGCTCCCCACGGTCGGCAGCCGGCTGTCCTCCATTGGTTGGCAAACTTGTACCCGGCCGGGAGGGTCGGCAGCTTCGGGAGGTGGACCCACGGCGTAGACATCGCCACTCCAGGTCCTAATAAGTACACTGTAATGATACATGAATTTACTGTACATTATAGCATTATAGAGGAATATAATTTCCTCTAAATTATTTTTAACATCGTTCTTAATACCAATACCCCCCAATAATCCGTCTTTTAAAACTAGTGATAAGAGAGACTTTACAGAAATCACCTCATAATATTTGGTGCCTTGTCCTGAGCCATGTTGATTTTCTTGAATGTTTTGATTGTTATCAAATAGTAGTTGTTTTAACAAAACTGCTTAATAATAACACTGTTAGTGGTCATATCTTTAATCTAAATAAAAGCTTTGTGTGAAGTAAATATTGCTGTGTACAGTGGAACTCTTTAAGTCATTATGTTGTTTATTATTGTCCCCCCTAATACTACTCTCCTTGCCGCAGTTGGGGGCTTCGGGGCCGGCGACTGGAGCTTGATGGGGGAGGGGTGTGGTTGTTTCCCTCCCTCTCTCCCCTCGAGCTTTCGTCCTCAGCTTGACTAATTTTGAGTAGTTTTTCATTCCTCATTCTATGTTTTTCCCCTTCAATTCTTATTCTGTCCCATTTGGCTGTCCTCGGGCAGCCTATATCTCATGTCTACCTGGCCTAGCTAGGTAGCAGACTCCTGACCTGATTTGTCTCTTCGGTTGCTGATGTGGCCGGACTGACTTGATTCCCTTCGGTAATGCATATTTTGCTTGATGTGATTTTTTCTACCTTCGACCTGACCTTTCATTCTTCGCCCTGATCACTTCTTGGTTGGTGTTGCGGTGTAGCAGTTCTTGCCTCATCCTTCGGCCCTGCCCTATAATATCTCTGATGTGGAGCTCATGTGGTCCGGCTGAACTGGTGAAATGGCGAGAAATTTCTGCGTGTCTTCACCTTCCTCGATTTGTTCCCCTACTGCCCTTCCCGATCTATCTTGACTCGTTTAGTTATATATCTTGATCGAATCCTTCGGGCCAGCCCTATGAGAGTTCTTTTGTAGAGCTCAGTGGTCTGGTTAAACTAATATTTAAAAAAAATAAAATAAAAAAAAATAAAAAAAAATAAAAACCTGTTTATTATTGTTCTATTTCAGTTGATGTTCTTGTTTTTTGTTTTAAAGTCATGTACAGTAAGCTCTCTTGTTTGGCGTTCTTATTAGTCTGAAAAAACGGCGCCAATGGCGATTTCGCCAGACACGCATTGGAAATTAAATGGGAAAAAATTATGGTAGTCTTTGGTCACCCCTAAGTTAGCCTATTTTACCCTTTTTTCGTATTTTTAATCAAAGATTTCTGAATTCTAACTATAGTTCATGCTAATTGAAATAATTAAAGGATATTAAGACTCAAGAGAAACATTTTAAAGTGTTTTATTTAATTAGGCCTAGGCCTATATTGTTTGTTTGCTTCGTCCTACTACTGGGTGTCCGCATCATTATTGTTTCTCTCGTCATTGTCCGCCTTATTATTCTTCTCTTTACCATGATAGCTACTTTGGGCCCTACGGTCCTCCCTAGTCGGCTATCTAAGCTCCTCAGTCCTCATGGCTTGCCTCAAAAAGCCTTCAAAGCTGGGATCGTTGATATAGACACGTCGCCATTTTGGTCCAAGTCGCATTATCCTTCTTCTTGGCGCCGAAGGTACATTCCTGGCGAACCGGAACCATGTTCTTTTAAGTTCTAATTTTTTTAAAAAGTTCTTTTAACCCTTTCACGCATATGACGCGATTTTGAGCCTATTGGGGATACTTTAAAGCCTTTGTTACCATCAGGGGTATTTAGAAACCTTTAGTTTAGTTACTTCAACCTCTGCAGTTGTCTTTGAGTTAGCTGTGGGCAGAAAACTAATTTTGGAGAGGTATTATAAGAGAGAGAACTCTATTTCTTATTGCTAATCTGGCAACCTCTGCGTCATAAATGTGTGAAAGGGTTAAGGTTATGAACTTATGAACGAAAAATACTGCCACTTGGTGGGATTGTATTGTTTCAGTTAATATATCACTCACAAAGGCATAAAACGTGATGCAAGGCATCTTGTTCTGTGCATCTTTCCTAAAATTGATAATGTCCTTTTCTACTTTGGGCTTTTCAGGTGGCCCTCTATCATGAACAACCGCATCACCACTTGGTCCCTCGGCTACCATTATCCATATATCATTAATCGATGGAGAGAGCGAGTAATAAATGATAGTCAAGGTCGAACGGAAACTGGTAAGAGAGTAGAGTAACTTTATCACGACCGACAAGTGCCGAGAGGTAGCCTATGCGCTCGGGTTGGCTCGCCGCTCGGGTCAATTCACCGCTCAGGTCGGCTCGGCGCTCAGGTATTTTCGCCGCTCGCCTATTTTCGGGTCTTGGCCAACCGCCAATTACGAATTTTTGCCGCCAGACGAGAGCTTTGGTATCTTATAGATTATGGTGCCAAACACGATTTCGCCAAGCTTAAACACGCCAGACATGAGAGTTTACTGTATGCTCATTGTTTTATATTTTTAGAATGATTAATAATTGTGTTTTGCTACATTTATTTTTCTTGGGATTTATTGATCAATTTAACCCTCCAGCCCCGGCTATGTATTATATATATATTCCACGAAACCCGGGTGTTTTGGCCGAAAAACGTCTAGGCTAGGCTACCGTATATTCGTTAATCAGACTGCTTCCCGCATTCCCGCGCATCCCCAAGCGTAGCTGTGTTATTTACCTGTAGAATGGCATTAAGTAGAGCTCTCTAAGTCAACTGGTTGAGCTGTGATGATGATTTCATTGGAGATAACTTTATGGCCAAAACAGCCACTTTACACCACTTTTCGATACTTAACAACAACATACAGGCACACACGAACAAGCGACGCTCTCCTTCTTGTGGCCGGAGATGCGGGGCGTCGGTCCAGCCGGCTGTTGTTTACATGCGTCGGACCGACGCCTCGCACACGAAGCTCACAGGCTTTCAACCACTGGGCGTTCAAGAGGCCTTCCGGGTACCTGTTATATGCTTTTTTATGGGCGTTCAAGAGCCCTTCCGTGGTGAGAGGGTTAAGCAATTTATAACTAATAGCTAATTTGCTATTTAGAAAATTAGAGATTAGGTATAAAGTAGTGAAATTTAATACTGTATAATCTAATACTTTTTACTTTGATACCTACTTCTTACTAATTATTTATCATGAAATGCTTGTAGTAGCTACTGTGCTACCTATTTCTTATGTTATTGTATTTGTTTTTTATTTTATCTTAATATTATTCTCCTTTCATTTGAGTGTTTGAAGCGAACATCTGAACATACTTATCAACAATAAAGCAGAAGCACAAAATTGTTACTGTTTTCAACTTTATTGACAGTAAGTTAATAGAAAAAAGATTGAGTACAAGTGCTTATAAATTCTTTAGGTATCAAACAGTATGTAAAGCTAACCTTCTTGCGGATATTTTCTCCACCAACTCAACCTTAGATGAAATAAATCAAGATGTCCCTGTACTTAATTTTAATTCGCCTGAAATTCCCTCACTTAAGATCCACACCAGACATGTCAAAACTATTTTGCAGAATCTCTCGGTAGATAAGGCTCCTGGTCCAGATGAAATTCCTCCAATAGTACTTAAGAATTGCTCCTTGGTGCTCGCTCCTGTATTGGCAAAAAATTTCCGTCTGTGTACTCATACCTCATGCTTCCCAGTACCCTGGAAAGAAGCAAACATCCATCCAGTTCCTAAAAAAGGTGCCTCTTCAGATCCATCAAACTACAGACCAATAGCTATAACTTCCACTCTTGGTAAAGTCTTTGAAATTATATTAAATAATCACATAATTAAGCATCTTGAGAATAATAAATTAATCAGTGATAGGCAATATGGTTTTAGACGATGTCGATCAACTGCAGACATGCTTTGCCTTCTTACGCATCAAATCAACCAAGCTACAGACCAACATGGTGAAACACATACAATAGCACTGGATATATCAAAGGCATTTGATAGAGTCTGGCATCAATCCTTATTGTCGAAGATGTCACACTACGGCCTTGCATCATTAGTTCCACTAATTTCTTCTTATCTTCATAACAGAAAAATATGTAATGGTAGATGGCCTTTATTCTCAATTTCACTCAATAAATGCTGGTGTTCCCCAGGGATCAGTTTTGGCCCCAATTCTGTTCCTCATTCATATCAATGATCTCATATCTACCACTCATAATCCAATACATTCCTACGCAGATGACTCAACACTCCACAGTTCCTTCACATTTACCAATTCTTTCACCCAACCCGATCTTATAAATTCAAAAATAAACACTGCAATTTCTCTGAACCAGGACCTTTCTAGAATTAATGGATGGGGACAAAAGAATCTAGTTTCCTTTAATGCACAGAAAACCAAGTACATTCAATTTTCTAACCGACAGAATCTCACTGACTCCCATATATTTTTTAATGATGTAAATATTCCCACTTCCCCTAGTATTGACATTCTCGGTGTAACATTAACTACTAACTTGAGCTGGACACATTATGTTAGAAGCATTGCTAAGAATGCCTCTAAAAAACTGGGACTCCTGTACAGAGTTCGAGAATTCTTCACTGACGAGCAGTTGGCCGTGATATATAAAAGTCATGTGCGTTCTCAGATGGATTACTGTTCACCTCTGTGGGGTGGAAGTGGAGTGGTTGCATTGAGGCAGTTGGACAAAATTCAAAATAAAGCTATTAGATTAATCAATAACCCTGCAATCACACAGGACCTTCCTACATTATCCATACGAAGAAACGTTGCATCCCTTGCATTATTCTACAGATATTTTCACAGCAATTTTTCCGAGGAACTTGCTTCAATTGTGCCGCCTCTCCACATCTTTCCCCGTAGAACTAGGGAGGCTGAGAGCGCCCATGAATTTACACTTTCTCCTCCACAATGCAGAACTTCTGCTTATCAGAATTCATTTATCCCCAGAGCTACTACTCTTTGGAATTCACTTCCCTCGAATTGCTTTCCACAAACTTACAATCTACAAATGTTTAAATCCAGTTGTTACAAACATTTTATGAATGGAGGATGCCTTTAGGCACATGGACCTTTTTGTTTTATCTGTGTTTTTCCTTCCTCCGTTCATTGTCTCTTAAAAAAAAAAAAAAAAAAAAAAAATTGTCCTTGGTAAGGAAGCAGTAAAATCTAAGTGTGTTGCTGTTTTATTAATAAATCAATAACTTGCACCACATTTTGTAACGACACCGAGGAGTGAACATAATCAAATTTTGTTGTTTAGTTTGCTCCAACTGCCACACAATAATCTAAAGAGGCTGTTTGAATGGAAACAAGAATAGCAGCTAACAGATAATGTTGCTTGCTATTGGCTGTGGTTACAAAATGTGTTGATGTTACTGTTCCGGTATGTGTGTGCGTAGTGAACTAACCCTGACCCCTGGCTCCCTCAGGTCTGTCGATGTCTGTATGTACGGAGCTGCTGCGAGGGAAACGTTTGGTGCCGCATAATCCCGGAGTTGGTGGTGGGGAGGGGCAGGCACAGGCACAGGCACAACAATCTCCATCACCTCCCTCACCACCTACTCTACCTACTGACACTGACACCAACTCAACGGAAAGCCTTCGCTACACTGACAGACATACGGGTTAATACTTTAACAGTTTGTAACTTCAGTTTGGCCCATATGGGAGATAGTGGGCCTCTGCTCAGATCTATGGTAGAGAGCAAAAATAATATTTCCCCTTTATCCAAATGCCTATCATAAGGCGAGACTAAAATAGGTTGGCCAGAGAAGGCATATGGCCATGAAAAATACTTCATTTCTGTCTTATGGCAACTCCAGGACACCAGTCCACTGCCTCCGTCCTTCACAGGAGAGACTACCCTCTGGGCCCAGTTTCGATAGAGGTATGAAATGTCACAAAACCAAATGATGCTTACTAATTGCGGTGGGGGGACAAAACAACTGACAGTCGCTGGCTACCTAAGCTCGAGTATGACGCTATAATTTATATAATTTGGTGGCTTCTTATCATTACCCCCACCTCTGGGTCCTGGAGAACTGTCATGGGTCACACACAGGCTGAGGCATGATATCGTGGATGTAAAGTTACCACTGAATAATCCTCCAAACCTTAAGAAAAATAGTTTTTGTATAGGCTATTATTAATGCTATATGGGATAAGAATTATGTAGGCTAGGCTATAAAGTGCAGTACTATAATACTGTGGCGGAATGAAGAGGGTAAGATCAAATCTGAAGAGAACCAGCACAAGTTTGATGGTGAGGAATGAAGATTAAGTGGGCAGTGCAGGCTACAGGATGAACTAAGTTAGGTGAAAAGATGCAAGTCCATGAATGTAGAAGGTGCTGCACTGAGGGGCAGACCAAGAATGACGTGAGATCATACCTGACGGTCTTCTTTTGAATAAATAAACCTGACAAGTGAGGCAGCTCTGAACAGGGCTGCCTGAAGCGCCACCATTAGGATGTGAGACCGGAACTGCACTTCTTTGGAGCTCTCGGTCCTTTAATTTATGTATGTACAGGCGGTACAAAGGAAGTTATGCAGTGGGCCATAAGAAAACTTGAAGTAGAGGAATGGTTGGTGCCTGTGATGATCAGAATGTGTGAGGGATCACAGGCAACAGTTAAAATGAAGGGGGGGTTTGAGCAAAGAGTTTCCAGTGAAAGTCGGAGTTCACCACTACTGTTTGTCTTGGTCCTGGAGAAACTGACAAGGGACTTTAGAACAGGACTACCTTGGGAGTTATTATATTCAGATGACCAAGTTCTTATAGCAGATAGTGTACAGGAAGTGGAGGTTAAGTTCAATAGATGGAGGGAGGGTATGGCAAACAAAGGTTTACGAGTTAATATATATAAAACAAAGGTCATGATCAGTAGAGTAGGGCATAGAACTATAGAAAGAAATAGAAACTTACCATGTTCTGTTTACAGGAAGGGGTGGGAAGTAACTCAATTAAATGTTACGTCTGTAGTGACTGGGTGAACAAGAAGTGTAGTGGGGTTAGGGGACCTATGACGAGAATCATAGATATTGAATGTGCAGTGTGCAAGGGAGAATTTGTGTGGAATGAAATGCCTGATAGTATCGATTTAGGCAGTATAACTTTAAAGTGTGTGAATTAATTTTACTATTTTAGCTTCAGTAACTCCTCCGGCGGAAACTATATCAGTTTCCACCGGAGGAGGTGCTGAAGCTGGCTTCATTGCGAGAGTCATTAGAGGCTGTGTGAAGTTAAGAGAGCTATTAGAAGTGGCTTCGGTCACCTGAGCTTTACTTGTGGTAAGCAGGGAGGTTTTTGTGGGGGCGTTCAGTTATGGCCTTGCTCGGGACCTTGGGGCTGCTCGGTCAGATAGCCTGGGGAACAGCAACAACAACACAATTTCCATTATTGTGCCTGAGATGTACGAAGCAATCATTCAGCACTATCTAGAAGAAGTGCTAGAATGTCCATCAACACTGAAGAGTGGAAGGAGGTAACTGATTTATTTGCTGAGAAATGGGATTTCCACCATGTCATCGGAGCTATTGATAGAAAACATGTGGCAATTCGTTGCCCTTATGGTGAAGGCTTAGTCTACTACAATTACAAATACTTCTACTCAATTGTGTTGCTGGCTATTGTGGATGCTGACTACAAGTTCCTGTTCTGTGATGTTGGTGTCTTATCAGACGCTGGTCTGTTCCAACATACCACCATTCGAGATCTCTTTGAGGACAACACCGCTGGACTACCTCCACCTAATCACTTCCAAACGACGACAAGCTGATACCCTACTTTCTGGTGAGTGATGATGCATTTGCACTTAGGACCTCGATGATGAAGCCCTACCCAAGTCGTTGTCTCTCATGTGAGAGCCATATTTTTAACTACAGGCTGTCTAGAGCACGCAGAGTTGTTGAAAATGCATTTGTGATTTTGTCAAGCAGATGAATGACAGTGATTTTCTTCCCCTCTAAACCAGGCCAGACCTATGAGAGTTCCGTATGGAGCTCAGTGGTCTGGTTAATCTGCTCTACATAACTAACTAACTAACCACTGTTTGGACACTTGATCCTCAGTGTTTTGGAGGACAAGCAGCCTAGAGGGGCTAGACTTGTTGTTGCTTGATTTCCTTTGTACTCCTTTGTACTCTAAGCCTCGTTGTTTCAGTTCATCACATCATTGTCACATTGTAATTTCATCAACAACATCAACCACTTTTCCTTGTTATTTTTTTGTATTTTTTTTATGTTCAAATCCTTATATTACTGTATTGTCAACCAGTTTCTGATGTCTGCTGACTGACCAGCATCCCGTTGCAGCCGAAACGTGTTGAGTCAGTAGTGTTGGCTCGCTGCACACTACATAACCTGTTCAGGATGCGGTACCACTCAATCAGATCCCCTTCACAGGGGGATCATGACAATGGTGGAGCATTAGCTTAAGGGGTGTTCGCAAACCTGCAACCTGTGTGTAGAAATACCACAACAAACACTGCCAAGGAGCAGCGGGATCATCTACGGGCCTACTACAATTATCCTGCTGGTGCTGTATTATGGCAGGACTCGATGATCTAGCATGTGTGCAAATAAATATGCTTACAAATTAGAATGAATAAATTGTGACTGCCACATACACATTTGTGTACCGTTTCCTTTCCTTGATTTACATTGCAAATACATTGCTTGAATACTGTAAATGAGAACGGTAGCACCACATAATTGTGAAGGAAAAATTATGTAAGTAACACCATGAATGCCGTACATTGAAATTAATTTAATGAGTTCAAGGATACATTTGAGAAAAATTATAATACAGAACCCAATGTGAATGGAATAACAACAGACACAATAGAACAGGTAATAATTATAGGTTTGACTCCTGTAAGGAGATAAAGAAAACCTAATATTTAGTAGTGGCCCCGTAATCATTGACGAACATGCCTATTACATAAGGCACCCTCTTCAAACACTCATCCGCCGTAGTTTGAATCTACCGCGCAGAGCATTTAAAAAACTGAGAAGCCTTCATCATGAGCGCACGCGACCTCACTCATGGCTTCAGTCATAATGAATTGGGTTCTCACTACGAAAAAACTTCGTAAAAAATAAAAACAAAAAGAAAATAAGAATAACTATTCAATAAGCTTTCCATCATATCGTGGATGTACTTGTGTGGATCTTTTGACCAGACGCTACTACAGGCGTCATTCTTCCTTCACTGACATATCAAGTAAACCAAAATCCTGAATACATCAACGAATGGGAAGGGGATGGTCGGGAGGGCCCCAGTCGTCAATGATTACGGGGCCACTACTAAATATTAGGTTTTCTTTATCTCCTTACAGGAGTCAAACCTATAATTTATTAGTGGCCCCTCCATCATTGACGAACATGCCTGATTTCTAAGACTGGAGGGGGACATTCGTAATCATATCATAACTCTAGAAAAGCAGATAATCAAACAACCACATAGTATTCTTACTCTTGTAAAAAAGAGATATTCGGGTGCATAAACTTTATACAGCCTAAATCTTCAAAAAGGGGTACAAGCAGGAGCGTGCTTCAAAGAAGCCTGCTTGAAAAAGGGTTAACTCTGAGACTCTGTACACAGATCTGCTAGTTAAGAAGGCACCCCACTTAAAGTAAGTGGTGAAAACTAAAAACTTATAAGTTTACATGTGCACATATAAACCCCATTAACTAGTGGATATATTCCTAAAAATATAACCAAACATAAATTAATTCTTGTGCATTCGTAGAAGTACTGAACTCGTGTACTTATGGAGAAGTAATTACTTCAAAAGTAAAAGTCGTAGTTGCAACTACCGAGATTTCTCAAAAATCTATTGCTTCACAGCCAAAGCTACTTACAACAAGAATTGTTGTAACACTACTATTGGCCTTTAGCACAATTTCCTGCAATGAATACTACAGAGAAATTTTATAATACAATGCCTACAAACAGTATCACAGCTCGTATGTTCCGAACACATACTCCGGAGGGGTCTAGGGTGTCCTATGTCACACTGACTGCACCCTCCCCCCCCCCTTTTTCTTGAAATTAAACAAAACGTGACTCAAAGGGCCACCTAGACCCTCTGCCGTAAAGCTATACATGGCAAGGAAGGTTTGTCCAGAGCTACTGAAAGGTATCGAGTCAAAAACTCCTGATTAGAGGCCCACAACTGTGTGGACTTAATAACTTCCACCGAAAGATTATTAAGGAAACAGTAAAGAGGCTGTCCCCTTGCGTAAATCGTGGGTCTTACCCACAACGCCGGGATTCTTCTCTTTAAAGTCCTCGACCAAGAGAGAAGCCAGTGTACGCTCCATCAAGCGTTCACCCGGACTTGCGACCCATAAAGCACCCTGGTGATTAAGAGGTGCCACTCTTAAATATTTGGTTAGAGCTTGCACTGGGCAAAAAAAAAAAAAAAAAAAAAGATGGTGCACCTTTCCCCTTTTTAACGCCGGCACCGTGAACTCTGAAAACACGTGTTCACTGTGCTCATTCTTGGCTATGAATCCTGGGGAAGGTGCAATGTGAATACACTCATGAAGCCTATCAAACCTGAGGCAATTAGGAGTGTTGCTCATCGCCGCCCGCTCAGAAACTCTGTTCCCGGTAGCCAAAGCCATAAGGAATACTGCC
This sequence comes from Paralithodes platypus, assembly GCA_032716605.1. NCBI lineage: Eukaryota > Metazoa > Arthropoda > Malacostraca > Decapoda > Lithodidae > Paralithodes > Paralithodes platypus. Next base: position 42,707,878 of record CM064521.1, read on the forward strand.
CTTTTGTAAAATCTGCAGTCTTTGGTACATACGGGAACGAGAATAACTACGATGCTTTGTCCAGAGACCATGTAGGCCTGAGCTGACGGGGAGGTGGGCGGAGTTTAAAACCTGCCCTCATAAATCAATTTCAGATAAATGTTTCTGCATGAACAGATACATTAAATAATTAACAACCAACGCCACCGAGGGCACAGTTTGTTTTGTTCTAAGACTCCAAGACATAAAAGCTTGCCAATGCGATTGAAACTGTCGCTTTGTAGACTGGATATATTGATTCATGAATATCTTGGTCACGTCGCTACCATATGGTGCTAGCCACTTGGCCTCCTGAATGTCCATAATGAACAAGTCCGCGAGGTTTCTAGGTTGCCAATTGTGTTCTAAGTGGAACAACCCGACCGGGAGTGACACTAGGTGCGGGCACCACGTGTACAAATGCTGGTACCACACTGCACCGGCCACAGGGGCGCGATTAGCGAGACTACGCCTCGCTAATCCTGTAGTTTGTTGACTACGTGGCACATTAGAGAAAATAGATAAATGGAACTCAACCTGTTCTCGTCCGTCATCAGAGCGTCAGGTCCGCCCACCGGCGTTATCGTCCGGCGGGTGAGGTACAGTGGGAGTTTGCAAGTCTTCTCAGACGCAAACAAATCCACTTGTGGATGGTAATGCTCCGCACACGCAAGAGCGCCCATTCTACTGATGTGCTTTGTCTCTGAGACAGAGCGTCTGCCCAGACGTTTGCTACGCCTGGGAGACAAGATGCGTGAAGATGAATGTTCAGCCTGTTGGCTAGTATAAAAATCTTTTCTGTCACGTTTAGCCACTTCCGAGATCTTATTGACCCTTGTTTCTGAATACAGTGAACCACATTCAGATTGTCCATTCTGAAGGCCACCGACTTGCCCCGTAAAGCAGAGCCGTGAGCCTGAAGGACAGATAAGGGGACTAGTAAGTCTTTGACATTGATGTGGAAGATTTCTAAATGGGACCAAAACCTTTGACCCTGATGCCCGAGGTTTGACTAAAAGCCCCAACCTATCGTGCCTGACGCATCCATGTCCACCCATACCGACGGCGGAGGAGAGGTTCATGACATGACTGCGTGCAACATTTCTCTCGTCGCCCAAACCGCTAGTAAGTTGTGTAATAACGTTGGGATAGGCCATACTATCCCCGCCGGTAATAGTGGGAAAAATTTCCCAACTTTCCTAATTTCACAGTTAGCTGAACCCCGTTGAGAGAACCGACTAGAGATTCCCAAAGTCTCTGTGTCGTAGTCAGACTGTGGAGAAACATAAACAGTTTTTGCGAAATCTGTTTCGAGTGTCCACACTCTGACTCAGAGTGAGAGAAGCTGTGTCCTCGACCAGCCCTATCCCCTGAAATACTCGTGGGGGAACAAGGGTTTGACTTTTACTAAGTTGACCTTGAATCCTAGAGATATGAGATGGTTTAACGTAACGTAGACATGACTGATGCGTAACTTTTCTGTTTCTGCCACCACCAGTTAGTCGCCCAGATACCACCAGACCCTGATCCCTTGTTCTAACAAGGGCATCAGGGCTTGCGGGGACCTTGCTTGAATGCTTGTGCCAAATTGAAAACAGTCTTCCAAACTGCTGGTGAAATCAAAGAAGGAATTAGAACTGGAGACAGAACTACTTGGCTTGCAATACGGTCAAGAAGTTTCTTCACTAAGAACCTCCTCAGATCCTGCCTTGCTCGAACTGCCTCTAATAAGGCCGTCCGAATATCTCCTAAAGACTTGGATGGAAGTCTGGAGAAGCAAGCGCCGGGAAAGTTCAATGGCTTTCCTGATTTCCGCGGCTTCTATTGCCTGAGAAAAGCGTAACAGAGACTTTGTTACTTGCTGGGAACCATATATTGCGAAAACAGTTTAAACGCTTTTCCTCTTAACCTAAACTCGCGGTCTAGGTAAGCTGGGGAAGGCGTGCTAATGGCGGAGGGGACTCCGCCGGCACCAAAAACCGGAAGAGAGAACCAAGAATGGCGTTCTGGAGGGATTTGGTGGGAAGAATAAGTCATGGTTATAATAACTTGGAATGTCCTTAATATGAACATCCAAAACATTTCCGTAACATTGCTACCCCTGACTCATCAGGCCCGTATAAAAGAGGCATAGCTCCTGGTTTTTTTGACTGGCGCCTTGTCTAAAGGAGGGGGAGATATGTCTGATATGACTCGCACAGTGGAAGTAGTGAGAGCTGCTGTGCCTGGCACATTGGAAATTGGGTCTGACACAAGCGGATGGTTAGGTATTTTAGCTAAAGCAAAGGATGTAGCCAGAGGTCGCACATTCGTCGACATCGCGGGATCTCCCGTATCAGAAGGAGTTTCCGGCGTAGGGCCAAAGAACCTATTAAGTGCATTCAATAGTAGTCCATCAATCTCTTCCGCCGGTACATACCTAGCCGATGACGAACTCCGTGGAGATTCGACAGTACCCTGAGAGTCGCCTAGAAGGTGACTGGACTCTTGAACCTCCATCTCTGAGACCAGAGATCGTTGTTCTTCATCCGTTAAGTCTGGCTTATCATGGGAAGATCCCGCCGAAGCCGGGACCTCCACATGTTGCCATGTTTAAAACTGGGATAGAAGATGGTACAATCGGCATCCCAGTGGACGTCAGCACTAGTTGAGTCACAAAGGGATGTGTTCTGTCCTGCCAGGACTGTGAGTAACGCCATACACCTTGGCTGTGGCTGTCCCTCGCTTGCGAACTCGGTATACTCTCTGAAAGAGAGCCCTGTAAAGGTTTATGATAATTAAAAGCTCCCATAGCTCATTAACACATTGAAAGCAGAGCTGGTGAGCAAAATCATAAAGTATAGTAATTAATTTAATTTATATTTAATTGTATTAAAATAAATTACTATAAATAAACACAATATTATCATAATATAATCATAGAAAATATATATGGTATTATTATTCAGTGATTAAATTATTTCATTAACAAATAAAATAATATAGGGATACCTGATCTTAACGGCGTTGAACATACAGCAATGAGATGTTCAAGTGCCGACATGACAGAGATTGGGGGAAAACTAACCCGCCCCCGGGAACTACCTGGTCACCTGGTGCAACACCGGTACTCCGCCCTGGAAAGAGAATTTTCCGGGGATTAATGCTCATAGGGTTACACCCAAAAAATGGTACAAAATATGTGCCTCAAAAACCGCCGGTCAACGAACCGTAGCACTCCACCACTACTTTTCGTTTTCCTTTAGTTTCATATTAAAGATTTCAGGATATATTTACCTGTCCAGAAGATTTAAGCATATCTTCTGAATCCTCATAAAGATGAAGCATATCTTTATTAAAGATGAAGTCTTTCAAGTATCCCTTTACACTTGAAACACTAGTAAGATTCCGGCATCTTTTTATCCCATAAAAAGTCTAAGCCTATCCTAATCTCTAATCCGGCTTCTCCCAGAAGCCCTCATAGATCGCCGTCTTGAAGGCCGTGATACCCTATTGTATCAATCAATTGTTTGGCAAATGATCGCGAATTGCAAATCAGTTAATATAACCACCCGAAGGTACAACCGCCGGGTTATATATGCAATGTCAAACCAATTGTACCTGCCCCAGACCTTTTTTTGTAAAAAGGTCGCCGGGAGGGAAAGACTAAACAAACAAACAACATTGTTTCAATTGTTTATTAATGATTTCAGCATATCTTTTACCTGTTCAAAAGAATTAAGCATAACTTCTGAATCCTCATAAAGATGAAGCATATCTTTATTAAAGATGAAGTCTTTCAAGTATCCCTTTACACTTGAAACGCTAGTAAGATTCAGGCATCTTTTTATCCCATAAAAAGTCTAAGCCTACAGTATCTTAATCTCTAATCCGGCTTCTCCCAGAAGCCCTCATAGATCGCCGTCTTGAAGGCCGTGATACCCTATTGTATCAATCAATTGTTTGGCAAATTATCGCGAATCGTAAATCCGTTAATATAACCACCCGAAGGTACAATCGCCGGGTTTTATATGCAATGTCAAACTAATTATACCTGCCCCAGACCTCTTTGTAAAAAGGTCGCCGGGAGGGAAAGACCAAACAAAATAACTGTGTGGAGCCCCCCTCGCCGGGAATAACACAGGAAGCCTGATCCCAGGCTCGACCACAGAAAACGTAGTTTCTGATGAGCCCTCAAGCGACCAAACTCGTCGGGGTAACTTACCTATTTTAGCCATCCTGACTAAAACTCGGTAACCAAAAACGGTGTTCTCGGAGCAACGAGAAAAACGCCGGAAAGGTAACCCACAGCAAACGAGACATTACAGGAGGGCGTAATGCATAAAGCAATGAATAACACAGGAAGCCTGATCCCAGGCTCGACCACAGAAAACGCAGTTTCTGATGAGCCCTCAAGCGACCAAACTCGTCGGGGTAACTTACCTATTTTAGCCATCCTGACTAAAACTCGGTAAACAAAAACGGTGTTTTCGGAGCAACGAGAAAAACGCCGGAAAGGTAACCCCCACCAAACGAGACATTTTAACACAGTTTATACAAAGGGTGTGTGCAAAAATAGGGATACCTGAACAGGAGGGCGTAATGCATAAAGCAAAAACCGGGGCAAAGGTAGCCATGACGGAGACTGGTGGGAAACTTACTCCAGGTTCTGCATAGACCCGCCGGGACCCAGCTCTGGAAAAATTAAAATTTCCAGGAATTAATGCTCATAAGGTTAACCCAATCATGTTCGCACACAAGTGTTAAATAACCCGCCGGGTAACGAGACGTAATACTCAACGACCACAGCTCGCTACGCGGTGGGGTTTCCTAAGTAAAGGATTTCAGAATATCTTAATTTGTCCAAAAGATTTATGAATACCCTCTGACATAATATAAAGACCAGCATGGCGTTTATAAGTGATTAAGTCTTTCCGGTGGTGTTTGTTTCCAGATTAAATTTTGGAAAAAAAAAACTAAAAAAGACGCCGGCCCCCGAATTATCTCGTAGATCAAAAACTGGGAAGCCTGACAAATATACGAGATCTAACTTCTGCCGAAGTATCTTTTTAGATCGCCGTATGTTGAAGGCGGCGATACAAAACGTATCCCTCAATTGTCTGGTTAACTAACTGAATTGTCAATTCGTTATTCCCATCCGTCCAAGGAGCACCCGCCGGGTGTGAATAATAGTTTAAAAAAACGTTAACCCCAATTGTGCCCTAAAGCGCCGTATGTTGAAGGAGGCGATACACAATGCATCCCTCAATTGTCTGGTCAACTAAACTGAATTTTGCAAATTCGGTCATCCCACCCTTCCAGGTTGCACCCACCGGGTGATTTAAAGTTTAAAAGTTAACCCCAATTGTTCCTATCCCCACTTCTTTGTAACAGATCGCCGGGGAGGAAATACAACTACAGCATAGTTTTATATTGGCTTTGCAAAACCGAAAAAACTACAAACAACACGTGTCCGTATGAACACTGTTAGATGGGTACAGCCAACCCGCCGGGAATCAGAAGGAGCCTGAAACAGGCACCCAAGAGACGCAGTCCTGGGGAGCCACAGACACCCACTCGCCGGGGAAACAAGCCTGTTTTAAACCACGCGTGGCCAAAACTTGGCAACCAGCCGGGGTTATCAAGGTGAAACCGAGAACAACCCCGCCGGAAATAACCCACCCCGTCCAGATACCATCTGAACGCAACACCGGACCGAGGCGTAGCTAAAAACACAACTAACGCCTGGCCCAACATAGTCCGTGGAATTAGCCAATACACAACTAACCCAGGACACATAAATAGTCCGTGGAATTAGCCAATACACAACTAAACCAGGACACACATGACACAGTAGTACATATTTAGAAAATAAATCAATAACACTTGTATATGTGGTAAAGCTACGAGAGGCTGGCTAGGCCTAGGCAGACGGATAACAGTAACATGTCGGAATATAAACAAAAAGCACTGAATTATATCACAACAGGAACCACCGCCAACACACCACTGTAGCAAACACTTCCGGCAAAGGAAGAAACTGACTCGGGACCCAGAAAAAAACTTCACTAAGTGAAGAAAAATACGCTGGGAACGACAGCAAAAATACGCTACCTCATCAGAAAGATAAAAGGAAGCAATAACGTGTAATGAAAGCCGCCTGCATCACAAAGCTAGCTAACTGTGAAAAAGTTCACCTGTCCACAACAGGACCACGAGGGTACATCCGAAATAGATGCCCCAAACACACGACCCAAAATACACTGCACTGCGGGCAACCAGCCCAGGACACTCCTGCTACGCATATCCTAACCTTACTCGATACATCCCGGAGTAAACAAATGAGAAAAAACTCACTAGGGACGCAACAAATGCGGAACCCGCGTAGCGTGGGGAGACACGTCCGGGCAGGCTGAGCGCAGAGCAGAGAAGGAAGAATGACGCCTGCAGTAGCGTCTGGTCAAAAGATCCACACAAGTACATCCACGATATGATGGAAAGCTTATTGAATAGTTATTCTTATTTTCTTTTTGTTTTTATTTTTTCGTTTTTTCGTAGTGAGAACCCAATTCATAATGACTGAAGCCATGAGTGAGGTCGCGTGCGCTCATGATGAAGGCTCCTCAGTTTTTTAAATGCTCTGCGCGGTAGATTCAAACTACGGCGGATGAGTGTTTGAAGAGGGTGCCTTATGTAATAGGCATGTTCGTCAATGATGGAGGGGCCACTAATAAATATACAGTTAGATCAATGTGATGATCAAGAAATGGAATTTGCGACATCTGCGTAGAAGAGTCCCGAGTGTTTGGACTCCCCCAGACTCAATCTGAGTTTCCTCCTCTTGCTCCTGGGTCTCTGGAACAAAATCCACCAGTTCTTCAGCAAAAACAGGTGAGTCCTGTTGGGCTACTACATCCGAGGGTAGGGGAAGTTCTCCCTGAAGTTTTCTTGGTCTTGGCAGGCATTTTGGTAGTGGTGGTGAATGCTGGTGGTACACAGAGATACTGATAGTGGACAAGCTAGAGGTCAACTGATCACCTTTCATCCTGGTCGTGCTATTTGTGGACCACCAGCCCCCTATAAGGTTATTGGTGGGCAGCTTCCAATTCTCACCTTTGGAAAGAATTTGGGCATATTCCAAAGTTGTCGGATCCTATTCTGATGTAGTCGACGAACGTTTGCGGAACGATAGGTAGCTTGGGGCTGTCAGTAGTGTCATCGACAGCTATCTTTCGTACCAAAAGATAATGACGTTCTTTTGTTGTTGTCAAACAGTCGACGAAAGTTCGTCGACAACTCAGGTGTGTTCGGGTGTTGTCGCCAACTTGTCGTACCTGTTAGGTCAGTATTTACCACCCGACAAGCTTTACGAACACACCCGAAAAAATACAAATTGTCGACAAATGGTCGCTGACTGTTCGCGGACAGGTGACCCAAACAGCCCGATATTCGGACTCACTCCTTAATTTTTAGAATTTCTAAAAATTGGCCATAGCTGAAATATGGAGTCGGGTGACCTCCGATCACGCCCGAATTGATTCCGAATCAATAAGGAAGTTTGAAAGTAATCTTGATAAAGCATGGGGAAGACAAGATTTGTTTGATTATAAAGCAAAAATACAGAATACAGTAAAAGTCCTTTAATCCGACGACCGATGATTCGAATCTCCCAATAGTCCGAATTTTTCAATTTGAGGCCAAATCCGAATTCACCCGATGGTCCGAATTTCAAGAAGTCCCAAAGTCCCCTTTTTGAGGCATTAGTCCACAATGACACTAATGGAGCACACACATATCATGTTCATGAATTCACTTTAAAAGTTTACCATTGTCATTGTAGCCTATTACCTACTTCAAAACATTCAGATTAATGGTCAAAGGAAGCTACTGATATAAACGTAAACACCACATCGTCTGCTAGAGATTTTGTTTTGCTCTTGAACGCATCCTTGGGACGCTCCGATGCGCTACTGGCTTGCACCCATTTTCTGCAAGCGCATTCAGTCTGAGCTTGAAAACGCACCTTTGGACGTTCCGATACGCTACATTATAGTTAAGTGATCGGAGCGTCCAAAGGTGCTTTCAAGACAACAAGACAAGGGTGCTTTCAATACAATATAATATAACAGAGCACCACAAAAGGAACATCACAAAGGAAAAATACAAGAACCTCTCAGGAAGTGCCGTTGTTAAGGCATTACTTCCCGAACCACATCTGATCTGATCTTCAGAGCAAGACAAACTCGCTAGTAGACGATTGACATATGGTGTTTACATTTATATCAGCAGATTCCTTTGACCATTAATCTGATGTTTTGAAGTAGGTAATAGGCTACAATGACAATGGTAAACTTTTGAAGTGGTTCATGAACATATGATATGTTGTGTGTCATTTGGGTGGCCTAATGCCTCAATGTTTTTCGTCCTTAATACACAGGTTCATAGGGGTAAAGTCCGATAATCCGAAAAATCCACTAATCCGAACGAGGGCCGGTCCGCTGCCCTTCGGATTAACGGAAGTTTACTGTAGTAAAAATGTTGCGTCTGCTACCGCCGCCGCCAACACCGTGAACGACCGCAGCAGTGCAAGTACTGGTGGCACTGAGCTGGATACACAGGCCTAGTTTGCCTTTTTCCAGAGGATCTACTGTAAGAAACTATAAGAATCACATTCCGAACGTTCGGGTGGCACTGCAAGTGGGACTGCTGACGTAGGGGGCATTGGCCCAGGAGTGCAAGCCCGTGGGCTGATGATCCCTTCCCCCGCTGCCCTCTCAGAGACAGATTTCATCTCACCCTGGCCGAGTATCTGGATGTCTTCGGTCTACGAGACTCGAGACTGCTCGGCCAGACAGTCTGGGGAATTACAACAGCAACAATAACTATAGAACTTTTTCCGACCGGTTTCATATTTGAACATTTGCCTAGTCGTATCTTTTCATAGACCGAGTTTGGATCTCTGTGAAAGCCTCTTTAGGCTCATTGCCAATAACTGTAGTTAGGATCAGCAAGGGCATGCATCCTTTAAAACTATTCCACTGTTGCCTAATGGTGACCTTACTTCTTACAGACTTTTAGTGACAAGCTTGTATGGTTGCTATCTATCTATCTATCTATTGCCTGACACCATGATCCCCGAAGGGGTGGCTACGAACGAACTGCCCCCATGCACCTCTGTCCCTAGTCAGTCGATGCCCCTCCTCCCAACCAGCGCCGCCTTCATCCATATACTTCCTCACTCCATCTTTCCACCTCTCCTTCGGTTTACCTCTCCCTCTATGTCCTTCCACCTCGCTCTCGTACACCCTCTTAGTCATTCTCTCGCTTCCCATACGTTCCATATGGCCGAACCATCTCAAGGTGTTCCTTTTCACATTTTCCAGCACATCTACCTCCACACCACACCTCCTTCTTACTTCCTCATTTGTCTGTCTATCCCTCCATGTAACTCCTCACGCACTTCTTAAGTAACTCATTTCCACCCCTCTCACTCTTGGTCTGAGTCTCTTCTCCAACGTCTATGCTTCGCTTCCGTAAGTCAGTGTCGGGATTACCACACTGTCATGCAAGGACTTTTTCACTTCCATACTGACCACCCTATTTCTTGTTACTGCTTTCAGTGTTCCTACAACCCTCTTCCCCCGTTGCACCCTCTCCTGCACTTCTTCATCCATAGTCCCATCTTTACTCAACACACTGCCCAGATACTTAAATGAGCTGACAATCTCCATAGCCTGACCGTTCAACTTCACCTCACACTCTGTGGCTTCACCCCTATCGAAGACCATAATCTTGCTCTTCCCCGCATTTACCTTCAGATTCCGTTTTTCGCACACTGTTCCAAACATATTTTTCCAAACATATTTACCAAACCCTGCAACTCCCATTCATTATCGCTCATCAGAACTGTATCATCAGCAAACAGCAGTACAGGTAGCTTCCACTAATTTCCCTCCCTTATCAGCGACACACCAACATCCACTGCTTTTCCTTGTATATCTTTCATGACTCCATCCTATATAACAGTAAACACCACGGGGCCATCACACACACCCCTGTTTCAACCCAACATTCAGATCAAAGAACTTTCTCTGCTCATTCTTCACACGTACTGCCGCCTTTGCACCCTCATACATGCTCTTCACTGCTTTCAGCAACTTGCCATCTCCTTCCAATTCTAAGTACTGTACTTTCCCATACCTTCTCTATTCACTCCGACATAGGCCTTCTCCAAGTCCATAACAATACAGCTTTGTTGCTTCTCCAGATATTTCTCCCAACCCAATGCAGGGTCAAAAATGGTCTACACATCTTCCCCTTCCTAAAACCGCCCTGCTCCCCTATCCATTTCTCTTTTCTCGCTCTCCTCAATCACTACCCTACTGTACACCTTCCCCCTACGCTTAGAATACATATTCCCGGTTGTTACCACACACTCCTCTTTCCCCTTTACCCTTATATAGGGGGGGACTATCATGCCTGTCTTCCCGTTATCAGGTGCAAACTGTCCCCCCCCCTTTCGCCCATGCTAGTTTTGCATATTTTCCATACCCATATCGATCCACTATCTCAACCACCATAGGACCTATGCATTTTCCCCCACACACTATCCATCTATTCCTGGTGCGTTCCCCAACCCCAACTTTCACTCGGTTTCATGCTGCTCACAGACTTTCTGACCTGATCCGCACGCCGCCGCCCTACTACTTCTCTTCTCCCCTCCCATACCCCCATCTCCAACTATGTGTGCTGAGTGCTTCAGTTCCTTACATTTGGAACATTAGAGGAAGGACGGTACCTCGAGCCAGCGGGCGACGCTCGTTCGACTCTCGCTCTAGCACGCAGCGCCCCGTCGAGCGGCACACGCGCCCATTCTTATCTTTCACACTCTTACCTGTTTCCTTTGCTACCCTTCCCTAACCTTTCTTGTACGTTCTTTCCAGAACAGTTGTCTGACACTCCCTCCAGCCAGGGGAAACACGCAGAGTCCGGCCAAAGCGCAGCGACGCGCGCTGACTGGCCGGCACGACGCGCGGCATCACGCCTTCGGTGGCTCCACATCTACGCCGCGGTTCGGATGGCGTTCCTTCACTACTCTGCTTCAACCACCGCTTTTTCTCAACACTCCTCGCTCGGTTCTGTCTCTCCAAATCTTCATTCCATCTACTACCCACCATCTCTATAACGCTTTCGTCGGCAGGCCCTCGACGCCCACCCACCAGACGCGCGGCGGAGGGGGTGCTAACAGCGATGGGGAACCTGCGGCGGGCAACCATGCTGTATACCCTTCACTCCCCGTCCCCGCCCCGCCCTCTGCGCCTTACTTCGCCCACACACCTCCTCACAATGCTGCACAGAGCGCGGCCGTGGGCTCCTTTGCGCCGCCACGGCCCCACGGCTCCTCCCTTCCGCCAGACCGGCGGGCAAACCGACCGAGTCAGCGGTTTCTACTGTCTCATTAATCTAGGACTCTTCCTGATTTCCTCCTCCTGTAGCCTCTCCACCCTCGGCGGGACGCTGCCCCGGAGGGCCTTCCGCCGAGCCTCGGCCACCCGCCCCCGGCAGCCGAGTGACAAGCGGGGAGAGGGGCAAACCGTTTCAAACCTGGAGGGGAGTGGTGCAGGCCCGGGGGACCCCCCCCCAAGTACTGTACTGGTAGTCATGAAGTGGGGGTGATAGATTAGTGGGGGTTTATTCGAAGGGGGGTTAATGTCAGAAATCGGGGGGGGTAGTAGCTAAGTAAAAAGAACTCATGGGTCGATGGGTAACCTAAAGGGTAGACTGGTACACTTGTTAAAAGGATACAGTGGGGCAAACCGTCTTTGCGGCTAATTGGTGCCAAAAAGAACGTGCAAAGGTTGATTTTGCAAAGACTAGGATAAGTAAGGGACTTTCATTCTATTAATTCCTTAATAATTTGGTGGCTTTATTGGTTGGTTAAAACGAGGGTATTAAAATATAATATATATAAACAATAGGTTTCAGGCACTATATTTCGTAGCGAGTTCAGTCCAACCAACGTTGATCTGGTGCACTCAATAAAAATCTATTTCTTTGATCCCTATCGGATCTGTGCCTCATAAAATTTTCTTTCCTCTCTCATATACATTAGGTTATTCATAGTGCAGTTGGGTGCAGTACATGATTAGAAATTCCCCTTCCACGACCTGAATCCGCCTCTCCAAGACCCGGCCCCCAGGGAGGGGGCAGGGGATGGGTTGGCAAGCTGCAAGCCACGACCTCGCCGCAGACCTCATCGTGCCGAAATCCAATCCTGTTTAGAATCTTGATGTTCCTGGCTTGACAAATTGTGCCTGCAAAACCGACCCGTATGGTTGTTTAACCCTTGGCAAATTCAGATAAAGAGTGTGGGGTGGTAATTAAGTAAAATGTATATGTTATGTATCATATAATTATACTGGTACTACCTAGAGTATAATCGCATTGTAGGGTATCGTATAATTTGTAGGGTATGATTAACCCTTGAATGATTAAATTATCGAGGATGCGATGAACGTCATCAGCTGATGACGTGAGTGGGGGCGTGTATGCGATGTGGGGAGGAGAAGGGATTCGGAAAGCAGAGATCGTGGAGAGAGGCCTGTGCTAGCGATAATGGGAGCGATTGTCCGGAGCGTGTTTCATGTAATGGTGGTTTAAGGCATTGCCTAGCAGATGGTGGTAAATAGTGGGAGTTGGATACGGTATGTGGTTTGATTGGTATTACATGGCGTTACAGGTTTTTTGGTCTGTGGTTTTTGTGGTGTCGGCGTTTGAGTGCTTCTCTGGTTACGATGGGTGGTTTTGTTTGTTTCGCTGAGTAGCATTGGTTCATCTTGGAGGGTTCAACGTTCTTTAAGGGCGAGCTACGCATCAGAAAGGTAATTATTGGTTAACCGTTTTATAAAAGATATATGAAGTAGTTGGGGAGATATCACATATGCAGGTTAGCTTAACTATATTTAACAAATTTGGTAGCAGAGCGTAGTTTACGGCGTGCTGGGCCCATAACCTAGAGGTCCTAGTTCCGTCATGGCTTCTGTAATTAAGAACCCCCCATGTTATCTGATTTAGTCAATTATGTACAATGGAAGGAAGATGTATTGATGTGGACAGAATTAACGGATATAATTAAAAAGAAGCAAGAGCTAGCCATTCATCTCACGTTAACTGGTCAAGCCAGGGAAGTGGCTAAGCATGTGTCAACAGAGGATAAGAAGAAAGAGAATGGAGTTGACCTACTGATAGCAAAATTACATGAGGCCTTCCTGAAGCAACCCCAGAGAAGGAAATTTATGGCATATCAGAATTTTGAGGAATGTGTGAGGAAGGATGACATGTCAATTTGCGATTTCATGAGAGAATTTGACATGAAGTACTACAAAATGACAGAAAAGGGCATGGAACTGCCAGATGAGGTGTTGGCTTTCCGTCTGGTGAAGAATTGTAAATTAACGGAAATACAAAGGGAACAGGTTATGGCATCAACAAAACCCCTATCATTTAAGGAGGTTCGATCAACATTAAAACGAATGTTTGAGTCAAGCAGTGTGACACGGAGTGAAGTAACTCAAGAAGTTAAGGTTAAGTCTGAACCGGTATATATGACAAAGGTGAATGGGAAGGATGATTTGAAGAATAGAAAAACAATTTTGGAACAGGAACTAAAAGAAATATGTTCTAAGATTGAGGAGACTGCTGTAACTTCAAAGGACGGTAATACAGAAGAAGAGATCATGTGGACAACCAATTATGGTGGCCAAGGTGGTTATCATAGGAACTGGAACAATGGTAGATACAATAGGGGTGGTAGATATGGTAGATACCAGAGAAGAAGTTGGAGGAGGAATTAGGCTTGAACGGTGGATGTTTTTGAATGTGGATCGAAAGATCATTGGGTGAGAAATTGTGACAAAGTAAAGGAAGTAGACAAAAAAGGAAGTATGACTAGACAGTTTCTTTTGAGGATAACAGTGATACCAGAACATTGAGGAAGGAAACTATAGGTTGTGCAGTACTTGACACAGGTTGTAACGTTAATGTTGTGTGGGGATAAATGGTTGGAGGAATATCATGAAATGATTGATGTAAATGATAAGAGTAAAGTTAAGGAGTATAGCACCAATAAATCATTCCGGTTTGGTGATGGTAACACAGTGAAAGCCCATAGGAAAGTCAGCATACCCGCTTATATTGGTAAAGAAAGGCTAATGATCGAGACGGATGTTGTTGAATCGGATATACCACTTTTGCTAAGTAAATCTTTTCATGAAAAAGATGGGTATGGTGATGAATTTGGCTGAGGACAAAGTTGACTGGAAGTATGGTAGAATTAAGAACTTGAAAATCACTAGCACTGGTCATTATGCTATGCCTATAAATAAATTCGAGAGTTTCAGAGAGGACAGGAACTTCATGAGGTATGTCTTGTACAGCTATGGAAAAGGTGATGCCAAGAAGAAAGCATTGAAACTCCATAAGCAATTCGCCCACCCTACAAAGGAAAAACTTATCACATTGGTCAAGGAAGCTGGTATCATAGATGCAGAGTTAGAAGATGAAATAAGAAATGTTGGAGAATCATGTGAAACTTGTAGTAAGTTCCAGAGAACACCGTCTAGACCTGTGGTGAGTATGCCAATGGCGAGGAACTTCAATGACGTAAGTACGGACCTGAAATTCTTTGAGGATAAGTATTTCCTTGTAATGATTGATCTCGCTACTAGATACTGTAATGCATGCGTGATCAAAAATAAAACCCCAAGTGTGATTATAGATGCTGTTATGAGATACTGGATAGCAATATTTGGCACACCCAAGAAGATGTTGACTGATAATGGAGGAGAATTTAATAATATGGATTTCAGGAGCATGGGTGAGAATTTCAACATTGAGATAATGTGTACTGCCGCAGAAAGTCCATGGAGTAATGGGACGTGTGAAAGACTGAATGCAGTGCTAAAGGCTAACGTACTAAAGATTAAAGAAGATACTAAATGCAACATAGAAACTGCACTGGCTTGGGCTGTGGCTGCCAGGAATGCTCTTCACAACAATAATGGATTCTCCCCTAATCAGTTGGTGTTTAGTTTTAATCCTAACCATCCTAACATAGCAGCAGATAACCCTCCAGCCTTGGAAAATGTTACATCCTCTCAGATTGTAGCTAATAATTTGAATGCTTTGCGTAAGTGTAGAGAGGAATTTGTGAAATCTGATGCTAACGAGAGAATTAAAAGGGCTTTGTCACATAACATTCGTAAAACAAATTATGAAGATGTTAAGATAGGCAATTATGTCTATTATAAACGAGAAGGCGAGGACAGCTGGCGAGGTCCTGCAAGAGTTATAGGTAAGGATGGTAAGGTTAACATTTTGCGGCATGGAGGTTATGTTGTAAGGGCCCATGTATGCAGAGTGAAAGGATACTCGGCCAGTAATGTGGTTAACTCTAGTAATGAAGGTAGAAGCAGTTTACAGACTACAGAGGAGACGACAGAGAAGGCCGCTGCAGTGAGTGATGATGACAGTGATGGCGATGATGTAAGTGGTGAAACTGTGGAGGATTGTAATGAGGAAAGGAATGCTATCCCAAAGGTAGGAAAGTGATATGAGGTATCACTTACAGATTCCAATGAGAGGATTAACGTCAAGATCTTGAGCAGGGCAGGCAAAGCATCGGGTAAATTTAAGAATTGCTTTAACTATCGTAATGAAGAGAACGGAGAAGAGACCTGGATGGATTTCGTGAAGGACATTAATGAAATTAGAGAAATAGAAGATGAGGAGGAAATAATGATTACATGTTCAGGTGAAAAGTCTATGGAAGCCAAGAGAAACGAAATAGACAGTTGGAGAGAGAATGATGTACAGTATATGATGAAGTGGAATGGGAAGGTCAGGACATTATTTCCACTAGGTGGATTGTGACCGAGAAAGAGACTAAACAAGGTAGGATTGTGAAAGCCAGACTGGTGGCTCGCGGATTCGAGGAAGAGCTTAAGGATGAGGTAAACACCGAATCTCCTACATGTGGTAAAGAATCATTGAGGTTGGCTCTAGCTACTATACAAATGAAAGGGTGGTCATGTCACACGATAGACATTAAATCGGCATTCCTGCAAGGTAACGGCATTAAACGTGAGGTATATTTACATCCTCCACCGGAATTCTTCAGTGGAAGAATTTGGAAACTTAAAAAGACGGTTTATGGACTGAGTGATGCTGCAAGAGTGTGGTATGACACTGTAAAAGAAGAACTGATTATGCTTGGTATGAGAATGTCGAGATTTGATCCAGCAATGTTTATGTATACCAGAGATAATAATTTGGAAGGCATTGTGTGTATTCATGTGGACGACTTTTGTTGGGGTGGTACTGATCAGTTTGAAGAGTGTGTGGTTTCAAAATTGAAAAACAATTTTCTGATGGGATCAGCTGATTCCAAGAAGTTCAAGTATGTAGGCTTGAATATACAGCAAACGGCCGATGGAATTAGTATAGATCAAGAAAGCTACATAAAGTCGCTGAAACAAGTGGACATAAGTCATAAAAGGGCTCAAAGAAAAGATTCAGGACTAAACGAGGAAGAAGTTCACAAGTATAGGTCAGTTGTTGGTCAACTCAATTGGGTAGGGACCCAGACTAGGCCAGATATTTCGTTTGATGTTTGTTCTTTGAGCACCTTGATAAAGAAATGTACTGTTGGTGACATGATGGACGCTAATAAGGTAGTTAAGAGAGTAAAGACTGATCAAGTACATATATTCATTCCCACTCTGACTGAAGGACTGCACCTAGAATGTTACAGTGACACTTCATTTGCAAACTTGACCGATTGTGGCTCTCAAGGAGGTTTCATAGTTTTTCTAACTGACACAGAGGGTAGAAAATGTCCTGTCATGTGGAAATCAAGGAAAATAAGGAGAGTGGTGAAGTCCACATTAGCAGCAGAAACTATGGCTCTGTTGGAAGCAGCTGAGAGTGCATATTATGGAAAAATACTGGAAGATATTGGTGATATTGGGTAAGTGCCTATAAAATGCTATGTGGATAATAGGTCTCTCGTAGAAGCACTAAGGTCTGTTAAGAAGGTGGATGATAAGTACCTTAGGATTAATATTGCCTGCATGAAAGATATGCTGGCTAAAAGAGAAGTTACTGGTGTGGAGGGGGTGGATACAAGGAGTCAACTTGCAAATTGCCTTACCAAAAAGGGGGCATCACCTCAAATGCTCATTGGAGCAATTACTATGTAGAGTATTACATAGAGATGTCTTATGAACATAGTAGTGACATTGTTGCATTAGTAATGCAACAATATTAGATTATGTGTCGTAATGCACAATATTAGACTGTGTGTAGTAGAGAAGAAAAAAAAATTAAACTTAAAAAAAAAAATAGGGAATTTTGTTAGAATCTTGATGTGCTGGCTACAAATTGGCCTGCAAACGACTAGTATGGTTGGCCTGCAAACGACCGGTATGGTTGTTTACCCTTGGCAAATTAGATAAAGAGTTGGGTGGTAATTAAGTAAATGTATATGTTATGTATCATATAATTATACTGTACTACCTAGAGTATAATCGCATGTAGGGTATCTATAATTTGTAGGGTAGATTACCCTGATGATTAAATTATCGAGGATGCGATGACGTCATCAGCTGATGACGTGAGTGGGGGCGTGTATGCGATGTGGGGAGGAGAAGGGAGTCGGAAAGCAGAGATCGTGGAGAGAGGTTGTGCTAGCGATAATGGGGAGCGATTGTCCGGCGTGTTTCATGTAATGGTGGTTTAAGGCATGCCTAGCAGATGGTGTAAATAGTGAGTTGGATACGGTATGTGGTTTGATTGGTATTACATGGCGTTGCAGTTGTTTGGGCTGTGGTTTTTGTGTGTCAGCGTTTGTGCTTCTTGGTTACGATGGTGGTTTGTTGTTTCGCTGAGTAGCTGGTTCATCTTGGAGGGTTCAACGTTCTTAAGGGCGAGCTACGCATCAGAAAGGTAATTATTGTAAACGTGTATAAAATATATATGAAGTATTTGGGAAGATATCACATATGCAGATTAGCTTAACTATATTTAACACATCCTTCCGAATCCTCCCTTCCTCGCGAGGATAGAGTCCACCTGGCCAGGCTGAGATGCGGACACCATCCAGCTCTCCTGAGCTATCAGAAGAGACTGGATGACTCCGTCGTCGACACCTGCCCGGGATGTAACACAGCACCCCATACCATTAAACACATCATAGAAGACTGCATTTCACACAACCACATACGCCAACAACACAATCTACACTCAATGAGAGCTCTGTGGGAAAGCCCGATCGTGGCGATGGCCTTCCTCAGGGACTCGGGGCTGTTCGGCCAGGCAGCTTAGGGAACAACAACACCAACAACATGATTAGATTGATATCCTATTCGATAAAATAGATATTAATTGTAGTCATGTGCCGTACTTATAACTGTCTTGATGGTGTAATGGTTAGAGCGTGTAAGTTCTGTATGAGATATCTTAGGTTCGAATCCTGGGAGAATCTTGTGCTTTCATTAATTTCATTTGGGGATTATAGGTGTTAAGAATAATATTGTTCATATGGAAAACAAATGGTAATTGGTTCCAAATTCGTCCAGTCACCCCTCAAGTACCCATTTCCCCTAAATACATCCAATATATACACATTATGAAGAGAATACTTATAAATACTTATTATGAGATAACTTACCACGCAGACTTTATTTTGAATAATTTGTCATATTTATCCTAACTCATCGTCATATATCCGCAGCTTTAGTCCGACATGGTAGGCACGCTGGACTGGCCTTTGCTCCTTGTTTTGATGGACCAAGCATTCATTACCTTCATCGCTACCACCAGGCCCACCATCCCTATCACCAGATGCACTAGAGGCCATAATAAAAGCAAGAGGTACGAGGTTCGAGCACAAAAAAGCTTGTAAACAGGTGGTTTTCAACACATGGCAGGTGGACTGTGAGCAGCTGGCTAGTGTTGACGTCATAAAAGATGACGACAGTAACTTGCGCAAGTGTCGGATTTTGCTCCAAGCAGCAAACACCTTGACAATGGCAGATTCTTTGAGTTCAGTTCACTTGCTTGTTTGTATTTGTTTTTGTTTTCTTTCTTAACCCTCCTGCCCCGGCTATTGTATTCTATAATTTCCCCGAAACCCGGGGGTTTTGGCCGAAAAACGTCTACGCCTAGGCTACCGTATCTTTGTTATTTTGACTGCTTCCGCATTCCCGCACATCCCCAAGCGTAGATGTGTTTCGTACCTGTAGAATGGCGTTGAGTAGAGCTCTCTAAGTCAACTGGTTCAGTTGTGATGACGATTTCCGTGGAGAGAACTTTGTGGCGATATCAGCCACTTTTCACTAACACACACCCACACACGAACAAGCGACGCCTCTCCTTCTTGTGGTCGAAGATGCGCGGCGTCGGTCCAACCGGCTGTTGTTTACATGCGTCGGACGGACGCCTCGCACACCAAGCTTACAGGCTTTCAAGCTGCCGGTGCCTCAGAGCCCTACCAGGTTCCGCGGGCGCATTTGTTATGGGTTTCTCAGAGCCCAACCGGGTCTGGTGGGTGTCGAGTCTTCCATTATTTTTGCGCTCTTCTACGGGTTGCGACTAGGATTCAAATATTTTTGTGAAAACGTGGAATTTGAGAATATTTGGGGTATAGTTCAAAGTTTGATTTCGCGAACTTAGGTGGCGCAAAGTTCGGTGCTCCACTGTATACTGTAGCCTACTGATATTTGTATTGCCATATCAACTTTTATATACATAGTATGATAATAAAATATGACACTTCCCTGATCTCTCCCCTCTTCTCCCTTAGGGTTTAACAAGCATCACACTGTACAGCCTGGCAACGTACCAATGAAGGACGACATCGCTGCCATCTGTTGTCCTCATGAGATCATCAAGAACCTCTGTATCTTCTGCCGTGATGATCCCGATGAACCGGATTATAAACTGGGAAAGGTAAAGTCAGTTTGCATTGTACTCATCATATTGTATGTGTTACCGAACAATTTTGGGGGTACACTTGTTGCAGATGGCTTTGCCTTTTGTCTCTTTCATAAACATAGAACAAAAATTACCAGTAAAACATTTCAACCAGTACTTATAGGTTAAGTTAGATGAAATTTAGTTAGGTTAGCTCAGTGGATGGGACTCGTTAGCCTTGGTCGGCAACCTATCTAGGGGAGATAAGCTTATAAAAATCTATGTGGATGGGACTTGTCAGCCTTGGTCGACAACCTATCTAGGGGATTAAACCTTATACAATCTGTACTGCTAATTTAGGGTGAAGCAGGTTAGTGGATAGATTAGCCGCACCACTGTAGAAAATAGTGCTAAAAAATACATAAAAGGCCTCGGAGTCGGACTGACCCTAAATTGAGTGGTCATTCCTGTAAGTCCTTCAGTAAACTGGCATGGGTTGTCCCTCTTACAAGGGATAGGTCCACTTGGGGGCATTTTGTGTATGGCCACCCCCATTAACTCATAAGCTGCATAGTTATGGTATTTGAAAGTGCCGCCATACGAAGGTATTTTGGTTCATTCCTGACGAAAATTGTCATATTTAACATATATATCATAATTAGTTATCATTGTGTGCCTATTTTACTTTTAATGTGACCATATGAACATTGAAAAGCACTAAAACAAGTGGTAACAGCAATTGGCTGGTGAAAATAGAATATTTTAGCCCCGTGGTCGTAATCTGACCCAGACTGGCGAGAGAGAGACACACCCTCCCTCACTCCTATCTCGCATGGCTCTGAGAGACAAGGGGTGGTCTGAGACTGGCTACAGAGTTGGAGAAAGACTCCCCCATCCTCCCCCCTCTCTCCCAGCCGTCCTCGTTTAAAAATACTCTATAAATATCGGGAATAATAGGGAAAATCCCAAATAATTGAAGAGAGGGGGAGGGGGTGACACATGTGGAGGAGTGATAGGAGGTATGGAGGGGACTAAATTTTGGCTTGTGAGATTTATTTGACTCCTTCCGCGGCGTGGAGGCAGTCTGTCTGGCAGAGTCTACGAGGCTAAACACAGTCCTCCAAGTATCATGGCACACAAGATTTGGGGTTAATACTGGGGAAAGGAAATCTCCTCCGGCAACTTCTTCACCAGATAAACTCTCAAGTCCTGACGAGAATGGACCGCCTCCAAGAAGGCGACCCTGATGTCCCCAAGTGATTGGGTAGAGTTCTGGAGAATAAGTCGCCTAGGGAGAGATAGTCTTCTTAGCTTGTGAATCCGTAACTGCCTCAGTCGTCCTGACCATTGAATCTGCGATCTGGTGACTGAGTAGAAACTGAGACAGTAGCCTCAAAGCCTTTTGCCGTAATTTATAGTCTTTATCAAGCTGAGTTGGTGGTGGACTAGATAAAGGCTCTTGAATTTCCCACAATGACAATTTTTAGACACCACAGAACGAATTGATTTTGAAGGTTTAAGTACCAGAGATTTGATCACCAAATGATCCCATATAGCCTGGTCATCGCACTGCAATGCTTTATGAGCTACTTCCTTTGTACAGTCAATCCTCCGGTAACGCGGCTAATGTGTTCTGGTAACCTCCCGTGTTAGCAAAAACCGCGTTACCGAACACATATGTTTACATATTAAACGTACCTTGGTGTTCTGGGGGTTTCCACAAAGTCCACTTTTTCTCCATAGAAGCCTATGTTATAATAATTAAATCAATTATAAAGGTTATTTGACATGTGCAATGAGTTGATTTGCCCATTGCAACAACTCTTACCTCTGAATAAATATTTTGTTTAGGCTAGGCAGCTAGGCTAGTTTAACCCTTTACGGACGGGGACATTTGTAACTTTTACTACCTGCCAGGCGGGCAGATTTACCCTAAACGAGCATCATTTCTTTTTCATGCATAAACAAGAGCCAGAGCGTAATACAATTATGTATCCGTGAAAGGCCGATAATAGCACTTTCCAATGACACCTGAATCATCCTTGTACGACAACGGGTTCGCTTGCAACGATGTTGCAACACGAGTACAAAACCCTAAAATACGGTAATTTCCCGAGATTTTACCCTGTCTAGCGAGGCGAGGGATGTGTAGGTATGTGTTATACACGCCAGTAACCTCGCTAGGCTCGGGCCAAGCGGTCAGAGCCTGCCTGCGGTCCTCCCACCGCGTGGACTCTCTCTCAGAGCCGATAATGTGCTCAAAATCCCTTGCGACTTAAGTCGGGTTAGGCCAGTGGTCAGCAACCCTTAAAGCTAGAAGAGCCATTTTTTTAAAGTTTCATAAAAATTTTGTACGGTCGGAGCCGCAATACAACAAAATTGGTCTCATCAACTGAAATACACAGTACCGTACTTCTGAACTAAACAAATTATAGTGATATTGTTCAATATCCGGGAGGACCATATGCTTTCATTAGTTTATTCAAGTGCATTGGGGTTTGTAATTAATGATTAATGTTAAGAATAGGGTGTTACTTAATTCACAAGCTTAGGAAAGACATGTCACATTTGTAGAAATCAAAACGATTGATACCGGTACCTATACATCTTTTCGAAGTTGAATAAACAAATCTACTGTTGCCTTGAATGTGTTATGTTTATTAGTGGCCCCTCCATCATTGACGATTATGCCTATTACATAAGGCTACCTCTTCAAAGGCTAATAAGGGTAGTTTGAATCTACCGCCGCAGAGCTCAGAGGAACCTTCATCATAAGCACACGCAAAATCACTCATGGTTCGTCTTTATGATTGGGTTCTCACTACGAAAAAACTTCGTAACAAATAAAAAATAAAAATAAAATAAGAATAACTATTCATAAGCTTTCCATATTCCGTGGATGTACTTCTGTGGATTCTTGGACCAGACGCTGACTAGCGCATTGTTCCGCCTTCCTTGCTCTGCGCTCACCCCACCCGGACGTGTCCCCCACAGTGCTCCGCTTTGATTCCGCATTCTTGCATCCCTAGTGAGTTTTTTCTCATTTGTTTACTCTGGGATGTCTTGAGTAAGATTAGGATTAGCTTAGCAGGGGTGTCATGGGTGGTTTTCTCGCAGAACAAGTGTATTTTGGGTCGTTTTTGTTGGGGCGTCTATTTCGGACGGACCCTCGTGGCCGAGTTGAGGACGCTCTGAAACTGTTTTTCGTGTTTAGCTATCTTTAGTCCTAGCTTGTTAGGAGGCTTTAACTACGCGATGTCGGGCTTCTAGCTATCTTTCAGATGGAGTAGCCTATTTTGTTTTATACTGACGTTCCTGGTGTTTTTTCTTCACGTAGTGGAGTTCTTTCTGGGTCCCGAGTCAGTGTTACCCTTACCCGGGTTTTTTCTACGATGTTGATGTGGCGGCTGTTCCAGTTTTGGTGGGATAGAGTGCTTTTCGATTGTGTTTCGACGTCATTAAGTGTTTTTTCCGTTTTCACCAGGCCTAGCCAGCCACTCGTAGTTTTTTCACACATGCAAGTGTTTTCATTGTTTATTATGATAAAAATGTATTCATGTGTCATGTGTGTCCTGGATTAGTTGTGATTGGCTGATCCAGGAGCTTCGGACTGTGTGTCTGATTATGTTTATCAGATTGCGTTCTGATTGGTGTGGGTTGCCTTTCCGGCGGTTTTTCTCGATTGCTCCGAGAAAGCCGTTTTGTTTACCGGGTTTTAGTCAAGTTGGTTAAAATCGGTATTTACCCCGGCGAGTTTGGTAGCTTGAGGGCTCATCAGAAACTGCGTTCTCTGTGGTCGAGCCTGTGATCAGGCTTCCTGTGTTTTTTCCCGGCGAGGTGGGCCCCACACATTTATCTCGGTGATCATGCTGACACCTGTTGGATATGGTTTTCTCGGCTTTTCAAAGCCATTGAAACTTTGCTGTTTGCTTGTTTGGTCTTTCCCTCCCGGCGACCTTTTTACAAAGAGGTCTGGGGCAGGTACAATTGGTTTGACATTTAATATGAAACCCGGCGGTTGTACCTTCGGGTGGTTATTTTAACGGATTTGCAATTCGCTATGGTTTGCCAAACAATTGATTGATACAATAGGGTATCACGGCCTTCAAGACGGCGATCTATGAGGGCTTCTGGGAGAAGTCGGATTAGAGATTAAGATAGGCTTAGACTTTTTATGGGATAAAAAGATGCCTGAATCTTACTAGTGTTTCAAGTGTAAAGGGATACTTGAAAGACTTCATCATTAATAAAGATATGCTTCATCTTTATGAAGATTCAGAAGATATGCTTAAATCTTTGGACAGGTAAAGATATGCTGAAATCTTTAATATGAAACTAAAGGAAAACGAAAAGTAGTGGTTGAGGGCTACGGTTCGTTGACCGGCGGTTTTGTGACACATGTTTTTGAAACATTTTGGGGTAACCTTATGAGCATTAATTCCTGGAAATTTTCTCTTTCCAGGGCGAAGTACCGGCGTGGCGCCAGATGACCAGGTAGATCCCGGGGGTGGGGTAGATTACCACCAGTCTCTGTCATGTCGGCACTAGAACCTCTCATTGCTTTATGTTCAACGCCGTTATGCTCAGGTCTCCCTATTTTTGCACACAAGCTTTGCATTAAATATGTGTTAAATGCCTCGATCGGTCACGGGAAATGGGTGACAAAGAATTGCACTATTTGTAACCTCTTACGTGTTAAAGTTCTAATTCAAAAGGATAATACTGCG
This sequence comes from Paralithodes platypus, assembly GCA_032716605.1. Taxonomy (NCBI): domain Eukaryota; kingdom Metazoa; phylum Arthropoda; class Malacostraca; order Decapoda; family Lithodidae; genus Paralithodes; species Paralithodes platypus. Next base: position 42,732,573 of record CM064521.1, read on the forward strand.
GCGGTGGCTTTGCAAGAAGTGAAACAACTTCTCGCTACTTATTCAACGAATGTAGCACATAAAGCATTGCAATGTGATAACCTTGAGCTTTGGGAGATTTTAATTATCAAACATGCCCCCCCTAAGTGTAAGATACGTGCACGTAAGACCTCAGAGACTGGGCGGGGACAAGTTACCACACCCTCCCCCGGTAAATCTAAGAGGCCTCGCTCACCGTCACCCTCGGCAACGGCGACAAGGTCCAAATCAAGGTCACCCCTGAGGAAGCAGGTGAAAGCTTCGGGCCACTCTGCTTCACCTTCAAAGAAGAGGGAAAAGGAAGAGAGTAGGGGACCTAAAGACATTACTAGAACTAAGCATAAGTCAAGTAGAAGTCATAAATCATCCAAAAGGGATCCTCCGGCGCGAAAGGACTCACGGCTGTCGCCGGAGCCTTGTACCCCGCTTTCTGCCTCTACCCCCACCACGTCTAACGTCCAATCTGACAGGTCAGGGGTGGAGTCAGAGAATGTGGTGGAGGATGCCCCGGCGGACATTTCATCACCTGATATTCATGCTTTTTCTACCAGGTCACGTGTGTCAGCCTCAGATTTAGAAGTATCTTCCAGAAACTATAAACCTCTAGGGTGCTCGGGTGAGGGCTCCCAATTGGAGAGTATCCCAAGCTCGCAAGCGAGTAACAGCCGCAGCCAAGGTGTATGGCGATACTCACAGCCCTGGTAGGACAGCACACATCCTTTTGTGACTCAAGTAGTGGCTGACGGCCACCGGGATGCCGATGTACCATCTTCTATCCCAGATTTAACATGGCGGCATGTGGAGGTCCCGGCTTCGGCGGGATCTTCCCATGATAGGCCAGACTTAAGGGATGAAGAACAGCGTTCTCTGGTCTCAGAGATGGAAGTTGAAGAGTCAGATCACCATCTAGACGACTCTCAGGGTACTGTCGAATCTCCACGGAGTTCGTCATCTGCTAGGTATGTAGCTACAGAAGAGATTGATGGATTACTATTAAATGCACTTAATAAGTTCTTTGGCCCTACGTCGGAAACTCCTACAGTTGGTATGGGAGCTCCCGCGACGTCGACGAATGTGCGACCTCTGGCTACATCCATTGCTTTAGCTAAAATACCTAACCCTCCTCTTGTGTCAGATCCAATTTCCAATGTGCCAGGCACAGCAGCTCTCACTACTTCCAATGTGCGAGTCATATCAGACATAACTCTCCCCCCTTTAGACAAGGCACCAGTCAAAAAAGGAGCTATGCCTCTTTTATACGGGCCTGATGAGTCATGGGTAGCAATGTTACCAACTAAGCCAGAGGCAGCACAAGCTACTATTTCGGGGGAGCTCCCTGTACCACATGAGTGGGTAATCCAAGGCAATAAGTCTAGACAACTCAGAGCATTGGATAGTCAAGGAAATGTTTTAGATGTTCATATTAAGGCCATTCCAAGTTATTATAACCATGACTTTTTTGTGTATGCATCAACACCAGCCCTACCCCCTGCCTCAGCTTCAAAGCTATTTTCTGACTGGACTAAGAATGATGGCTTTAACGACATCAAGGCACTTTCTGCTTTGACGCCGGAGTTGGATATGTTTCCGATCTCAGACTCGGCCTCTAATCCAGTCTTGCAGGTGGGGCAGTTGGGTACGGGACCTTGGGTGGAATGGGAAACAGAGGCTCAAAATATTGCCACTACTTTCACTTCAACATCTTCTCACCAAATCCCTCAAGCAAACCATACTTGGTTCTCTCTTCCGGTTTTTAGTGCCGGAGGAGTCCCCTCTGCTTTGTTTGATTTCTTGGCTGCCCCTAAAATCAATTTGTGCGAATTAAAAGATCCTTTTAGCACGCCTTCCCCAGCTCACCTAGACCGCGAGTTTAGGTTAAGAGGAAAAGCGTTTAGACTGTTTTCGCAATATATTGTTACCCAGCAAGTAACAAAGTCTATGTTACGCTCTTCTCAGGCAATTGAAGCTGCGGAAGTCAGGAAGGCCATTGAACTTTCCCGGCGCTTGCTTCTCCAAACTTCCATTCAGTCTTTAGGAGATATTCGGACAGCCTTATTAGAGGCAGTTCGAGCAAGGCAGGATCTGAGGATGTTCTTAGTGAAGAAACTTCCTGACCGTATTGCAAGCCAGTAGTTCTGTCTCCAGTTCTAACTCCTTCTTTGATTTCCCCAGCAGTTTGGAAGACTGTTTTCAATATGGCACAAGCATTCAAACAAAGTCCCTCTCAAACCTAAGAAGCCTACCTTCACTTTCCCTAAGCCCAAACCAGTTTCGAAAGCTCAAGCTTTTTCATCAGCCAAAGCTGATTTTTCATCAGCCAAAGTCCCCTTCCACCCAGGGTCAGGCTCAGTTCAGGTATCAACAGGGTAAATTCTCAGGTAAAGGCCACAGGTTTCACCAACGACCAGGTCAGGGCCCACCTCCAGCAAAACCCGGCCAGTCGTCCAAGGGTACACCACCACCAGCAATAAACTAAGGTCTCTCTCACTCCCGGGGCCAGTCAAAGGCGTGTTGGAACAGAGGGTAGTCCAGCCGGCGAACCCCAGTCTGCTAACTGGGTCATTCCGGGCGTGTCATCAAGCATGGCCATTAAGAACATGGGCGAGGCCTGTGGTACGCAAAGGCATCACTTGGCAGTGGCTCCGGCGACCTCGCTTACGTCAGCCGACAAAGGCCAATCATGTTTCTTTAGAGGTGGAGTCACTAGTTCAGGAGATGATTACCAAGAGTGTCATTATCCCAGTCCCCCCGACTTACCCGGTGTTTACATCCAAACTATTTCTAGTACCAAAAAGGGACAGTATTCAGATGAGACCGGTCGTAGACCTGTCTTATTTGAATCTCCACATTCACGTGTCCTTCAGGATGCTGACAGTGAATCAAATCAGGCTAACACTTCCGCCGGGAGGGTGGATGTGTTCATTAGACCTGACAGACGAGTATCTTTACGTTTTCTTAAAAAAAAAAATCTGTTGAAGACATAGCTACTACTCAACTATGGGCTTCAAATCATACGTTTTTGACTCGATACCTGTCGGTAGCACTAGACAAACCATCAATGCCATGTGTAGCTTTACGGCAAAGGGTCTAGATGGGTCTCTAAGTCACTAATTGTTTAGGTTAAGAAAGAGGGGGGGGGGGGGGGTGCAGTCAGTGAAACATAAGACACCCTAGACCCTGCCGGAGGATATGTACAGAGTATACGAGCTGTGATACAATGTATAAGTGTTGTGATTAAAATTTCTCTGTAGTAATGACTACGGGAAATGTTGTTGAGGTACAATGGATGTAGTACAACAATTGTTTCTTTAACCCTTCCTACCCGGTCTGCCTTAGGTAATGACAGCACGAAAGAAGGGCCAATACCCGGTATGCCTTATCTAAGGCATGAGCTTAATAGCCTAATTAAGCTTGGTCCGAACGCCGTGCATACGACGTATGTCAACAAACCCAAGCGTTCGTCACCGCACCTCCGAAAACAAGAAGGAGAAGACTCCTCAATGTTATTGTTATGACGTCATGACGAAATTAGTGTCTGAAAAGCCCCCATATTGGCAACATCTCTGCAATATTGGCTCCACTGAAATCGTCATCACAACTGAACCAGTTGACTTACAGAGCTCTACTCAATGCCAAAATACAGATTGAAAACCGCACTACGATTATAGATGAGTGGGAAAGTTCTAGCAGTGAAAATAAACATAAATACGGTAGCCTAGGCCTAGACGTTTTTTGGCATCGCCCGGGTAGGGGCGACCGTCATTGGCTGAGACAGCCCGGGTAGGAAGGGTTAAGTGGGATACACTGTTGAAGCAATTTAATTTTAAGAGTTCTCGGTAGTTGCAACTACGAGTAGCATTTTAGTAGGTACATCTGCGATAGTACAAGAATTTATTCTAATTTTTGTGTCTAATTTTAAGGAATATACACATTAGAATAATGGGGTTTATATGTGCACATGTAAACATAAAGTTTTATTTTTCACCACTTAATTTAAGTGGGGTGCCTTTAACTTTCAGATCTGTGAACAGATTCTCATAGTTACCTTTTTTCCTCAAGCAGGCTTCTTTAAGCACGCCCCTGCTTGTACCCCTTTTTATATGTTGTATAAAGTTTATACATAAATATATAATTTTTACAAAGTAAGAATACTATGTGGTTGTTTGATTATCTGCCTATTCTATTTGCAATGGTTATGATATGATTACGAATGTCCCCCTCCAGTCTTAGATATCAGGCATAATCGTCAATGATGGAGGGGCCACTAATAAATTATAGGTTTGACTCCTGCAAGGAGATAAAGAAAACCTAATATTTAGTAGTGGCCCCGTAATCATTGACGACTGGGGCCCTCCCGACCATCCCCTTCCCATTCGTTGATGTATTAAGGATTTTGGTATACTTGATATGTCAGTGAGGGCGGAACAATGCGCTAGTCAGCGTCTGGTCCAAGAATCCACAGAAGTACATCCACGGAATATGGAAAGCTTATGAATAGTTATTCTTATTTTATTTTTATTTTTTATTTGTTACAAAGTTTTTTCGTAGTGAGAACCCAATCATAAAGACGAACCATGAGTGATTTTGCGTGTGCTTATGATGAAGGTTCCTCTGAGCTCTGCGGCGGTAGATTTAAACTACGCTTATGAGCGTTTGAAGAGGTAGCCTTATGTAATAGGTATAATCGTCAATGATGGAGGGGCCACTACTAAATATTAGGTTTTCTTTATCTCCTTGCAGGAGTCAAACCTCTAATGTTGCCTTCATTTTAAAGGAAGAATGATTATTTCTAAAGCTTCTGGAGCCACACAAGTGTCCTGAAAGAGCCGCATGCGGCTCCTGAGCCGCAGGTTGCCGACCCCTGGGTTAGGCCATGGTTCTCTCACCCGACTTAAGTCGAGAGCCGCGGCTTGAGTATTAAGGAGAGAGAGTTACAGCAGTAGCCGACATTTTTCCATCGAAGCTCTGAAGTTCCGCCATCATATTTCTCACCTCACATAATAACTACACATTTTAGAATGGTCTACTCTTCACTCAACGCACAGTAACGACCATATCTACCTCTGGTATGCATAACAACTTGGTTAGGCCATTTATTTGCAGAGATATGAGCATCGGTAAATGGCGAAAATCGTAACTTCGGAATTCCCGCATAACTCGCCGTCTTATTATTTCTCACCTCACACAATAACTACACAATGTAGGGTGTTCTAGTCTTCACCCAATGCACAGCAACGATCATATCAACTTCTGGTAGGCATAAACACTTGGTTAGACCATTTATTTGCAGAGATATGAGCATCGGTAAATTACGAAAGTCAGGAGTAAAGATTCGGCGACCGAGATAGCCTAGCCACGTTTTCCACACAATGACAACACACACACACACTCACTTGACAGCCAAACAATAACATAAGTGTGTTTCGGTAATTATTCTCACCTCACACAATAACTACACAATGTGGAGTGTTCTAGTCTTCACCCAATGCACAGGAACGATCATATCTACTTCCGGTATGCATAAAAACTTGGTTAGGCCATATATTTGCAGAGATATGAGCATCGGTAAATGACGAAAATCGGAACTTCGGAATTCCCGCCTAACTCGCCGTCTTATATTTCTCACCTCACACAATAACTACACAATGTAGGGTGTTCTAGTCTTCACCCAACGCACAGCAACGATCATATCTACCTCTGGTAGGCATAAACACTTGGTTAGGCCATATATGAGCATCGGTAAATTACGAAAGTCGGGAGTAAAGTTTCGGCGCCCATGCTGGACTGTGCCAGTGTAAGTATTGACCGTGTTAGCAAAATTTTGGATATTTGGGGTGTACCGCGTGCCACCTAATCCGCGTTTCCAATGTGCGCGTTACCGGAGGATTGACTGTATAGTTATTGAAATAACCTTTAATTTCCAAAAGAGCCACTTGACACGCCACTTCGTTATGGTTAAGCAAACCATCACGGAGTCTAGTACACACACTACATTTCTTAGTCAGCCATTGTCCTCTAGAGCGATCAAGGCAAGACACACATTTCACACAAAGTTTGTGTCCAAAGATAGGAACGTTCATGCATAGTGGTGTATTACAAAGAGTTATGTATTCCATGACGAAATACAAACCCCCCCCCCCGGCCGGGTTCGGTCCCCAGTCTGGAGGTCGTTGTCAAGGTGGACGTGTGGGTTCTGGAAAAGACATTTCCAAAAATCAATGCTCATAAGGATAACCCAAGACATTTACACATATCATTAACCTCGAATACGCAAGAAAAATAGAAGTAGCGATCACCACTACTCTAAGTTTCCTGTGTATCATTCTGGAAAACCCCACACCTTGGGTTACTTCCATTGAAGGTATTATGACTACTTCTCTATGATAATGCTTATCACCGGCCTATACGTGGTAACTATTCCGTCGGAATGTTAAATGTTAACAAAATTACTCTTCCGCCGCGATGACGTACAGTATACTGTATTATGTTAATCCATGACCCGTCTGCCGTGATGACGGATTAGAAGTCTTCCCCGCCGCGTGAGTACTTTGATTTAGTATAGGCGAGTCATTCCAGCTCCCTTGTGGAAGCCTTCTCCTTCCGCCGGGAATTCGTTCTGGTTCTCGGCCACGAGCCACGAACGGGTTACTTGGATCTTCCACACTAGCCCGCCGCTAGAGGGCATCCGACAGGGTAGCACTCAACAACCTTCCGCCGGACAAACAGAACCAAACCTTTGTGTTTTCTCACTCGTTTGCCACGGGTGAGCAAAACACAGGTACATATATATATAAATATGTCAGGACGTCTCCCGACACCTTCACTTCAGCGACAATTTTCGTCATGAATGAGAAGGTTGTTGTTGTTGTTGTTGTTGTTCCCTAAGCTGCCTGGCCGAACAGCCCCGAGTCCCTGAGAAAGGCCATGGCCACGATCGGGCTTTCCCACAGAGCTCTCATTGAGTGTAGATTGTGTTGTTGGCGTAAGTGGTTGTGTGAAATGCAGTCTTCTATGATGTGTTTAATGGTATGGGGTGCTGTGTTACATCCCGGGCAGGTGTCGACAACGGAGTCATCCAGTCTCTTCTGATAGCTCAGGAGAGCTGGATGGTGTCCGCATCTCAGCCTGGCCAGGTGGACTCTGTCCTCGCGAGGAAGGGAGGATTCGGAAGGATGGATTTCGGGAGGTCGTGCATGCAGCTGCGTGTTGTCTGTGAGTGAGTGGATGGATCGGTGAGAGATATGAGTATGGATGTGCTTCTGGAAGTTGGTTCGGGGTGGGCAGGGAGGGAGAGAGGACAATAATTGTGTGTGATACCGTGTGCTGGGTGTTGTTTTGATATTTCTTGGTGTCTGTGGGTGTGTTGCCATGTAGTTTAGTGGGTGGTCTTGGTTCGTGGAGGCTGCTGCCAGGAATTGAGTGCCTCTCATGTCCAGATGGTCTTTGACTTTGAGGATTTTGGTTTCTTGATGTAGGTGATCTGTGGGTGCAGTAGCTGTGCAGCCTGTAATGATCTTCAGGGCTTTGTTTTGAATAGTCTGTAAGGTCTTATGATGTGTTTCAGCTAGGTTAGAAGCCCAGGCTGGGATTGCGTATTCCATCACTGATCTTATGTATTGTTTATATACTGTGGTGGTAGTTTCTTTGTTGTGTCCAAATTTTGTGTGAGCAAGTGACCTGAGGGCGTTAAGTCTGGGTGTCAGTTTCTTTTTAATGTTTGTGGTGTGCTGTTTGAATGTCATATGAGTATCATATGTTACTCCTAGGATTTTGGGTGTGTGTGTATGTGTTAGGGGTGTGTTGTTTATGGTGAGTTGAGGGATGTATTCGTGTTCTCCTGTCCAACTTGTGAGCAGGGTTGCGGTGGATTTGGCTGGGGCTAGATTAAGTCTGTTTGTAGTGCACCAGCCATGTAATGTGTTGAGATAGGGTTGAAGGAGATCTGTTGCTCTTTTTGGGTCATGGTGTGTGCATGTGAGTGTTATGTCATCTGCATAGGAGGCTAAGTTTATTTGGGGCGTATTGGGTGTAGTTATATCGTGCATGTACAGATTGAAGAGTGCGGGCGATAGGACGGATCCTTGTGGGACTCCGTTTGGAAAGTTTCTGATTTTAGAGGACTGACCGGCAAAAGATACGTGTGCACATCTGCCTGCTAGGAAGTTGGCCAGCCACCGTTTTGTGTTGTTGTGCATGTTTGTGTTGTAGATTTGTTTGTTAGGTTGTGGCGGGGGATGGCATCGAAGGCTTTACTAATGTCGAGTGTGGCTAATAGTGATCTGTGTGGTGGTCTAGCTGAATTGATGCCGTCGAAAGCTCTTTGTGTAAGGTCTGTGAGAAGAGTGTTTGTGGAGTGCAGTGGCCTAAAGCCATGTTGTGTTGGAGCTAGGGGTAGGTCAGGTGTAATTAGTTGTAATACTAGGCGTTCCATGACTTTGGAGGGGGAGCAAAGGAGTGTGATGGGGCGGTGCGAGGAGGGTAGCGTGGGGTCTTTGTTGGGTTTGGGGAATGTGATGATGATACCATGCTTCCAAATGTCTGGTATTGTGTTGTGTGAATAGCTGTAGTTTGATATGTTAGTGAGTGCTTGTATGCCTTGTGGTCCCAGGTGTCTGAGGTGTATGTTGCTTATGTTGTCTAGGCCACAGGCGGGTGAGTGCTTGAGATTGTTGATGATATGCTTTGTCTGGTGATTGGTGAAGGGTGTATAGTCAGGGTCTGTGGGGAATTGTCTCTTACGTCGGATGACACGTCGGTCGTCTTTGTGAGGTTTTAGGTGGCTGACATGTGAGAAGTGATTGATGAGAGTGTTTGCTTGTTGTTTACATGAAGGAGTAGAGTCTGTTGTTGTGATTGCAGCATGTGATTGTGTTGTGTTGCTGTTGGAAAGTGTGATGCTGTTTAGTGTTTTGTATAGTTTTTTGGGGTTTGTTTTGTGATCAAGTGTTTGTAGGAAGTTATTCCAATTTAGTTTTTGTTGTTCTTGTATTTTGTTGTTAGTTTGGGTGTTGAGTGCTTGAATTTGTTGTGTGATGTCTTGTGTGTGGGGTGCTGGGGAGTGTTTCAGTATGTCGCGTTGTCTGATGAGGTTTTGAATTTCTGGTGTGAAGTTGGGGTTGTGTCTTTTTCTGTTACCTCTTGGAATGTGTTTCTTGTCAGCGTTTTGGATAGTTTTATTGAGTATGTGTACAGCATTGTTGATGTTAGTGATGGGTGTACTGTTTAGAGTTGTGAAGTGTTGTTCTGTCTCATTTGTGAATGCTTCCCAGTTAGCTCTTTTATAATTGGTGTATGTGTGTTTGTGGCTAGCTGGGGTGAGTCTGGTTTTGGTGGTGATAATGATCGGGAGGTGGTCAGAGCCTAAGGTTCTGACCACCCTCCAGGATGTTGTGGGGGCGAGTTCTGGGGAGCAAAAGGTGATGTCTGGAGATGATGGGTTATAGAGGGCTTGGTGAGGAATATGGGTATGTTGATGGATGTCGTTAAGGATGATGAGGTTATCGGTTTGGTTTTGTAGTACCAGCCCTCTGTCTGTGTCGGGGTTGTCGACAAACCAGGCCGACGTCTTGGCGTTGAAGTCACCACCCAGGATGATGTGTGGGGTGTGTGGGGTGTTTGTGATGTGTTGTAAGTGTGGTCTGTATTCATTTGGTACTGTAGGGGATGTTTGGGGAGGGATGTATGTGTTTATGATGGTTATGTTGGAGTTGTTACCAGTGCGTATTTTAATTGACTGTATTTCTGTTGTGTTATCATTTGGGGGGAGGAGTGATTTGGTTTGTACACTGGTTACTATGTATGATATTTCTTTGTGTACCAGGGTGATGAGTCCACCGCCCCCGCCGACAGCCCGGTCTTGTCTGATGGTGGTGAAATTATGAAATGTGTGTTGTGCGGAGTTTTGTTTCTTGTAAGATGGCAATGTGTATGTTGTGTTGTTTGATGAAGTGTGAGAGTTCGTGTTTCTTTGTGTTGATGCCATCTATGTTCAGTTGAAGAATGTTAATGTTATGTGCACGATGTATGTTGGGTGCTGCTGCACGAGGATGGGGTGGGGGGGGGGGTGATGGTGGGGGTGGGGGCGAGGGAGGGACTGGGGGTTGGGATGGGTGAGGTGGGGGTGGGGATTGGGGAGCAGGAGATGGGGGTTGGAATGGATTAGGATGGGGTGTGGTGTGTTGAGTTGAGGATGTGGATGGTATGGGAATGTTAGGTGGGTTAGGGAGGAGAGGTGGACGGGTTTTAGGGGGGGGAGTGGATGATATGGGAAGGTTAGGTGGGTTGGGGAGGAGAGGTGGACGGGTTTTAGGTGAGGGATTTGACTGGGAGAGGGAGGGGCATGAGGAACAGGTCCAGGTGTTTGTGTAGTGTTTCTTGGAGGCAAGTGTTGTGCAGGTGAAGTGGGTCCAGTTCCCGCATGAATTGCAGAGAACTGAACCCTTAGTATGGCGACTCGAAGTGATGGGTTTTGAGCAAGTTGGACATATGTATGTGAACGTGGGTCCTGGGTTGCTCTCTGAATGAGAAGGTCACATCTTATGGCTAAAATTATTATAATAACAATAATAATAATCACATCCTAGTCATAAAATAAACCCCTAACAGAGGCTGGCCACTTGAAAGTGACTGTGTTTATTAAAATTGGAAGAAGGACATAGGCATTTGGTGTGATTTGACGGATTTACCAAAGAAGAAACAAGCGCTTGCCATCCACCTTTCGTAATCAGGAAGGGCGAGGGTTGCGTCATCGGAAATTGAAGCCGATGTTTTGAAGCAGGATAATGGTGTCGAGCAGTTGTTGGCAAAGCTGGACGATTTATTCCTCGTGGACAAGGGATGTCGGCAGTTTGCAGCTTTTTATGAGTTGTATAACCTCAGACGAAATGGGAATACGAATATTCGGGAGTTTGTGGCTGAATTTGAACATATTTATTTCAGTTTTAAGAAGCAAGGCATGGATCTGCCGAATGCTGTGAGGGCTTTTATGCTGCTGGCTTCATGTAAACTGTATGATGGTGAGCAACAACTAGTGATGTCCGCAATAAATGAGGTGACCTATGAGAATATGAAATCGGCCCTGAATCGTATATTTGCTGGTGGAATTGGCGGTCAGAATAAGGCATCATTGCCTGTTAGTGAGGTGAAGAGTGAACCTGTTTTTTGGAGTGACGAGGGTGGGAGTGAGGAGACCCTTTATGTTAGAGGACGAGGGCGAACAAGGTCTCGGGATGGTGTAATACGTGGTCGAGATCGTGGAGCCAGCCGATATTCAACCGGATATGCCAGAGCCTCCCCACGTTCATCCACTGGTAGGAGGCAGAACCAACTAGGACCTGATGGTAAAGTATCAAGATGTTTAATATGCGATTCTCGATTCCATTGGGCACGTGATTGTCCAGATGCATACGAAAATGACGGCAGGAATGAATATGATTTTGAAACAGTACATCTGTCATTATTTATGGGCTATGCAGGTGATGAAGCGAATGGAAGTAAATTACAGACATTGGTAAAGGAATCTAAGGGATGCGCTGTTGTAGACACTGGGTGTTCTAAAACTGTATGCGGAGTGGGGTGGATTAATCGCTATCTAAGTGATCTGAGTGATTATGAGCGTGAGGCTGTTATTGAGGATAAGTCGTCCTCGACGTTTACTTTCGCTGATGGTGTCACGGTTTCTTCGCTCAAACGTGTTACTCTGCCTTGCTACATTGGAAATATGCGTGCTACCATAGTGACAGATGTTGTGGACTGCAATATTCCCTTGCTGCTGAGCAAATGTTCCATGAAGAGGGCAAAGATGTTGAATTTTGAAAGTGATCAGGTCAAAATTTGTGGAACGGTGGTTGATTTGAAGTCCTCATCTTCGGGCCATTACCTGCTTCCGATCTCCATATGACTAGGCCGTGGGATAGGTGGGGCTATTACACTTGCAACTCTTGGGACTGACTTGGGGAAAACAGCCTTAAAACTTCACAGACAATTTGGACACCCTACGTCAGCGAAGTTAATTAAACTGGTTACAGATGCAGGTATTAAAAGTTTGGGACTGGTGAGGGCCATCAAAAAGGTGTCTGATGCATGTACGGTCTGTGGGAGGTTTAAGAGAGCCAAGCCCCGACCCGTTGTCTGTTTGCCCATGGCATCCAGATTTAATGAGGCCGTAGCCATGGATTTGAAGGTTTGGGGGAGGCGTTATTTCTTAGTCCTTGTTGATTTGGCAACTCGGTTTTGCACTGCGACAGTTATAGGGGACAAGTCTGCGGCCACCATCATCAAAGGAGTATTCCGGAGCTGGATTGGTATGTTTGGTGCACCAAGGAAATTTCTCTCTGATAATGGTTGTGAATTCAACAATGCTGAGATGCGAGAGTTGGGTGAGGCCTTCAACATCAAGATCATTACAATGTCTGCAGAGAGTCCATGGAGCAATGGGGCCTTTTGCGGGGTATTCTCCTAATCAGCTTGTTTTTGGTCTAAACCCTGGCCTGCCGAACGTGTGCGAGAACGATCTTCCAGCCTTGAAACTTCCATTAACATCTGAAATTGTAAGGGTCAATCTGAACGCTCTTCATTTGGCACGACAGGAATTCATCGAGGCTGAATCAAGTGAACGTCTGTCCAGGGCTCTGCGGCACAACATACGTTCGAGTGATTTGAACGACATTAGCAATGGCGACGAAGTCTTCTACAAGAGGAATGACAGTCATGAGTGGTATGGTCCCAGAATTGTGATAGGCAGAGATGGAAAACAAATTTTGGTGAGACACGGCGGTGTCTACGTGAGAGTGCATGTGTGTCGTCTGTCGCACGCTCCGGAGCGGGATATTGCAATTGGGGGCCATGAGAACATTGAAAGTGTCAGCAGTGATGGGAGTGATGAAGTCCAGGATAGGCCTACTGATGATCAAGATGACGATTCGGAAAATTATGAGATTCCGGTTGAACAGCCTCATGTTGAGCCTCCCGATGGTGAAAATCTAGATGAAAAGCCTCCCACAGTATCTATTGGTCAACGTATTAAAGGAATACACTCAGAAAGTGGAGAATTAATATCTGGGAGGATTGTGAGTCGGGCGGGTAAAGCCACTGGGAAATACAGACACTGCTACAATTTGAAGAAGGACTCTGACGGAAACATTGGTTGGGTGGATTTGCAGAAAGATTTTAGCTCGTGGGAAGTGATTGATGACGAAGTGGAGATGCTTGTCCTTTTCAACTCTGAGGATGTAATATGTGCCAAGGACAGCGAAATTACTAACTGGCAAGACAATAATGTGTATGAGGAAGTAGAGGATGTCAGACAAGATGCCATATCAGTTCGATGGGTTGTGACAGAGAAAATGAAGAATGGAAAGCCGTTTGTTAACCCTCGGAATCCGGGAGGCCTCATATGAGGCAAACAAAAATATTGGCAGGAATCCGGGAGGCCTCATATGAGGCAAAATGCGCGGCTAAAAATCGCCGCTAAAATCATCATAACTCGGCAACCACGCAACGTAGCGATGGCATCTCAACGGCAGTCTACAGACAAGAAAACATTCTACAATTTGCAAAAAAATTGACTGCTCTAGGTGGTCTCAATCAGTAGCTACTGAATTATGTAGCTTGACTGTACGAAAATGGCCCCGGACACAGCGATCGGGATCATATGAGGCCCCCCGGATCCAATGGGTTAAAGCCCGTTTAGTCGCCAGAGGTTTTGAGGAAGACACAGTGAGCCTCCGGAAAGATTCCCCGACATGCTCGAAGGAAGCAGTGCGTTTGGCACTTTCTTTGGCCTCCACCAATTGATGGGATTGTCACGCTATGGACGTGAAGGCTGCCTACCTGTAAGGTCATGACATCGAGCGAGTTGTTCATCTACGTCCTCCGCCGGAATATGCTAACGGCAAGCTGTGGCGTTTGAAGAAAACGGTTTATGGCCTTTGTGATGCTGCTAGGCATTGGTATCTGCGTGTAAGGGATCAGTTGTTGGATCTCAGAGCCAAAGTATCATCACTCGATTCAGCGCTGTTCTCTTGGAGCAATGATGGTAAACTCGGAGGCCTTGTATGCGTTTATGTCGATGACTTTCTTTGGGCTGGTACACTGGAGTTTGAGCAGAAAGTGATAGACCGTTTAAGTCAAATATTTCGCGTCGGCAGTTCGGAATCTAAAACCTTCAAGTACGTGGGTCTAGATGTGGTCTCCAACACTGATGGTAGCATAACGCTTGACCAATGTCAGTACGCTTCGTCTCTGAAACCAGTTACACTGAGCAGACATCGTACAACAGTGAAATCAGGAGAGCTGTCTGAATCTGAAAAATCTGAGTACCGAGCTTTAATAGGGCAACTCAATTGGATTGCCACACACACTCGGCCGGATATTGCATTTGATGTGTTTGAATTGAGTGTGAATAACAACCAAGCCACCGTAGCTGATTTGCTTAGGCTTAATAAGGTGATCACAAGGGTCAAGACCGACAACATGAAGCTATACATTCCGAGGATGGCGCCGCTCGATGACTGTTATATGGAATGTTTTTCGGATGCCTCATTTGCCAACCTTGTGGGCAATGGATCTCAAGGAGGTATGGTGATCTTCCTACGGGATGCGGGTGAGGCAAGATGTCCCCTATTCTGGCAGACTAGAAAGATCAGACGGGTCGTCAAATCTACACTATCTGCGGAGACATTGGCGCTGCTTGAGTGTGTTGAGGCTGCTGTATATCTCGCCAACATATTGCAAGAGGTTTCTGGATGTGGAAAAATCAGACAACAAGAGTCTGGTGGATGCCCTCTACTCCTGTAAGAACGCAGAAGACAGGAGATTGCGTATTGATATTTCTGTATTACGGGACATGTTAGAACGTGGGGAGGTCTACGGGGTGTCTTGGGTGGATACTTCACTACAATTGGCTGACTGTCTTACCAAGAAAGGTGCCTCGACCGAACGGCTCCGTGCAGCAGTCAGCCAATACTAGAAGATTTATGATTTACTCCAAGGGATATCACATATCTGTATGTGGCAATTAACTGGGTCATTGATGGTTCGGTACTTAAACGAACGTCTAAGCATTGGGTTGAACTGGGTAATTTGTGGTACTTTAACAAGAGTCTAAGTATTGGATTGATCGTCAAGAGTTCCGCCTCGTCCATGGAATTATTCGTCAACTTAAGAAGAGAGGACGAGTGTGTTGGTGTGACGTCGCTATGCGGTGACATCACGGGAAGGCGCGCAATGTAGTGGGCCCACGCCCACGCCGACACTGACGCCGACGATGTGACTGGGCGCGCAATGTGATGGGCCCATGTCGACGGCGACGCCGACGCCTACGATGTTGCTGGGTTGGCGGACCCGCGCACTTCAACAACGGAAGTCAGTGAGTGAGGTTGTGCGACAACACATTTCACACAAAGTTTGTGGACAAAGATAGGAACGTTCATGCACAGTGGTGTATTACAACGAGTTATGTATTCCATGACGAAATACCCCACCGCCGAGTTCGGCACCCAGTCTGGAGGTCGTTGTCAAGGGGGACGTGTGGGTTCTGGAAAAGAAATTTCCAAGAATCAATGTTCATAAGGATAACCCAAGACATTTACACATATCATTAACCTCGAATACGCAAGAAAAATAGAAGTAGCGATCACCACTACTCTAAGTTTCCTGTGTATCATTCTGGAAAACACCACACCTTGGGTTACTTCCATTGAAGGTATTATGACTACTTCTCTATGATAATGCTTATCACCGGCCTATACGTGGTAACTATTCCGTCGGAATGTTAAATGTTAACAAAATTACTCTTCCGCCGCGATGACGTATACTGTATTATGTTAATCCATGACCCGTCCGCCGTGATGACGGATTAGAAGTCTTCCCCGCCGCGTGAGGACTTTGATTTAGTATAGGCGAGTCATTCCGGCTCCCTTGTGGAAGCCTTCTCCTTCCGCCGGGAATTCGTTCTGGTTCTCGGCCACGAGCCACGAACGGGTTACTTGGATCTTCCACACTAGCCCGCCGCTAGAGGGCATCCGACAGGGTAGCACTCAACAACCTTCCGCAGGACAAACAGAACCAAACCTTTGTGGTTTCTCATTCTTTTGCCACGGGTGAGCAAAACACACGTACATATATACAGTATATAAATATGTCAGGACGTCTCCCGACACCTTCACTTCAGCGACAATTTTCGTCATGAATGAGAAGGTCACATCTTATGGCTAAAATTATTATAATAACAATAATAATAATCACATCCTAGTCATAAAATAAACCCCTAACAGAGGCTGGCCACGAGGCCTAGGGCAAGAAGCACGACGACTCTGCGACACTCTTACCTCCAGGACGAAATACCAGCATCCTCCACCATCTCGACGACTGGCGCGTAGGGAAAAAGACGACGCAGTAAACTACAGAAGGCTCTCCACAAAGTGAAGCCACTCTTAAACTATAGAATCTGCTGATGAGAAAAAACATGCTTAACCCACCAGAAAGGTAGCTGATAAGCGTTGCCCTGTAATAAAAAGTCTCACACAAAACTAGCTAGGCTAAAATAGAGCAATAAAAACAATACAGTCAGGTCTCGATATACACACATTTTTTATACACGGTTTCGTTTGGACACGGTAACCTCAAAAGTTCCAAAGTCGGCCACAACACGGGAAAAGTCGGGATCATATACGGGTGGCGGACCAAGCCTAGGTATACAGTACCGGTACTGTATATTATTATTATTTTTTTTTTTTTTTTTTTTTTTTTTTTTTTTTTTTTTTTTAATAATGTTATTTATGCATCAAATGTCTGTCTGTCTATCTATTTACTGCATCTATCTCCCTTATACATAAATATAACTACTGTATGTCTTATTTGGTCTTTTTTTAATCTATGAATCATTTCTAATACGATGGAATTGAAAACAATATTATCTTTCCAACACACAAATAATAGAATGAAAAAGAGTCAATAAAAATTTCTCCTTTGTCTTTTCAGAAACATAAGACTGTCTCATATAATTTCATATTTTATCGATTGGTTCGACTTAGCAAGTCTCTCTATCTATCTATCTACAGTATCTAATGCAGCTATCTATCTCCCTTATACATTAACATAACTAATTCTTATTTGGACTTTTTGTAACCTATGAATCATTTCTAATGCGATGGAATTGAAAATATAATATCCTTCCAGCACATAGATAAACAAAAAATAAGAAACAATCAACGAAAGATATCCCTCCGTCTTCTCTAGACAACCCGGCGCCGACCCTCCGATCGATCGGAAGATTTGTATTTAATTTGTTTATTGTTTTTTTCCCACTTGCCCTTAGCAACTCTCTCTCTCTCTTTATCTATCTCTCTAATGCATCTATCTATCTCCCTTATACATTACCATAACTATGTCTTATTTGGACTTTTTGTAATCTATGAATCACTTCTAATGCTATGGAATCGAAAAATATAATATCCTTCCAGCACATAGATAAACAAGAAATAAGAGACAGTCAACACAAAATATGTTCAGTCTCCTCTGCAAATAGGCGCGAGGTTCCGAGCGTCGGGAGATCTCATTTTATTTATTTATTGGGTTTTTTCCCACGGTATATTTTTGCCTTGAAATTGTTGCTACACAAAATGATTGGGTAATATTGTAACATGTTTTTAATTGACATTTGTGTAATTTTTGTTGATTATGAGTTGATGGATTTTTTTTTCTTTAATTCCATCATATCGGAAATGATTCACAGAATATATAAGCCGCATTTTCCTTTACCATCATTATCTCCGATAGACTGGAAATGGTGTCGTATTTCACACCCAAATGCCATAAAAGGGTGTCCAATATCAAGCCAACTCAACCCTGCTCTTCCACAGGGTCGAAACTCAACCCGATTAAGACTTTCGGAGCTTGATAACAGTTTTAAGACTTTTTGTATATATCCATATATAAATAATTGATTTGAATGTCATAATTATAAATGTACCTAGCTATATCCTCAGAATGTCCAAAAGAAGCGTCATAATCCTATAGAAGGCCGATAACCTACCGGAGTTGTTATATATAATACCCCAAAGTAAGCGATGATATTATATGAATAGTCATCACAATTTATTACAAATTCAACTAGATCAAAATAATATTGAAATGATGGATCAAATATTGATCTTGATATGTAAAGCCTGTTGTTTTTACACATTGGAGGACATGGCCACAGCCGCAGTGCCACTCCATTCGCGCCTAATCACGATTATATTTTGGTGTATTCTTACTTAAATTTATATCATTTAGGTTGATTAGGCTACACAATACAATATTACTAAGTAACAGTACTGTACACGCATATATATAAATATCATAACATTTGTGAAATATAGGTTCGACCGCGCAAAGCACCACGGCTGCGTGAGGGCCAGTAGGAACATAGAGATATCGAGGGGGGGTGGGTGGGTGGAGCATCTAGCCTCGTGACCTTGACCAAGAGTCAAGTTCAGAAAATCAGTGTTCGTCACGGTAATTAATCTGCCACTCCTCAGAATTATTGAAATGTCTATGTATGCGAATATTTCTTGCTCTACTATTAAACAAATTAATATGTTGTATAATTTCACCTAATATGTAATGTCACAACACATCTTAAATTGTATATATTCAAATTTATTGACGATATGTTCTGTTGTCGATTATTCCAGTCCCTGACATACCTCATGATATTTGGTATATTACGCTATTTCGCTTTTATTTTGTCTTTATTTGCTTTGTAGTAATTTTTCTGCAATGCATATTTACTTTCATTGTTAAAAATAGTCAGGAAAGGTTGTCCATATAATGTATTTATTTAAAAGTCTGGATCGCCCCTTGTTCATTTTGTGCCACCCCACTATAATGAGAGTGGGTTATCAGACTTTGGGGTAACAGAAAACGCAGCTATAGAGACCAAGTAACATACACTTATAAGTGTGTTCAATAGTTTTGCATTATTAATAGGGTTATAACTTCTTCTCTACTTTCTGGTCTATTGAACCATAATAAAGAGAGGGGGAGAGAGAGAGTATCCCCGACAGTGACAACCAGTCTGATGATGATAATGATATGATGGACAATATTTCTGTGTTCTCTGGTTTCGATGAGGACGATCAACATGCCTGGGAACTTGGAGGGGGCCGATTTGCTAGCTGTAGCACAAGGTTATCAACTTCATCACAGTAACGGGGTCGGGGTTAATGCTGGGACGAGGCGGGAGGAGGGTCCGAGGGAGTACAGCGGCGGGGATATCTACCTAACTTCAACACGTGTATTCACACAAATAGGTCAGTAACAGGTCCAAAGCAGTTCTTATTGATGCTTAATGTATTCTATGTTATGTCATATATGATGTTGGTGGTATAATGTAATATAAGTTGGCTGAAGGTAGGCAAAAAGGGCCAAAAGGGGGACTTTAGGAAAGTGGCTGGAACGAATTAATTAATTCCCATAAGGCCTGTTATTTCTAAAACACGGTTTTGATATACACGGAACGTACAGGGTACGAATTAACCGTGTATATCAAGACTTGACTGTAAAAACAATGGCGGCCTCGTTCATAGGGGAAGCGAGGGGACGCCAGCACAAAACACCCTTAATTAACACACTCCTGGGGGTCGTGCCAATGGGAACGCCCGACCTATATAATCTAAACCTATTCTAAAACATCTCGGATAATACAAATGAGCAAAAGACTCACTAGTAGAGACCGTAGAATGAAGAATGCAGAGAGGTCCAACCCTCACGTCCGACGGCAACGAGCCTCAGAGTGAGAAGGAAGAATGGCGCTTCAGCGTCTGCGAGCAAACCCACGCTATCAACATCCACACAATGGGAAGCATAACAGATTAGTGGTTCTAATATTTTTCTTTTTATAATTTTTTACTAAGTTTTTTCGTAGTGAGCTCCCGATCATAAGGACGATTCCGTATGTCAATATGAGCGTACGCTTATGATGTTTGGTCTCTTAACACTCTGGGGCGGTTGATTTGAACAGCTGACTCTAAGGTTCAAAGAGTGCCATTACAGTTTAAGGCATATCATCAATGATGGAGGGGCCACTAATAAATACTGTACCGTATGTATATTCATATGTGTTTGTGTATGTACAGTACGTCTATGTATTGGAGGGTGGGAGAGATTTGGATGGTTAGATAGATATAGATGGGTAGGTAGATCAATAGATAGAGAAATATACAATAATATTGTAATTTAACTGTTAATACTGCTTAATATTGATGTTTACTGTACCCACTCTCTTATAGCCTGAAACTCGCAAGTCTTGAAATGTTATTACTATGTGTGGACACTAATACTAACCATATATATATACTGTATATGTATTTATATGTACAGGTGTGGCGAGAGCAAGTGTCCGGGGGCAAGATTCCTGGAGAGATGAAGTGGACAGTGGAGTCTTGTGTGGAGAAGGTAAATAAAGCTGATTTCATATAAACACTTGAGCGGAGAATGGAGTCACCATATTAAATTTAAATATAAAACTTGCAAAACAAACAATAAAAAAGCCTTCTGTAGTAAAGTCTATTATCTGACAATATTCAGCTATATTGTGACACTATTTTTAATCATGTACCGGAAGTTAATAATCATTAACAATCTTGTTTAACCCCTGCTGGCTGGGTGATGTGATTGCACGCAAAGTTTTTTTTTTCTTTTTCTTTTTTTCCCTTCAGTGGCATCTGGAGTGGAGAGACTTGCCTACATTAGTCTTCTATGTCCCTGACACTCTCTCGTAATTTTCACCTTCACTTGGCATCCCTATGCTTCAATGATGATTTGATCTCCACAGAATAGCACAATTGGGAGGTTTGACGTTCCTCCCAACCTACCAAATAGGAAAACCTACTATTTGGTAGTAGTCTTGGAAAATCCAACGTCAAGGCTATTAACCTAATTGCAATGACGACTTGTCTATTTTGACTGCTATGTCGTCATTCCAACCGCGGTTAAAAAAGAAAACATCTAGAGTCTACTCCTTATCTTGCTCTAGGAGACGTTGTACATTAACCAAAACTACCACCGAAGGTGAAAAAAGCATAGAAGAGAAGAAAAAGGGGTTTACCTTAGTTACCGCTTAAGGCCCATCCCGTGTTCCGTCATGTGCAGATCCTTGTCGAACGTGCGCATGAGCGACCCTCTCTTGTTATCACATCTCACGTCAGCAGAAAAACGCGGATGGGCAGGGGTCCGGCGTGAGGGAGGGTATTATGTACGTTGGATTTTCCAAGACTACTACCAAATAGTAGGTTTTCCTATTTGGTAGGTTGGGAGGTACGTCAAACCTCCCAATTTGTTAGTAGTCTTGGCAAATCCAACGTCAAGGTTGCGTAACAAATAGGAGGAGGACATCCAAGCCCAACATACCAAAAAAAAAAATGCATAAAACAAAATTATGAATGACAAAAAAACACAATTTAAACAAGAGAGTTTAATAAAAGAGTGAAAAACTGAGGAGTAGCTAAAAAGAACAGTTTTAACACGTGCCCGTCATTCATAGTAATGCAAAACATAGACTTGTCTTAAACCAAAAAAGTACTGTACCCAAAACCATTTTCTTCCAAAACCAACAAAAACATTGAACACAATAACAAAACACAATTTTCAATTTGGTAAAAACACTTATGTACTGTATACATAATACATAATCCCAAACTTGCAATCAAGTGTTGCAAACCCGTACTCAACCCCCCCCCCCTTTTCAAATAAAACAAAGTAAAAGAAAGAGTGACAAGGAGGGAAGACCAGGTATCTTCGCCAGAGCTCTAGGAAACACGACTCCCGAGAGCTATCACCGGCCGAGGGGGTCTAACAATGGACATGGAGAGGTAGGAGGAGACAAAGGTATTGACAGAAGACCACAAACCCGCCGAGGCAATGTCCGGTAAGGATCGACTTTGCAGGAACCGTAAGGAGGCAGCAAAGGATCGCACATCGTGCGCAGAACCCCTACAATCAGGGTTACTGGCACGAATGACCCGACAAATGTGGCGTCCTATCTGCACCTTCGAGAGCCTCCCACCTGTCCTAGGAGACACCCACACAGCAGTACCCGAAGTCGGCGCCACAGACTTAACATAGGAGTGCAAGGCTTGCACCGGGCACATCACATGGTGAGTATGCCCATGCTTTAAAGCCTGGATGTTAAAAGGCTTGAAAACGTGGGTCTCTCTCTCATTCTTGGCAACAAAATGAGGGGAGGGGGCTAACGTGACGACATTCAAGGACGGGGAGAAACGCATGCATTCCTGGGACCGTGACATGGCTGCTAGTTCAGACACCCTATCCCCAGTGGCCAGAGCGACAAGGAAGAGTGTACGCTCGAGCAACTGAACCGGTGTAGTGTCCCGTGTATACGCGTGTGAAGCCAGAAGGTCCAGAGCTCGCCCCAGATCCCACTGTGGAGGGATCTGGCGCGGAGGCGGTCGTTCCCTGAAGGCAGCCTTCATGAAGGAATCCAGCTCCTTCGGCGGAACGACCAGCCCAATGATGGACTCAAAGACCTCCCGGATGGCAGACAAGTGGTTACATATAGTGTTGACTTGAAAGTGACGTGTACGGAAGAGGTGAAACAAGTAGTGTAGTATGAGGGAAGGAGAGCTAACTGTCTGGCGAGTGTCCTGTATCCACCTAGTAAAAGACCTCCAGTGGGACTCGTAAGTCCCCCAAGTCGAAGTCGTCCAAGAACGCTTCAGGAAGTCAGTCAGGTCCTGTCCGTGGACTGGGAGCCACCGTGCCTCACGAACATCCACGATGCGAAGGCCAACGAGGTCCGCAGGTCTCCAACCTGGCTCAAGTGGAAGTTTGAGACAGGTAGAGGGACCGGACTCGGGCACCACTGCTTCAACTGGGCGTACCAAGCCTGTGCTGGCCACAGAGGCGCTATTAGCCAGACTGCCGCGGTACAGCCGCAGCCTCGCGAGGACTTTGCACATCAACAGTGCGTCTGGTGGCGGAAATATGTATATCGACTGCCACCTGTTCCAGTCTTCCATGAAAGCATCCGGACCCCCCTCCGGAGTGCGAGTCCGGATGAATAGGTACTGAGGCAACTTGTGCGTCTCCTTCGATGCGAACAAGTCGACCTCCGGAACACCCCACGAAGCTGCGAGGTCGTCGAACACAGTCTGTTTCATTGCCCATTCTACAAGAACGCCCTGTCCTCTCGACAGGGCGTCCGCCCACAGGTTGGCAGTCCCGGGCAGGTAGGAGGCGTGCAGGGAGATGTTGTGTCGGTTCGCGAGGAAGAACAACTACTCTGAGATCCCCAACAGAGTCAATGACCTGGAGGACCCCTGCTTTTGGATACAGTGGACAGCTGTCTGATTGTCCATCCTGAAGGCCACCGACTTTCCCCGAAGGGCCAGCGCGTGGTACCTCAGGAAGAACAAAGGAACCAACAGTTCTAGGGCATTTATGTGTAGGTGTGTGTGTCCCACCCATCTGCCGTGATGTTGATGTCCCAGGTTTGATTGGTAACCCCACCCTACCTCGCTCGACGCATCTGTGTCTACCCAGATCGTCGGCGGGGGGGCGGTCCAGGGCACAGCCGCAGAGAGCGTGCCCCGAGCAACCCAGTGTCCTAAGTGTCTGTGAATGGTACGCGGGATCGGCATAAGCCGATCCATAGGGGTCAATGGAAACACCTTGTTGCCCATGAGGATTAGGCGGCGTAGCCTGAGCCTCCCTAAGGGAATGGTCAGAGCGGCCCAATTCAGCGAACCCACTAACGAGTCCCAGATCCTCCTCGTGAGGGAGACCGAGTGCAACACGGCGAAGACCTTCCTTCGAAGTTTCACCGCGTTTGGCTGACTCTGGGTCACTGTAGCGCTGGTCAAATCCCATTCGAGACCTACCCACGTCATGACACGCGACGGGGTCAGGCGTGACTTGGGAATATTGATTTTGAACCCTAACTGTGTGATGTGGTGAACTACTGTGAGGGTGTCGTGTACGCACTGTTCGAGGGTGTCGGAAACTATCAACCAATCGTCCAAGTAAAACAGGATCTGGAGCCCGCTCCTGAGGAGAGGATCCAGAGCCTGCTTCACCAGTTTTGAGAAGATCCGCGGCGCGATGTTGAGACCGAAGGGAAGTCTGTCGAACATGAACACACGATCGGAAGTCTGAACGGCCAAGAATCGCTTGGCCGTTATCCATCGAGGATGGATAGGAACGTGCCAATACGCATCCTTGAGGTCCAGCGACACTACCCACGACAGAGGTCGCAGGGCCAGTCGTACCTGGTGTACCGTCAGCATCCGAAACCGTGTGTTCACGATGTGCCCGTTGAGGGCCGACAGATCCACCACCTGTCGCATCGCGTCGCAGTCCTTCTTCGGTACCAGAAATACACGGGAGAGGAAAACCGGGTGATCGGCTTTCACCTCCTTGACGATTCCCTGCTCGTGCATGGATGTTATCACGTTGGCCACCTCCGAAGAGATGGGCCGGCTTCGTTGACAAGAGCTGAGTGGGGGTCTGTACTTCCATCTCCAGGTTAGACCCCTCCGTGCAATCTTCCGCCCCCACGTCCCTCGCGGCCATCGAGGGGCGCAAGGGCGAAAACAACCTGTGGTAGCTCCCGAGATGAGGTGAGCGACCCTTTCAGCTAGGCGAGAAGGAGAACAAGGAGGAGACCGACCTGGAGAACCTACACATTTTTTGACGTGGAGGGTACCCCGGTACGGTCCTTGCGGTCATGAGCGCCACGTTGACCGCCTCACCCCCCCCCCCACTTCGCCGAAAAGGGCGGGTCTCCCCATCCCCTGTCCGTCGCGTGTATGACCCCGTCGAAGTGCGGCCGGAAGTGGAAGGCTGGCCAACCCCTTCTCGGCGGGGATGAAAGGGAGCAAGAACAGAAGTGCGAGGCGGAACCGACGCTCTGGCCTGCAACTTCCCTTTCCTGCGCACTTTCTTGGCGGCAGCACTTGCGGCAGCACTTGCGGCAGCACCCCGAAGAGGACCGTCACAAGGACGGGACTGAGAAAACCCTGCTCGCGACACAGCGCGTCGTTGCGTGTCGTAAGCAGGGTCCGCCGACAGAGAAGCGTAGCGTTCCCAAGCATCCTGCGCAAAAAGCCCCGACGTATATAGCTCAGAGTACAACAAACCCTGACGAATATCCAAGGGGGCTTTCCGGCAGAACGAGGACCTTACCGTCTGGCGTTGCCGAGTTGCCTCGCACAAAACCGCCTTCAGCTCGGGAACCAAAGACACTGCGAGCTGAAGGTGGATCCGCCGAATGTGGTCCAAACCCTCGCGAAGATCGCCTGGTGCAGTCGCCTCGATAAGCCGCAGGTGGTGAACAGATGTCTGGAGGGAACCTAAAAGACAAGATAATAAGTTTGCCACCCTCTGTCGCAAGGTAAAATCCTTTTCGACAGAGGACTTATCTGGGTGAGAGAAGAACGGGTTAGCAATAGAACAAATTTCAAGTTTGGGCCCGCTGATCCAGGACCAGAACTTGCCGTCCAATCCGCCGACAGATACAAGAGGAGGCAAAAGCAGTGATGACTCCGGGGGAGGGACTGAAGTAGATCTGTCGACGGATCGGTTGGTGAATTCTAAGGCCTCAGCAAACCAGGCCTCCAATGGGAGAGGGTTATCGAGCACGACGGCTAAGCCAGGCTTACCGTCGTCGCACAAACCTGGCCCATAGGAGGACAGTCCCGTCAACACAGCCAGGGACTGAACATCCTGAAGGATGTCCTGGCGGCTGAAGTCTGACCAGAGCTTAGTCCGAGGAGCTTCACCGAAAA
Source organism: Paralithodes platypus (assembly GCA_032716605.1). NCBI lineage: Eukaryota > Metazoa > Arthropoda > Malacostraca > Decapoda > Lithodidae > Paralithodes > Paralithodes platypus. The sequence goes on from CM064521.1 coordinate 42,758,378, forward strand.
GTACTGAAGGTCAGTCCTTGTCGGGTAAGCCCGCACCTCCATGTCGGCCACCTGACCATCCAACCTGATCGCCCTGAACTGCATCTTATCATTAATTTGCACCGACCAGCCAGATGGGAGGGCCCTCTCACCTGACGGGAAGCCGGTAGCACGCTCCGGGTGGGAGGCCTGCACCCCCTTCCAAACAGCCAAGGAGCCATAGAGGAGCAGCATGGTCCGCGACGGGACCTTGGCCTTCTGGATGGGGGGCAAGCGCGGACCCTGCCCTAGCAGACGGAGAACCCCCGCATGGGAAACAGTAGGGGCAACCTCCTGAGCTAGGGCAGGAGCAGTACTAGCCGACGACCGGGCAGGCGGAGAAGCTGGGCGAGAAGGAATGTGGTCCACTGCAGAAGGGAGGGGGACCGTAGCAGGGGTAGGTTGGGTGAGGCGCTGAGGTTGTGTCACCGCCAAGAAGCGCGATAAGAGGGAGTCTTGCATCGCCTCCAAGCGCTCGTCGATGTGTGACACAACCCATCCCTGCATAGCCGACAATCGATCCGAGAGAGGCGACCCCCCCGAAGAATGTTCGGCCCGCAGGGGCGAGCGTGAGCGGGAGCGAGACCCACGACACGAACCAGCAGCGTCGCGGCCCAAAGAAGGCGAGCGACGACGGCCGTGTCGCCTCTGAGGGTCTCGTCCCCGATCACTAACGCCCGAGGGGGAAACATCACCATCCCCCTCTTCCAGCGACACGTCAGCCCCTGAGAAAGGGGACCCCGAAACCTCGCTATACTCCACCGAGTCACGAGGCGGGGTACCCCCCTGGCGAAACGGTAAGTGAAGGTCAGGGATAGAAGAATGAGGAGGAGCAGGATGACGGGAGTGGGAAGGCTGGCCGGGTGAAAGGAGGTCAGAATGAGCCGTGGGGGGAAACAGAGCAAGGATCCCCGGGGCTGAGAGAACAGGGCGGCCCGACACCGAGGCGGAGGAGGGAGGGACCTCCACCTTGGGACGAGACCGTGAAGGAAGAATAGGCACTGAAGCAGGTGAAGTAGGAGGAGGAGAAGCAACTACATCCTGGCAGACCCTCCTGGACAGTGTAGGAGGATGGAGCAGAGGGCCAGCTACAGCATGAATATCCGCACGCGTAGAGGACAACGTAAGAGGACGTTGTCTGGGCTGGTATTGAGGCATAACCGTACCGACACAACCCTCCCGCATCTTTGCGGGACCCCCCTCAGCGATCACCGCAAATTTGCGGGGAGCCGAAACGTCCCAGAGGACCGAATCGAGCTCCCGCAAATTTGCGGGACCGGCCGAGATGGTCCGGCGCCGAAAAAGCGAGAGGAGCGTCTAGGGAATACCAAAAAAGGCCACAATAAAGCGTCATCTCCTTATGAACTCCAAGCTTGGATGGCCATCAAGCTGAGCAGTGTCGTCCTTGATATATGAACCTAACTCAACCGGTAAAGGGAGAGGCAAGGAAGACACACCAGGGGAGAGGAGGCACAACCCCCAGGAACCACCCAACCCACAGAGATAGAGCAAAGCCCATGAGGAGAAGTGGCAGGGAGGGTGGTTTAGCACAAACAGGGGCCCCCCTGGGGTACCCTTGGATTGGGCAAAAAGATGATGAAAGGATGGAGGTGAAACATGAAGGGAAAACAAAAACCAGTAAACGAAACTGGTGAGAAAAAGGGGGGCCTAGCCGCGAGCAGAGAAAGTGTCAGGGGCGAAAAAACCCTGTGGTGTGATGGAGGGGCCCCCCTGGGGTACCCCTGGAATATCACGAACCACCTGTCTCCCAGGCCCTTGAGACGCAGTGAAGGCTCGAAAGGGGGGACTCGGGAATAACGCGATAATGCGGCCGACACAAACTCTACAAACAGCACCGCCACCATCGAAATCTCAGATTGTTTACCAAACGTCACACCTTAGGCTATGAAAATATGACAACTCATAGGGGCATAGCAATTCCTGAATGAGAAAACGAGCTAGGCTAAAATAAGCTAAAAGCGAAACTATGCCCAGACTAACAGGAAAAAGAATATGAAAAGAGAAAGAATGAAAAACATACACGAGGAACGCCAGGCGCCCCCGTACCTTCGGTAGGCTATTTCCACACGCGTCTTCATTTGACACACTTAGGAGCCCATTTACGTGTACCCTAGATCACGTAACATCTGTCTAACAAAAAAGAAGGCCAGATAAGCCGAAACGAACCTAAACAGGATGAATTTGAAGGAGCACAACAAAAGCGGACTCAAGCAAATGGCGACGCGTGAAAAAATGATAACAAGAGAGGGTCGCTCATGCGCACGTTCGACAAGGATCTGCGCATGACGGAACACGGGATGGGCCTTAAGCGGTAACTGAAGTAAACCCCTTTTTCTTCTCTTCTATGCTTTTTTCACCTTCGGTGGTAGTTTTGGTTAATGTACAACGTCTCCTAGAGCAAGATAAGGAGTAGACTCTAGACGTTTTCTTTTTTAACCGCGGTTGGAATGACGACATAGCAGTCAAAATAGACAAGTCGTCATTGCAATTAGGTTAATAGCCTTGACGTTGGATTTGCCAAGACTACTAACAAATACTGTATATTCAACTTATCACCACAAGAAGAGAAACAAAGCTAAAGAGGCGTTTTTGGTGCCTTTTTGAAGCATGAATACTAGGATTCATCATAGCTACAGTACTTAGTTTTTGCCATATCCCTATCCTGTGGAGAGGATGAATGAACTAAACTGGTTGAAAAGATGCAAGTCCATGAACGTGGAGGGAGCTGCATCAAGGGGGGGTGGACGAAGAAAGACGTGGGATGGGATTGGACTCTGCAGTCTGATCTTAAATCAAAGAACCTAACAAGTTCACCAACTCAACCTTAGATGAAATAAATCAAGATGTCCCTGTACTTAATTTTAATTCGCCTGAAATTCCCTCACTTAAGATCCACACCAGACATGTCAAAACTATTTTGCAGAATCTCTCGGTAGATAAGGCTCCTGGTCCAGATGAAATTCCTCCAATAGTACTTAAGAATTGCTCCTTGGTGCTCGCTCCTGTATTGGCAAAATTTTTCCGTCTGTGTACTCATACCTCATGCTTCCCAGTACCCTGGAAAGAAACAAACATCCATCCAGTTCCTAAAAAAGGTGCCTCTTCAGATCCATCAAACTACAGACCAATAGCTATAACTTCCACTCATGGTAAAGTCTTTGAAATTTTATTAAATAATCACATAATTAAGCATCTTGAGAATAATAAATTAATCAGTGATAGGCAATATGGTTTTAGACGATGTCGATCAACTGCAGACATGCTTTGCCTTCTTACGCATCAAATCAACCAAGCTACAGACCAACATGGTGAAACACATACAATAGCACTGGATATATCAAAGGCATTTGATAGAGTCTGGCATCAATCCTTATTGTCGAAGATGTCACACTACGGCCTTGCATCATTAGTTCCACTAATTTCTTCTTATCTTCATAACAGAAAAATACGTGTAATGGTAGATGGCCTTTATTCTCAATTTCACTCAATAAATGCTGGTGTTCCCCAGGGATCAGTTTTGGCCCCAATTCTGTTCCTCATTCATATCAATTATCTCATATCTACCACTCATAATCCAATACATTCCTACGCAGATGACTCAACACTCCACAGTTCCTTCACATTTACCAATTCTTTCACCCAACCCGATCTTATAAATTCAAAAATAAACACTGCAATTTCTCTGAACCAGGACCTTTCTAGAATTAATGGATGGGGACAAAAGAATCTAGTTTCCTTTAATGCACAGAAAACCAAGTACAGTAAAAGTCCTTTAATCCGACGACCGATGATTCGAATCTCCCAATAGTCCGAATTTTTCAATTTGAGGCCAAATCCGAATTCACCCGATGGTCCGAATTTCAAGAAGTCCCAAAGTCCCCTTTTTGAGGCATTAGTCCACTCAAATGACACATAATGGAGCACACACATATCATATGTTCATGAATTCACTTTAAAAGTTTACCATTGTCATTGTAGCCTATTACCTACTTCAAAACATGCAGATTAATGGTCAAAGGAAGCTACTGATATAAACGTAAACACCACATCGTCTGCTAGAGAGTTTGTTTTGCTCTTGAACGCATCCTTGGGATGCTCCGATGCGCTACTGGCTTGCACCGCATTTTCTGCAAGCGCATTCAGTCTTGAGCTTGAAAATGCACCTTTTTTGAGCTTGAAAATGCACCTTTGGACGTTCCGATACGCTACTATTTATAGTTCAGTGATCGGAGCATCCCAAGGGTGCTTTCAAGACAACAAAACAAGGGTGCTTTCAATACAATATAATATAACAGAGCACGTCACAAAAGGAAAATTACAAGAACCTCTCAGGGAAGTGCCGTTGTTAAGGCATTACTTCCCGAACCACATCTGATCTGATCTTCAAGAGCAAGACAAACTCGCTAGTAGACGGAAGAAGAAGAAGAAGACGATGCGGACATATGGTGTACGTTTATATCAGCAGATTCCTTTGACCATTAATCTGAATGTTTTGAAGTAGGTAATAGGCTACAATGACAATGGTAAACTTTTGAAGTGATTTCATGAACATATGATATATGTGTGTGCACCATTGTGTCATTTGGGTGGCCTAATGCCTCAATGTTTTCGTCATACACAGGTTCATAGGGGTAAAGTCCGATAATCCGAAAAATCCACTAATCCGAACGAGGGCCGGTCCGCTGCCCTTCGGATTAACGGAAGTTTACTGTACATTCAATTTTCTAACCGACAGAATCTCACTGACTCCCATATATTTTTTAATGATGTAAATATTCCCACTTCCCCTAGTATTGACATTCTCGGTGTAACATAACTACTAACTTGAGCTGGACACATTATGTTAGAAGCATTGCTAAGAATGCCTCTAAAAAACTGGGACTCCTGTACAGAGTTCGAGAATTCTTCACTGACGAGCAGTTGGCCGTGATATATAAAAGTCATGTGCGTTCTCAGATGGATTACTGTTCACCTCTGTGGGGTGGAAGTGGAGTGGTCCGGCTCGTGGGAGACTCGATGATACGTGGTCAGCTCACAGAGTTTTGCGCCAGAGCACCTAAGACCAGGAAGCGTTTTTGTATCCCTGGTGGTGGTGTGGACGACGTAGTTGCTGCAGTTGACGAAGTATCTAAGCTGGCCCCTGCTAATACAATGTACGTCATCCACGTTGGATCCAACGATGTACAGCGAACCCGGTCGGAAGATTTGCTTTTAAAGTACCAGCAGCTGATCAAGTCGTTTAAGGAGAAGTCATCAAGGATCATCGTCTCAGGAATCGTCCCCCGGCTTGGTGTAGAGAGCCGATTTTACAACATAGCCACCAGCACAAATCGTTGTCTAGCAAACCTCTGCAGGAAGGAAAACGTGGGATTCGTCGACACCTGGGACAATTTGACTATTTGTTTTCGGACGATGGAGTTCATCTGAACCAGGTGGGAGCAGCACATTTTGGGCGTCTTCTCAACGATGCGGTGAAGGATTTTCGGAGAAGAAATCGACTCAGCACAGGACAACCAGGAAGGAGGACCGAAGACAGCGAGGGCGGCAACCTGCGAAGGAATTAAATGCTAATCTGTCAAGAACCGCGAATTTGGATAAAGCTCCACCAACACGACCCAAATTCAAAACCGCCAGGGATAACGACCGAGGACCGATGTCAGCCATGAATGTAAATGTAGATCCGATCAGAACCAAAAATTTGATTAAAGAACGTTCTGTGAGTTCTAAAACCGCAACTTTAAAGGTTTTCTATGCAAACGCTCGTAGCATACGCAATAAATTTTCAGATTTAGAGGAACTAGTGTTTACTGAAAATTATGATGTGATTGGTATAACAGAATCTTGGCTCAATACAGTAGATAGAGACTTTTTAGCAGAGTATTCACTTCCCGGTTATGTAATGTTTGAGAAAAGCCGAATAAATAAAAATGGAGGTTGCGTTTTATTTTATATCAAAGAAAGTCTTAACCCGACCCTCTTGTCAAAACCTCAAATTGTGAACGTCGACACATCTTTTGTGCTAATAAAGAATAATAAAGGTACAAACCTAATACTTGCATTAATATACAGACCTCCAGCTCAATCAGTGCAAACTGACCGAGAAATTTATGAACAAATTGCAGATGTAAGTAACTCACAAGATACCGTATTTTTTGGCGACTTTAATTTGCCTGTGACCAAGTGGGGCGATACTCTTACTTCACACTCCGGACATGACTTGTATACGAACTTGCAAGAGAGTTCGCTTTATCAATTTGTTCGAACACCGACCCGTGGTAATAACGTTCTTGACATTGTACTGTACTTGCAACAAAAGAAGAATTAATAGAGAATTTAAATGTTGGTGATGAATTCAGTAACAGCGACCATCGTACGATAACTTTCACTTTAAACTTTACTAGTAACGAACCAAATAGTAGCATCGAAAAAGTCCCTAATTTCAAGAAAGCAAACTTTCATAAACTTAGAGCTATGTTTAAAGAAACTGACTGGAGCTTTTTAATTAACAATAACGACATAAATACATCTTGGAAGTTATTCGAAACCACTTACCTAAAAGCAGTGCAAGACTGCATACCATCGAAAATACGGCGTCCAGGCCATAATAATAAGCCCAAATGGTGGAATAAAGATATTTCAAACTGCCTGCTTGCTAAAAAATTTGCTAATGATAGATTAAAATCCTCACAAAATGACGAAGAACGGGTGAAATTTGTAGAGCTACGACGCAAAGCCAAAAAGTTAATTAAGCAAAGTAAAAAGACCCTAGAGTTACATATTGCGAATCAAAGTAAAACAAACCCGAAAGAATTCTATAGTTATATCAGAAAGAAAAAAGTAGTTACTTCAACTGTTGGACCGTTAGTCGATGAAAATGGAGAATACACCAAAGACGAAGTACAAATGAGTAATGCCCTCAATACCTTCTTTGCATCAGTTTTTACAACAGAAGACCTCAGTGATATCCCTACACCATCGCCGATTCAGATTGATAATTCAGATGTTCTAAGCAATATCACCGTTACAGAGAGAGAAGTATTGAATTGTTTAGATAAACTCAAGGTAAATAAAACGCCTGGACCTGATACAATCTCGCCTAGAGTTCTAAAGGAAGCTAAGGATGAGCTCTCCAAACCACTGACATTACTATTCAATAAATCCTTGCAGTCTGGAACTATGCCTGATCAGTGGAAGATAGCCAACGTAACACCGATATTCAAAAAAGGCAGCAAATCCCTACCCAGTATCTATCGTCCAATTAGCTTAACCTCAGTTGTATGTAAAATGCTAGAAACGGTCATAAGAGACAGACTCGTAAATCACTTAGAGGAAAATAACATACTTAAAGATACTCAACACGGCTTTCGTAAAAAACGTTCCTGTTTAACAAACCTCTTCGACTTCTTCCACGATATCCTCAACCTCTACGATGAGAGTAAAGCTGTAGATATTGTATACCTTGATTTTCAAAAGGCCTTTGACAAAGTTCCCCACAAACGTTTACTGCTAAAACTAAAAGCGCATGGAATACAAGACGGTGTGTTGAAATGGATAGAAAATTGGCTCAGCGACAGAAAGCAAAGAGTAGTCATAAACGGTAAGGCATCTAAATGGACCAATGTAAGTAGCGGGGTACCCCAGGGATCGGTACTAGGACCAATTCTCTTTCTAATTTACATCAACGACATAGATGAGGGTCTCACCTGTACAATCTCAAAATTTGCTGACGATACAAAAATTGCAAATAGCGTACTCTCAAAAGATCAAGTTGACGATATGCAACACAATCTAGATAAATTGTCACATTGGGCCCAAATTTGGCAAATGAGTTTCAATGCGGATAAATGTAAAGTACTACATATCGGATACAGTAAACTTCCGTTAATCCGAAGGGCAGCGGACCGGCTCTCGTTCGGATTAGTGGATTTTTCGGATTATCGGACTTTACCCTTATGAACCTGTGTATGACGAAAACATTGAGGCATTAGGCCACTCAAATGACACATAATGGAGCACACACATATCATATGTTCATGAATTCACTTTAAAAGTTTACCATTGTCATTGTAGCCTATTATCTACTTCAAAACATTCAGATTAATGGTCAAAGGAATCTGCTGATATAAACGTCTTCTTCTTCTTCCGTCTACTAGCGAGTTTGTCTTGCTCTTGAAGATCAGATGTGGTTCGGGAAGTAATGCCTTAACAACGGCACTTCCCTGAGAGGTTCTTGTAATTTTCCTTTTGTGATTTTCCTTTTGTGACGTGCTCTGTTATATTATATTGTATTGAAAGCACCCTTGTCTTGTTGTCTTGAAAGCACCCTTGGGATGCTCCGATCACTGAACTATAAATAGTAGCGTATCGGAACATCCAAAGGTGCGTTTTCTAGCTCAAGACTAATACGTCCAAAGGTGCGTTTTCAAGCTCAAGACTGAATGCGCTTGCAGAAAATGAGGTGCAAGCCAGTAGCGCATCGGAGCGTCCCAAGGATGCGTTCAAGAGCAAAACAAACTCTCTAGCAGACGATGTGGAAGAAGAAGAAGACGAAGGTGTTTACGATTATATCAGTAGCTTCCTTTGACCATTAATCTGAATGTTTTGAAGTAGATAATAGGCTACAATGACAATGGTAAACTTTTAAAGTGAATTCATGAACATATGATATGTGTGTGCTCCATTATGTGTCATTTGAGTGGCCTAATGCCTCAAAAAGGGGACTTTGGGACTTCTTGAAAGGTGCGTTTTCAAGCTCAAGACTGAATGCGCTTGCAGAAAATGCGGTGCAAGCCAGTAGCGCATCGGAGCGTCCCAAGGATGCGTTCAAGAGCAAAACAAACTCTCTAGCAGACAATGTGGAAGAAGAAGAAGACGAAGGTGTTTACGATTATATCAGTAGCTTCCTTTGACCATTAATCTGAATGTTTTGAAGTAGATAATAGGCTACAATGACAATGGTAAACTTTTAAAGTGAATTCATGAACATATGATATGTGTGTGCTCCATTATGTGTCATTTGAGTGGCCTAATGCCTCAAAAAGGGGACTTTGGGACTTCTTGAAATTCGGACCATCGGGTGAATTCGGATTTGGCCTCAAATTGAAAAATTCGGACTATTGGGAGATTCGAATCATCGGTCGTCGGATTAACGGACTTTTACTGTACCTAGATGAGAAAGCAAACTATTCGATGAATGGCACTCAGCTTAAGAATGTAAACAGAGAAACCGATCTGGGAGTAACAATATCGAGTAACCTAAAACCGAGTCAACAATGTTCAGAAGTTGTTAAGAAGGCAAACAAAATAATTGGCTTTATAGGCAGATCATTTGAGCATAAATCCAAAGACGTAATCCTAACCCTTTACAATTCCTTAGTCCGCCCTCTTCTGGAATACTGTGTTCAATGCTAGTGCCCTTATTACCAAAAAGACATAAACAAGCTAGAACGAGTTCAACGTAGAGTTACCAAAATGATACCTAGCCTAAAGAACAAACCATACGAAGAGCGTCTTAGAGAATTAAATCTATTTCCTTTAACCCAGCGCAGATTAAGAGGTGACTTAATTCAAGTGTTCAAAATCATCAAAGGCATCGACAATATGAACTGTAGTAAGTACTTCACTATCGACCAATCTAATTACACGCGGGGAAACGGTTGCAAAATTATTGGTAAATCTTTTAACTCACACGAATCTAAGAATTTCTTCTTCAATCGAGTTGTCAACTTGTGGAATGGGCTTCCCCGAGACGTTATAGACTGCAGCACCGTTGATTCATTTAAATTCCGCCTAGACAAATATCTCGCATCAAACCCGCGACTGACTGCGTTTGTAAATGAATAACTTTATTTTATCCTCCCCTCAGTTACTAACCCATATGTCCCCTACTAACTTCCTAGTCCTGCCACGTTAGTGGCAGGGCAGTAGTTCCCTTTCCAATGTTCCCTTACCCACTCTAAACCACTGTTTGGACACTTGATCCTCAGTGTTTTGGAGGACAAGCAGCCTAGAAGGGTCACTAGAACTGTTGTTGCTTGATTTCCTTTGTACTCCCTTTGTTGCTTTGAGGCAGTTGGACAAAATTCAAAATAAAGCTATTAGATTAATCAATAACCCTGCAATCACACAGGACCTTCCTACATTATCCATATGAAGAAACGTTGCATCCCTTGCATTATTCTACAGATATTTTCACAGCAATTGTTCCGAGGAACTTGCTTCAATTGTGCCGCCTCTCCACATCTTTCCCCGTAGAACTAGGGCAGCTGAGAGCGCCCATGAATTTACACTTTCTCCTCCACAATGCAGGACTTCTGCTTATCAGAATTCATTTATCCCCAGAGCTACTACTCTTTGGAATTCACTTCCCTCGAATTGCTTTCCACAAACTTACAATCTACAAATGTTTAAATCCAGTTGTTACAAACATTTTATGAATGGAGGATGCCTTTAGGCACATGGACCTTTTTGTTTTATCTGTGTTCTTCCTTCCTCCGTTCATTGTCTATAAAAAAAAAAAAAAAAAAAAGTGAGGCAGCTCTTACAGTGTTGTTGTTGTTCCCCAAGCTGCCTGGCCGAACAGCCACAAGGCCCCGAGCAAGGCCAAGGCCATAACCGAGTACCCCACAGACCCCTCCTGCCGACCACAATAAAGCCTGGGTGACCGAAGCCACTCCATGGCGGGGAGCTGAGGAGGGTGCGGAAACGCCCGGGAAACCAAAGCCCCACCCAGGGCCCTGTGCCCCTCAGCAATTATGAAGAGAAAGTTGAGGGGCAAAGGAAAAATGTGACGCTTTGGCTTCCAATCTTGGTAGATTGGGAGGTCAATCCACGGAAGAGATGCCGTCACTTGAGATCTAGAAAACATATAAGTAAAAGGAACAGTCAGAGTAAGCTATGGGTATGGCAGAGATTGCTCAGTTCTCACTGATAGACCAGCCCATCACCTCATGACTAGAGCTCAATCCTCTCAGCATCAGCTAGGAAAGGCCCTAGAAAGCCGCCTTTGGCGGGGGGGATAGCTCCTCTATTTCAACCCCTTTCGGGGTTGGGCACCCGCCTGCTCTTACAGTGTTGTCTGGAACACCACCATTAGGACGTGAGACCGGAACCACGCTTCGTGTGGAATAGTCGGACTTTAAATTTGTGCATGTATTTATGTATGTAGAGGGAATATGCGGGTTAAAAGAATAAAAAAAAAATTACAGTTTTGGGGGAAACAATACTGTACATTAAAATATAATGAAAACTTGCATCAGATCCAGGTTCCATTATTTTTATATATTTTTTACCGGTAGGCCTACTCATTTCTTATTCATATACAGTACTGTACGTTTATTCGTATTGCAACTTTGAAAATAACAGTGGCTTCTACCTATTCTGCGTTTAATGAGGTATTATAAAAATGTATGTATAGACAGACAAATGAGGAAGTATGAGAGTGGTGTGGTGTGGATGTAGATATGCTGGAAAGTGGGGAAAGGAACACCTTTAGATGGTTCGGCCATGTGAAACGTATGGGAAGCGAGAGAATGACTAAGAGAGTGTATGAGAGCAAGGTGGAAGGACAGAGAGGGAGAGATGGAAGGATGGAGTTAAGAAGTATATGCGTGAAAGCGGTGCTGGATGGGAAGAGGGGCGTCAATTGACGTCCATTTTTAATTTGAAGTTCTTGTATAACATCTGCTTACTGTTTGTCTGTATTTATTGATTGTTTATCTACTATAAGATTAATTGTTCTTTTTAAAAGAGTACAGTACAGGTACTCTTTGTTTAAATCTGGTGTTACTTTTCATATTTTGCAATTAGAGTATTATACTTTATTTTGTTGTATCTATTAACTTTTGATAATTTAAATTGCTTGCCTTTGTGATATCCTTACTGTAATTTATTCTGACCATGAAAAGAATGCCTCTCCCCCTGAAGGGAAAGGTGCATGCCTCATGTGTTAGAAGTGCAATGACGTATGCCTCAGAAACATGGGCCGTTAAATTAGAGGATGTCAACAGAATGGAACGTAATGAGATGAGAATAGTGAGATGGATGTGTGGGGCCAGGCTGCAGGATAGAATAACAAATGATGAGCTGAGGAGACATTTAGGTATAAAGAAAATTAGTGAGGAGATGCGTACAAGTAGACTGGGATGGTATGGGCATGTGGAGAGAATGGATGAATAAAATTGGGTGAAAAGATGCAGGTCTGTGATTGTGGAGGGAGCTGCACCAAGGGGTGGACCGAGGAAGACCTGGAATCGGACTATAATGTACTTGCCGATCTCAAATCCAAAAACTTGACAAGTGAAGCAGCCCTTAACAGGGTTCCCTGGAACGCCGTCATTAGGACAAGAGACTGAAACTGCACGTATGTGTGGAGCACTTAGTCATAAAATGTTATGGATGTTTTATGTATGTATTTGTACTATAAATGTAAGTTATTTGTAGGATAGCAATTGGTAGGGGTCATGTGTTCATGCTATGCTTACAGGTACTGTACCTACTCGATAGTACTATCGTTTGTGAATGCTGTATGCATTTTGTAGGCTACTATTGTGAATATCTTGTCAAATTGCAAATTTGTTTGAATAGAATATTTAGACTTTAATTGTAGTTTCTTTATTCATACAAAATTTACCAGAATGTCCTGAACTTCCCAAATTGACTTATTTTCTTGAGTATGACGAGAGTACTGTACGTTAGTATATGCAGGACTAATTTGATTAGGACCCAAATTCACTTACTCATATAGTGATGTACAGTATATTCTATGTGGTGGTTTTGTGTTCTTTTATTTCAAAATTATATTTTGCTAAATCGTTATTTATTAGTGGCCCCTCCATCATTGACGATTATGCCTATTACATAAGGCCACCTCTTCAAACGCTCATTTACCGTAGTTTGAATCTACCACGCAGAGCATAAAAAATTGAGGAGCCTTCATCATGAGCGCACGCAACCTCACTCATGGTTCTGTCATTATGAAATTGGGTTCTCACTTCGAAAAAACTGTAACAAATAATAAATAAAAAGAAAATAAGAATAACTATTCATAAGCTTTCCATATACTCGTGGATGTACTTGTGTGGATATTTGACCAGACGCTGACTTCAGGCGTCATACTTCCTTCTCTGCTCTGCGCTCAACCTGCCCTGACGTGTCTCCCCACGCTCCGCTGGTTCCGCATTTGCTGCGTCCCTAGTGAGTTTTTTCTCATTTGTTTACTCTGGGATGTATCGAGTAAGGTTAGGATATGCGTAGCAGGAGTGTCAGGGACGGGTTTCCCGCAGTTCAGTGTATTTGGGTCGTGTGTTTGGGACACCTATTTCGGGTGGTCCCGTGGTGGACGCGTGTTACATTTTTCGCGGATAGCTAGCCTAGTTATTTAGTTGGCTTTAACTACGCATTATCAGGCTTCTTCTTATCTTTCTGATGAAGTTGCCGTTTTGTTTGTTTACTGACGTTCCTAGCGTATTTTTCTTCACTTAGTGAAGTTTTTTCTAGGTCCGGAGTCAGTGCTTCCCTCTCCCGGGATTTTTTCTACGATGTGGTGATGGCGGTTGTTCCTGTTGTGATATGTTACAGTGCTTTTTGTTTATATTACGACGTGATTAAGTGTTATTTCCGTCTGCTTAGGCCTAGCCAGCCGCTCGTAGCTTTTTACATGTACAAGTGTTATTGATTTATGATTTAAATATGTAATACCGTGTCATGTGTGTCCTGGATTAGTTGTGTTTTGGCTTAATCCAGGGCCTATTTGTGTTTCTCAGATTGCATCTGGTTAGTGTGGGTTGCCTTTTCCGGCGGGTTTTCTCGATTGCTCCAAGAAAATCCGGCGGGTTTTTTCGATTGCACCGAGAAAATCCGGCTGGTTGCCGAGTTTTATATCACGCGTGGTTAAAATAGGCTAGTTTCCCCCGGCGAGTGGTGGCCTGAGGGCTCTCCAGGACTGCGTCTCTGTGGTGGAGCCTGTGTTCAGGCTTACTGTGTGTTTCCTGGCGGGATGGCTATACCCGTTTAACTAGGTGTTCATGCGGACACCGGTGGAGTATATTTTTTCCCGTTTTTTGCAAAGCCATTGAAAAACTAGGCTGTTTTGTTTGTTTGGTCTTTCCACCCCGGCGATCTTTTGCAAAGAAGTGGGGATAGGAACAATTGGGGTTAACATTTAAATTACTTTCACACCCGGCGGTTGAACCTTGGGGAGGTGGGATTAACGGATTTGCAATTCGGTATAGTTAGCCAGACAATTGAGGGATACAATTGGGTATCAAGGCCTTCAAAATACGGCGATCTATGAAGGCTTCGAGAGAAGTCAGATCTAAAAAAAGTTTAAGATAGGCTTACCCCCTTTTTAACTGCGATATAATAAGGAGGCCGGCGTCTTATGGGTTTCCGGTGGCCAAAAACCACTGGGAAGACTGCGTCATTTATAACGACATCCTCGTCTCTATATCATGTCAGAGGATGTGCTTAAATCTTTTGGACAAGTAAAGATATTCTAAAATCTTTACATAGGAACCTACAGGGTAACAAGAGGTAATAGTGGTGTATTAAGTCTTGTTGCCCGGTGGTTCATTAACACTTGTGTTAGAACATTTTGGGGTAACCTTATGAGCATTAATTCCTGGAAATTTTCTTTTTTCCAGGGCGGAGTTCCGGCGGGTCAACAGAGGACTAGAAGGAGCCCGGGGGTGGGTTAGCTCTTCCCAGTCTCTGTCATGGCGCCACTAGACCCTGTTTTTGCTCTGTGCTTAACACCCTCCTGTTCAGGGATCCCTATTTTTGCGCATACTCGATGCATCAGATGCGTCAAATGCTTGGACCGGTCAAGGGGTCTGTGGGTGACTAAGAATTGTACTTTTTGTAGTCAGTTGAGTATTAAAGTCTTACAGCAAGATAATTTGGCCGCGGCAGTTGCATTGTGCGAGGTCAAACAACTCTTATCTACTTATGCTACTTCAGTGGCTCATAAAGCTCTTCAGTGCGATAACGTAGTTCTGTGGGACAGATTGATTGCTCATTATCCCCCACTTAAACGTCCCCCTTCTAGAAGTAAAGTAAATGTGCGTAAGTCGGCTGAGACTGGGCAGGGTACAGTGCTTACTCTCTCCTCCGACACATCTAAGAGACCTCGAGAGCCGACACCCCCGGCGACAACTTCCAAGTCAAAATCGAGGTCCAGGTCACGGTCTCCCCTCCGACAGCAGACACATAGTCACTCTACTTCACTTTCGAGAAAGAAGAGCAAGGAGGAGAAGACCAAGGACAGTCCTAGTGGAAAATCAAAGTCAAGGCGAAGTCACAAGTCTTCAAAAAGGATACTCATGTACGAAAGACCTCCAGGCGTTCGCCGGAGCCTCGTACCTCGCTTTCTGCCTCTACTCCCGACATGTCTCATGTCCAATCTGACAGGTCGGGAGTGGAGTCAGAGACTGTGGTGGGGGATATACCGGCGGACAAGTTGTCACCTAATATTATTCCCAGTTCACATGTACCAGCTTTAGAGAGTTCTACCAGCAGTTATAACCCTCTAGAGGGCTCGAGTGAGGGCTCAGTAATTGGTGTGGTACCTAGCTCACAAGTGAGTTCCGGCCAAGACCGGGGAGTTTGGAGGTACTCCCAGCCATGGCGTGACGGCTCACATCATTCTTATGCACCAACGGTAGTGGCAGACGTCCACCGGGACGCTGAGATCCCATCGTCCATCCCGGACTTAACATGGCAGCATGAGGGGGTCCCGGCTTCGGCGGAATCCTCTCCTGAAAGGCCGGGGGAAAGGGATGAGGGTTCTATAATTTCTGAGATGGAGATTCAAGAGTCAGGTTCAGTGATAGACGACTCTCAGAGTAGGAATGATTCGCCACAGAGTTCATCCTCTGCTAAATTTGTCACAGCTGATGAAATTAATGGTTTACTAGCGAATGCACTAACTAAGTCTTTTGGTCAGCAGCCGGAGACTCCTACAGTTGGTTTGGGAGCTTCCACGACAGCATCGAATGTCCGACCTCTGGCTACTTCTATTGCTTTGACACAAATTCCGCACCCTCCCCCTGTATCACCTACTATGGTTACTAGGCCAACTTCGGCGGCACTGACTACTTCCAATGTGAGAGTAGTAGCAGATGTAAATCCTCCCCTTTAGACAAAGCACCGGTCCAAAAGGGAGCTATGCCCCTCCTATACGGGCCAGATGAGTCATGGGTAACAATGTTCCCAGCAAAGCCAGAGGTAGCACAGTCCACTATGTCGGGGGAGCTTCCGGTACCACGTGAGTGGGTAATCCAAGGGAATAAATCTAGGAAGTTACGTGCTTTAGATATTCTAGGGAATGTACTTGATGTTAATATTAAGGCCATTCCTAACTATTATCACCATGATTATTTTGTGTATACTTCTACACCTGCCCTACCCCCTGTGTCAGCTTCAAAACTGTTTTCGGACTGGACCAAGCATGACGGTTTCAATGATATAAAAGCACTGTCAGCTCTAACACCAGAGTTAGGTTTAAAGACGTTCACAGACACAGCCGCAAATCCAGTTTTGAAGGTGGAGCAGTTGGGTCCGGGTCCTTGGGTGGAATGGGAAGTGGAGGCTCAAAACTTTTACCTCTAAATCTTCACACCAAATTCCACAAGAAAGCCATTCTTGGTTCTCTATGCCGGTATTCTCTGCCGGCGGAGTTCCCTCTGCTTTATTTGCATTTTTAGCTGCCCCTAAAATTAATCTATGCGAGCTTAAAGATCCCTTTTTCACACCGTCCACTGCTCACCTAGACCGGGAGTTTAGGCTACGTGGGAAAGCATATAGACTGTTTTCCCAGTATATTGTCACACAACAGGTAGCGAAGTCAATGCTCAGATCTGCTCAGGCAATCGCGGACGCGGAAGTCCGAAAGGCTATCGAACTATCTAGACGCTTGCTACTCCAGACTTCTATACAGTCACTGGGAGATATCCGTACAGCCTTGCTAGAGGCGGTGCGGGCACGACAAGATCTAAGGATGTCTCTCGTGAGGAAGCTCCCGGATAGGATTGCAAATCAAGTGGTTATGTCCCCTGTTCTAACTGCCTCTTTAATGTCCCCGGAGGTGTGGAAAACAGTGTTCAACATGGCTCAGGCCTTTAAGCACAGTCCTGCCCCATCTAAAAAACCTGCTTTCAATTTTACCAAGCCCAAACCAGTCGCAAAAGCTCAGCCTGGTGGGGCAAAGCCCTTTGATCTGCCTAAGTCCTCTTCCACCCAAAGTCAGGCTCAGTACAGATACAAGCAAGGAAAGTTTTCAGGTAATAATAAAGGACAGAAGTATCAACGACCAGGCCAGGGCCCGTCTCCTGCCAAACCCGGCCAGTCATCAAAGCATACACCACCACCACCCAAAAACTAGGGTCTCTCTCACTCCCAGGGCCAGTCTTACGGCGGGTGGATCAGAGGGTAGTCCAGCCGGCGAACCCTTGTCTGCTAACTGGGTCGTTCCGGGCATGTCATCGCGCATGGCCATTAAACACATGGGCGAGGATGGTGGCACGCAAAGGCATCACCTGGCAGTGGCTCCGGCGACCTCGCTTACGTCAGCCGACAAAGGCAAATTTTGTATCATTAGAGGTGGAGTCACTGATCCAAGAGATGATCGCCAAGAATGTCATCATCCCGGTCCCTCAAAATTACCCAGTATTTACGTCCAAACTCTTTCTAGTGCCCAAAAGGGACAGTGTTCAGATGAGGCCGGTCGTAGACCTGTCTTATCTGAACTTCCACATTCACAACGTTTCCTTCAGGATGCTGACAGTGAATCAAATCAGGCTAACACTTCCGCCGGAAGGGTGGATGTGTTCTTTAGACCTGACAGACGCGTATTGGCACATCCCGGTAAACAAAAGGTTTCAACGATTTCTGGCCTTACGAATAATGCATCAGACTTATGTCTTTCAGAGGATGCCGTTCGGATTGAACCTAGCACCTCGCTTATTCACGAAATTAGTCCGGCAAGCCCTGATGCCCATGTTAGAACAAGGGATCAGGATTTTGTGGTATCTAGACGACTGGCTGGTGGTGGCAGAGACGGAACAGTTATGCATCAATCATGTCAACATAACATTAAATCATGTAATATCTCTAGGGTTCAAGGTAAACCCGGTAAAGTCAAACTTTGTTCCCTCACGAGTGGTTCAGTGGATAGGGCTGGTCTGGGACACAGCTTCTCTCACTCTGAGTCAGAGTGTGGACAATCGGAACAGGTTTCGCAAGAAACTGTTTATGTTTCTTCACAGTCTGACTACGACACGGAGAGTCTGGGAATCTCTGGTCGGCTCTCTCAACTGGATTCAACTAACTGTAAAGTTGGGCCGGTTGAAAGTCAAACGTTTAATATTGGAGGGCAACAAATTTTGTCCACTATTGCCGGCGGAAACATTATGGCCCATCCCAAAATTAATACACAGCTTACTAGCGGTCTGGGCGAAGAGGGAAACATTGCACTCGGTCATGTCATGGACCTCTCCTCCGCCGACGGTATGGGTAGACACGGATGCGTCAGGAACGATAGGTTGGGGCTTTCAGTCAAACCACGGCCATCAGGGTCAAGGGCTTTGGTCCCATTCAGAAACCTCCCACATCAATGTCAAAGAGTTACTAGTCCCCTTGTATTTCCTTCAGGCTCACGGCTCTACTTTACGGGACAAATCGGTGGCCTTCAGGATGGACAATCTGAATGCGGTTCACTGCATTCAGAAACAAGGGTCAACGAGATCTCGGAAGTTGCTAAACGTGTCAGAAAAGATTTTTGTTCTAGCCGACAAGCTGAACATTCATCTTCACGCATCTTATCTCCCAGGCGTAGCAAACGTCTGGGCAGACGCTCTGTCTCGGAGACAGAGCACAACAGTAGAATGGGCGCTCAAGCAAACCATTTTCGACCAAATGATTGCGGAGCCTTACCGTCCACAAGTGGATCTGTTTGCGTCCGAGAAGACTCACAAACTCCCGCTGTACCCCACCCGCCGGACAATAACGCCGGCGGGAGGACCCGACGCTCTGGTGACGGACTGGAACAGGTGGAGTTCCGTTTATCTGTTTCCGCCACCAGACGCTTCTCTAATGTGCCACGTAGTAAACAAACTACGGGATTATCGGGGCATAGTCTCGTTAATCGCGCCCCTGTGGCCGGCGCAGTTGTGGTACCAGCAATTGAAAACGTGGTGCCCGAACCCGGTGTCGCTCCCGGTCGGGTATTTCCACTTAGACACGATTGGCAACCTAGAGACCTCGCTGACTTTTGCATTATGGACATTCAGGAGGCCAAGTGGCTAACACCGTATGGTAGAAACGTGACCGATAAATTCATGAATCAATATACCCAATCTACAAGAGACAGTATCAATCGCACTGGCAGTCCTTTACTTCTTGGATAATTAGAACAGAACAAACCGTACCTTCGGTGACTTTGGTTTTTCATTATTTAAACTATCTGTTCGAGCAGAAACGTCTATCTGTAGTAACGTTAAAAAATCACTTAACAGCAATTAGGATGCCATTCTTTGACCTTACAGGTCTAACCATACCACTAGCGGAGGAAAAAGGTTTCATGAGAGCATGTTTTAAACTCCGCCCACCTCCCCGTCAGCTCATGCCTACCTGGTCTCTGGACAAGGTGTTGTCTTTACTTCATTCCCGTGTGTACCAAAATACTGCAGATTTTGACTTGCTATTAAAAAGGGCAGTATGGCTTTGGCTACCGGGCACAGGGTATCTGAGCTGGCGACGATGAGCAACACACCCAATTGCATAAGGTTTGGTAGGCTCAATGAGTGTATTCACTTTGCACCTTCCCCGGCGTTCATCGCCAAAAATGAACAGAGTGAACAAGTTTTTTCAGAGTTCACGGTGCCGGCGTTAAAAAGGGGAAAAGTGCACCATAATTTATGTCCAGTGCAAGCTCTAACCAAATATTTGAGAGTAGCACCTCTGAATCAACAGGGTGCTTTATGGGTAGCAAGTATGGGCCAACGCTTAATGAAACGAAAACTAGCTTCTCTCCTAGTCGAAGTCATTAACCCTTCCTACCCGGTCTGCCTTAGGTAAGGACAGCTCGAAAGAAGGGCCGCTACCCGGTATGCCTTACCTAAGGCAGCAGCTTAATTGCCTAATTAAGCTTGGTCTGAACGCTGTGCATACGACGTATGTCAACAAACCCAAGCGTTCGTCACCGCACCTCCGAAAACAAGAAGGAGAAGACTCCTCAATGTTATTGTTCTGACGTCATGACGAAATTAGTGTCTGAAAAGCCCCCGTATTGGCAACATCTCTGCAATATTTGCTCCACTGAAATCGTCATCACAACTAAACCAGTTGACTTACAGAGCTCTACTCAACGCCAAAATACAGATTGAAAACCGCACTATGATTATAGATGAGTGGGAAAGTTCTAGCAGTGAAAATAAACATAAATACGGTAGCCTAGGCCTAGACGTTTTTCAGCCATTTCGCCCGGGTAGGGGCGACCGTCATTGGGTAAGACAGCCCGGGAAGGAAGGGTTAAAGAGAGTAATCCCGGCGTTGTGGGAAGAGCCTACGATTTACGCAAATGGGCGGCCTCTTTGCGTTTCCTTAAGAATTTTTCTGTTGAGGACATAGCGTCCACGCACCTATGGTCCTCTAATCATACGTATTTGACTCGATACCATTCAGTAGCTCTAGACAGACCTTCCATGCCATGTATAGCTTTAAGGCAGAGGGTCTAGGTGGCCTCTAAGTCACTTATTGTTTAGGTTAAGAAAAGAGGGGGGGGGGGGGTGCAGTCAGTGTAACATAGGACACCCTAGACCCCGCCGGAGTATGTGTACGGAGCATACGAGCTGTGATACTGTATATAGGTGCTGTGATATAAAATTTCTCGGTAGTATGCATTACAGGAAATTGTGCTAAAGTACAATAGTAGTAAAACAACAATTCTTGTTGTAAGGAGTTTTGGCTGTGAAGCAATATAATTTTAAGAAAATCTCAGTAGTTGCGATGGCGAATTTTATTTTTGATGTAAGTACTTCTGCATAAGTACAAGAGTTCAGTACTTCTGCGAAAGTACAAGAGTTCATTTTATGTTTGGGTATATTTTTAGGAATATATCCACTAGTTTAATGGGGTTTATATGTGCACATGTAGACTTATAAGTTTTTATTTTTCACCACTTACTTTAAGTGGGGTGCCTTCTTAACTAGCAGATCTGTGTACAGAGTCTCAGAGTTAACCTTTTTTATTCAAGCAGGCTTCTTCGAAGCACGCTCCTGCTTGTACCCCTTTTTGAATATATATGCTGTATAAAGTTTATGCGCAAAATATATATTTTTTACAAAGTAAGAATACTATGTGGTTGTTTGATTATCTGCTTTTGCTAGAGTTATGATATGATTACGAATGTCCCCCTCCAGTCTTAGATATCAGGCATAATCGTCAATGATGGAGGGGCCACTAATAAATTATAGGTTTGACTCCTGCAAGGAGATAAAGAAAACCTACTATTTAGTAGTGGCCCCGTAATCATTGACGACTGGGGCCCTCCCGACCATCCCCTTCCCATTCGTTGATGTATTAAGGATTTTGGTTTACTTGATATGTCAGTGAAGGAAGTATGACGCCTGAAGTCAGCGTCTGGTCAAATATCCACACAAGTACATCCACGAGTATATGGAAAGCTTATGAATAGTTATTCTTATTTAATGTTAATGTCTTGTCATGTTGCAAATTTGATTTTAAATAATATTTTGACATTTAACATGTAGTTTCTTTATTCATGCAGAGTTTAGTAAAATTTGCCAGAACGTCCCGGACTTCCCAAACTTGACTACTTCCTTTAACGTGACGATAGTGCGTTGTTATATGTGCGATTAGTTTGCTTGGGAAACAGATTAACTTGCTCATGTAGTAATGTACACCCTATGTGGTGGATTGTGTTCTTTTATTTAATAATTTTCATTTTAGTAAGCGTTGTTTCCACATTGCGATTTTGATAATTTAATTTGACTTTATATTGTCCTTGTCCCAATTTTGGTTTGTTTAGTTTGCAAGTTTTACATTTTAATTTATTTATTATTTGTTACGAAGTTTTTTCGTAGTGAGAACCCAATTTCATAATGACAGAACCATGAGTGAGGTTGCATGCGCTCATGATGAAGGCTCCTCAATTTTTTATGCTCTGCGCGGTAGATTCAAACTACGGTAAATGAGCGTTTGAAGAGGAGGTCTTATGTAATAGGCATAATCGTCAATGATTACGGAGCCACTACTAAATCTTAGGTTTTCTTTATCTCCTTGCAGGAGTCAAACCTATAATTTCCACATAGAGATTTTGATAAGTTCATTTGCCTTTACAGTATATTGTGTCGCCCTTGTATTGGTTTATTTATTTTGCAAGTTTTACATTATAATTACTTATTGTACTCGATACCCTAGTGTACTCTACAAGTTTATATTTCTAGGTGAGGAAACGCAACCCTTTTGGAGTGTTTGCATACAAGCGAGTGGATGACAGCGACGAGTCTGAGGAGGAAGACAGTACCAACTGTCCCGACAAGATGAACCTGATCCTGGACGATACGGGTCATGTGGTGGGCAAGAGGACACGCTTCCAGACCCCTCCCCCTGCCCCTCTCACACCATCCGCCCTCACCATGGAACTAAACATCAAACGATACTCACGACACCAGACCAAGCGCAAAGCCATGTTTACCTTCCAGTGTATGCAGGTTTGTGGGCATGTAGGATACTGTACACAGCACGAAAGGCAGTCACACAAATGTGTGTGTGTGTGTGTGTGTGTTTATTTTTATTTTATTTATTTTTTTATTTTATTTTTATTTATTTTTTTTAGTTTTGGTCTGGAGGCTACTGAATTCAAGTTATAAGATTATAGCCAACAATGCCAGCAAACTTGCTGATTAACTAAGAGCAGGATGTCGAACCGGGACAATTTACTTTTAATGCTGAAATAAGCATAAGATTGACTAAAAAATGTGTTTACATGAAATGGCATTTTTTTGGCCATATATCACTTTCAAACACATATTAAAGCTCTAATACATAAACAGCTCTAAATCTATATATCTATCTATTGCCAGACGCCATGATCACCGAAGGGGTGACCACAAATTAATCACCCCCAAGCACCTCTGACTCTGTCCCCTGTCAGCTGACACCCCTCCTCCCAACCAACACCGCTTTCTCTCCTATACCTCTCAACTCTATCCTTCCACCTCACTCTCAGCTTGCCTCTCTCTCTCTGTCTCTCCACCTCACTTTCGTACACTCTCTTAGTAATTCTTTCGTTTCCCATACGTTCCACATGGCCGAACCATCTCGAGGTGTTCCTTTTCACGCTTTCCAGCACATTCACACCACACTGCTCTCTTACCTCCTCATTCGTCTGTCTATCCCTCTATGTAACTTCACATGCACTTCTCAAGTAACTCATTTGCACCTCTCTTACTCATGATTTGTGCCTCTCCAACAACGTCCATGCTTCACTCCCGTACATCAATCTCAGGATTACCACACTATCATGCAATGACTTTTTAACTTCCATGCTGACCACCCTATTCCTTGTCACTGCTTTCAGCGTTCCTACAACCCTCTTCCCCTATTGCACCCTCTCCCGCACTTCATCCTCCATACTCCCATCCTTACTCTTCACTCCGCCCAAATGCTAAAATTTCTCACACATGGTTCCAAACATATTTTTCAGATCCTGTATCTCCCACTCATTATCATCATCAGAATTGTATCATCAGCAAACAGCAGTACAGTACAGGCAACTTCCACTCAATCCCTTCCCTTATCAGGGTTACACTAACATCCACTGCTCTTCCTTGAATTCCTTTCATGACTCCATCCATATAGATATTGAACAACCATGGGGACATCACGCACCCTTGCTTTAGCCCAACATTCAGATCAAAGAACTCGCTGTTTGTTCTCCACACGCACTGCCGCCTTTGCACCCTCGTACATGCTCTTCACCGCTTTCAGCAACTTACCAGCTACTCCGTATATTCTCAATACTTTCCACAGACCTTCTCTATCAACTATGTTATAGGAGGGTGAAAGCTGGGCCTATCCAGAGTGAGGTTTGGCATCCTGTACCCTACCTTAGCTGTCTCTGTCTGTCTCTTTTACTGTACAGTACTACTTTACCTTCTAGGTGCTAGCGAGATTGCCCGATTGAGTGGCACTGCAATGGGGGCTGCGGACGGTGGGGGAATTGGCTAGGGGATGCAAGCCCATGGGCAGATGATCCCCTCCCCCACTGCCTTCTCAGAGATAGACCTCTCCCTGGCCCCTTCGAGGGCTCGAGCACCTGGAGCGGCTTCGGTCTACCAGACAGTCTAGGAAACAACAACAACAACTCTGTCATAGGCTTTCTCCAAGTACATAAAGGAAGCATGCAACTTTTGTCCTTTTTCTAAATATTTCTCAACAATGGTGGTCAAGTGGTGAGCACGCTCGCGTGTGAATCTGAAAGGCCCGGGATCGAATCCCTGCCACGGCGGACATTTAGTGGGTGCGGTAGTACGTCCTAGCATGTTTCACATGCTTGCACCCAGTCAGGGGACATCCTGACGACGTATACAGACAAAACACACATAACAAAGCCACTCCAACACCTTCCTCTCTCTCCAACACCCCTTCTCCCCTCTCAACACTCTTCTCTGAGCTATTGCCGATAAAAATGGCATGTTCAGTCCTGTACAGAGTCGTAAAGATTCCAGGACGAGCTCATCAACGGCGGATCCCCAGATCGACCGTGGTGATTGTCACCTAAACATCTACAAAACATCAACACATTTCAAGGAGAAAATCTGGTCTACACACCCTCTTCCCATCCTGCTCCTCACCAACCCATTTTTCCTCCCATCTCCAAATGCTGGCAGAAATAAAGATGCTAATTTAAAATTGCTGGATTAAACATTTGTGTGAGCATAGTGTGACTAGGCCTTAAGTCACCACTACATTATTAGTCACCAACGGTCTTAAAAATCACCAAATCAGCTACTATTACTGACACTACGATACCATCCTCAAGAGGCTGGACATAACCTAAGTATTATAATTTATTCTGTGTACAGTAGGTAGAATAATCTGATGATTATTAGGACAGGTGGTACAGTAGTAACTTTTGTCATTGTTGACATTAGAGTTTTGCAATAAGTTTCAGAATGTCATTTTTGGTCGTGTTTTATATATTGGGAGGTTTGACGTACCTCCCAACCTACCAAATAGGAAAACCGGTTCCATGTCACCTCATCCAGTAGACCATTTCAACCAGTAGCTCTCAACCAGTGTCAAATCAACCAAGATTACACAGTCTCTCCATCTCAATGGGGGTCTTCCTACACCTCTATCTCCCCTTGTATCTGACTCACATATTCTCTTTGTAAGCCTTTCATCTTCCATTCATTCAACATGACCATACCAGCTTAGCACCCTTCTGTCCACTCTGGCCGACAAATGTTCCTGCTGCCCCACTCTCCTACGTATCTCTTCATTCCTCAATCTGTCTCTACAAGTAACTCCACACATACTCCTCAAGCAGCTCATCTCTATCACATCCAGCTTTCATCTCTCCTTTGTCTTCAGAGCCTATGTCTCAGCCCCATACATCACTGTTGCACAACAATTCCTTGATACATAGCACCTTTAACTTTCATTACGAGATTTCTCACCTTCCACATACTTCCCATTGCTCCAAAAACTTTCCTTCCTTCACATACTCTGTTTTACCTCCATTTCCATACCTCCATTCCTGCTTATCGTTCCTCCTAGATATTTGAAACACTCTACTGTACTTGTTCCAATATTTCCCCATCCAACCTCAGACCTAGATTCACCCTACGATCAACCCAATTACTTTACTTTTATTGACGTTCACCTTCAGTTTCCTAGGTTCGAATCCTTGGAGTACCACATGTATTCATTAGTTTTATTGATTTCAGTAATTAGGTTTATTTGGAAGTTAATTGGTGGGTTGGTGATAATATGAAATAATTATAAGCTGCATCTACTCTACTTTCAGAATATCTCACAGTTAAACTAGTATTTGTAATATCATCATTGTAAGGAGTAAAAGTAAAACTAATGGGGGCAAGTCTACGATATCATAATTGAAATACTGTATTTGTTAGTAGTCTTGGAAAACCCAACGTCAAGGTTATTAACCTAATTGCAATGACGACTTGTCTATTTTGACTGCTATGTCGTTATCCCAATCGCGGTTAAAAAAGAAAACGTCTAGAGTCTACTTCTTAACTTGCTCTAGGAGACGTACATTAACCAAAACTACCACCGAAAGTGAAAAACGCATAGAAGAGAAGAAAAAGGGATTTACCCGAGTAACAGCTGACAGCCCATACCGTCTTCTGTCCATGTTGACACCTGGTCGAACCTGAGCGCATGCGCCCCTTTCCAAGCATCATTATTCCACGTAGACAGAGGAGCGAGGATGGGCAGGGGTCCGGCTTGTGGGAGGGTACTACTGTATGTACGTTGGATTTTCCAAGACTACTACCAAATAGTAGGTTTTCCTATTTGGTAGGTTGGGAGGTACGTCAAACCTCCCAATTTGTTAGTAGTCTTGGTAAATCCAACGTCAAGGCTGTGTAACAAATTGGAGGAGGACATCCAAGCCCAATTACCAAATACTTATGCAAAACAAAAATATGAATGACAAAGAACACAAAATAAACAAGAGAGTTTAAAAAGAGTGAAAAACTGAGGAGTAGTTAAAAAGAGCAGTTTTGTCAGAGTGACTTTGTTATTCATAGCATCGGAGAAATCTTTAAAAATCCACAACAGTACCGTACAAAAGTCCATTTCTTCTGAAGCGCAGATATTAACAGCATACCATCATACATACATGGGAAAAGTAGGTCACATGGGACATATACTGTTTACAGAATATATAAATATACCCAAGCTCGTGACCACAGTGTCCGTAACCCGTACCCCCTCCCTTTACCAAAGAAAACAAATTAAAATAAAGAATGACGAGGAGGGAGCCCAGGGACCCAGCCAGGGCACCAGGAGACGAGACCACCAGCCCGGCGGGTCAGACGACGGACACGGAGAGGTAGGAGGAGATGAAGGGTGTGACCGATGACCACAAACTCACAGAGGCAATGTCGGGCAACGATCGACTGTGCAGGAACTGTAGGGAGGCTACAAATGATCTAAGAACATGCGCAGAACCCCCACAAGCAGGGAAACCGGCACAAAGTGCCCGACAAAGGAGGCGGCCAATCGGCACCCTCGACAACCCCACATCAGGACTCGGTGACACCCACACAGCCGGCACCACAGATGTCACATATGCGTGCCAGGAGCACACAAGGCGAGCACGGCCACGTCGGAAAGCCAGGGGCAGCCAGTCCCACCACCCGACTACCAGAAACCAGCGCCACGAAGGACAAAGGACTCCCGAGCAACAGCACCGGCGTCACGTTCTGTGTGGATATTCGCGACGCCAGAAGGTCCAGAGGCCAGTCTAGAACCCACAGAGGAGGGGGCTGGCGTGGCGGCAGGCGAGCCCGGAAGGCCGGTTTGAGGAAGGAAACCAGCACGGTCGGTGGAACGACCAGCCCAGCCAGAGACACAAAGACCACCTGGATGGTAGACAGGTGGCAGCGCACAGAGCGAAACAGGAAGTGACGGGCGTGGAAAAAGCGAAGCAAGCAGCGCTAAAGGCGTATGTCCCGCATCCAGGGCAGAAGAGACGTCCAGCAGGACACG
Source organism: Paralithodes platypus (assembly GCA_032716605.1). NCBI lineage: Eukaryota > Metazoa > Arthropoda > Malacostraca > Decapoda > Lithodidae > Paralithodes > Paralithodes platypus. Next base: position 42,786,182 of record CM064521.1, read on the forward strand.
GAAGACCATGGAGAGTCCAACCAGGAACGGGAGAGGAAGGCAGGGAGGATCCGTCTGTGGACCGGGAGCTACCGAGCCCACGAATGTCAACGAGGGCCCGAGGTCGCCAACCAGGCCCAAGAGGAATCGCGAGACAGGCAGGGGCACCGGAAACGGGCACCCTCACCGCAGCTGGGCGCACCAAGCCAGTGCAAGCCACAAGGGTTGCAACAACCAGACCCATCCCCGGAACTGTCGGAGCTTCAGGGGGATGTTGCACAGCAAGAGTGCGACAAGAGGAGGAATACGAAGAGCTCCACCACCTTGCCCCATACGTCCGCGAATGAAACCAGAACCATTGCCGGGGTGCGAGACGGGAGGAAGAGGGACAAAGGCAACGTGTGCAACCCCCATGAGGCTAACAAAGAGAGCCCCGGAACGCCTCAAGAAGCAGTCAGGTCGACGAACACAGTATGCGGCAGCGTCCACTTTACCAGAACAGCCTGTCCGGACAACAGGTAGTCACAAGCAGGCAGGAAGTGCACAGGGACACGCAGTGCCGGTCCGCCAGGAAGAACAACGGCTCTGCGATCCCCAACAGAGGACAAGACCTGGAGGACCTCTGCACGCGGAGACCATAGACCTCCGACTGAACGTTCAACCTGAAAGCCACCGACTCGCCCGAAAGAGCGAACGCGTGAACCCACAGGAAGAACAACGGCACCAACAGGCCGAGAGCATCGACTGGTAGGGGCGTGTGCCCAGATCGCCAGCCCAGACGTTGATGCCCCATGGACAACCGGGAGCCCGAAGCCACCTCGCACAACGTATCTGCGACCACCCAGATCGTCGGCAGTGGGGCAGGCCAGGGCACAGCTGCAGAGAGCGTGCCCCGAGTGACCCAGGACCGAAGGGAGACGTGGAGGGCCCCAGACTGCGGTGACAATGGACGCCCCGGCAGAGCGTCCACCTCGAAAGTCACCGACTCGCCCGAAGGGCCAGTGCGTGAACCCTCAGGAATAACAATGTCACCAACAGGTCGAAAGCATCGACGTGCAGGGGCATTTGCCCGACCACCAGCCCTCACGGTGAAGTCCCATGGAATAGTGGGAGCTCCAAGCCACCACGCACGACGAATCTGTGACTAACCAGAATGTCGGTGGTGGGGCAGACCAGGGCCCGGGTGGCGAGAGAGAGCCCTGAGCGACCCAGAGTCCCAAAGGGTCGGTAAATGGTGCATGGGAGTAGCCACAACTTGGAACGCGGCGGCCGACAGGGAGCACGTCCAGTGCGTACCGAGCCAGGGTGTTAGAGACTATCCACCAAACGTCCAGGTAAAACAGGAGCTGGATACCGTCTCGCAGGAGAGGATCCAGAGGCTGTATCACCAGCATAGGGCCAAAATGCACCCGGTAGGTCCCGCGACATCACCAACGACAGAGGTCGTAGTGTCAGTCGTACCATGAGTACCAACAGCACATGAAACTGAGTGCCCATGAGAGAACAGGCGAGGGCCGACAGAACTAGCACCGGACTTATCGCATCACAGGCAGTCTACGGTACCAGGAATACACAAGAGAGGAAAATCCTGTGGCCGAGTTGCACCACCGGAACTACCCTTTTTCCGTGCATGGACGCGACCATGGTGGCCACGTCGCTAGGGTAGATTCCACCTGATAACCGTTTGGCCCCACGTGCCTCGTGGCCAGTGAAGATGGGCGCAAGGGAGATAAATTCAGTGGGGACTCCCGCGACAAAGTAAGCAACCCTGTCTGAGAGGCGAGAAGGAGACCGACCTGGAGATCCAACACGTGTTCAGACGTGGAAGCCCCTCCGAAACGGCTCTGAGCGCCACGAGCAACCTCTACCACTCCCCCCCCCCCCCCCCCCCTTTCTGACGAAAAGGGCGTGACACGCCACCAACCGTCCGGGGGAGTCCACCCCGACGAAGCGCGACCAGAGGGAGAGGGTTGACCGGCCTCGCACCAGCGGGGCCAACGTGATGAGGCCCGGCCGAGCGGGCGGACGGCGTACGGTACTACGACGGTGCTACGACGGTGCGAGCCGGAAGCAGGGGCAGGCGACAGGGAGGCGTGCAGCACCCAGGCGCTACAGAGAAAACACCCCCGTTGTAGACAAAGCACAGAGTAAGCAGGCCCAGACGCCTAGCGAACAGGGCGCCGCATCAGACCGTGGACCGGACGGCAAGGCAAAGGCGAGCAGCTTCGCACAGCACCACCGGTATCACAGAGAGAAAGGCCATAGCGAGCTGGAGGGAAATCCGCCACACATAGCCCATAGCGTGGCGAAGGGTTCTCTGAGGCACCGCCTCGGCAAGACGAGGGGGGGGGGGGTTCGAACTGAGGGCAGCAGGTGCCCAATGACAGAGGCCACCAAGTCCACCACCCGCCAGCGCAAGGCAAAACCCGAGAGCCGTCCCCTCGAGGAGAGTGAAGAAGAGAGAAGAGAAGCCGCAAAGACCGAGCCCGGGGGCGCAGACCCAGGACCAGAACACGCCACCCAGACAGCCGACAGAGACGAGAGTGAGAAAAAGGCAGGCACAGCAAGCGAGACAGCGACGTCGACAGTCCGGGAATCAAACATCAGGACCCCGACAACCAGGCCCCAAACGGGGCGGTTGATCGAGCACGGCAGGAAGAGCAGGTATACTGCCCTCTCGCAGGGCCGGCCCCAAGGCGAACAGTCCCGACAAGACCGAGAGGGACCGAACAACCAGGAGGACGTCCAGGCGGCCGAAGTCCGACCAGAGCAGGGGCCTATAGGCAGACGGAGGCCTGGGCCCACCGAGAAGAACTGACGGCCCGCCCTGCTCGGGGAAGGCCTATACCTCCACGTCCGCAACCAGAACGTCACCTCAGAATGCCCTGCACAGCAGGTAGACACAAAGAGGGACAGACCAGCCAGAAGGAAGAGCACACGCCAGGGCTCGAAGGGCACCAGCGCCCGGGCCCCCTCACTCCAAAAGCAGGCATCCCTGGAGGAAGAGAACCCCTAAACCCCGAGGATCCCCAGGCCTGCAGAGGATGGGGGAGGGGCACCGTTGGAGGAGGGCGACTCTCCCCCCCCCCCCCCCCAGGTAGAACAGCAGGCGGAGGAGAGACAGCCAAAGAACGCATCCGCAACAGGGAGCTCCCCCCTGGATAGAGGGGAAGAAGGAAGCAGAGGAACAATGAGGGGGGGAGCAGAAGAAGAACCCCCCCTCGCCGTTGAAAGTCGGTGCAAGCAGAGGAAGAGACAGCAGAAGCCGAACCGAGATGGAGAAAGCGTAGGAGACTGCAACACCGCTGAAACCATCAAAGGTCAGCTTGACGAGTACCGTGCGCGGCATCGAAGGAGAGCTACAATCGGAAATGAAGGAAAGAAGTCTGTAAGTGCGCCATGTAGGAAGAGAGACAGGTGTTGCCTGATGGCCTTTGTACCCCGGTACAGCAGAGGGCAAGCAACCGTGAGGGGTCGGAAGACCTGTTGCCGCCAGATTCCCCGAGTAATGCCTGATGTCCAAGGTACTTCTTGGCACTCCTATGTACACCGTAAAACGGCCAAGAAACCAGGAAGGAAGCATGGAGAAGAACAAGTTGGCATGCAAACTGAGGTTCTGGACACACCAAACCGGCAACTCGGAGGGGCAGTGATGAAGGGCAGGTCGAAGCCTGGGAGAACCTGCAAAGACAGAGAAAGCGTTAAACACTAACTCAACACCCAAAATGCAGGGTCTATAACATAGTAAAAACTGAAAACCAGATGTAGGTGTGTGTAAAACACTAGCTATACACCTTCCATGTCATTGTAAAAGCAGTCAGGGAAGACAAATGGCAGCATTGGTTAGAAGTAAAAACTAACCAACCCCGCAAAATTGCGGGCCCATTTAGGTGTGTCCTATGTGACACCACAACCCGCAAATTCGCGTTTTATGAGACCCGCAAAATTGCGGTAACTGCAAATTCGCGCTATACGAAACCCACAAAATTGCGGGACCGTGGCAAGGCCAGGTTCACGCCGAAAAAGCGAAATGAGTGTCCGAGACAACACCGAAGCAGGTCGCAAGGTTGTGGGCATCTCCTATGAACTCCAAGCTTGGGAGAGGGCCTACAAGCGGAGCAGTGTCTTCCAAGAACATCACCCATCTCCACCTTTCAAGGGAGACACAGCAGGGGAAACAGGCCGCAAAGATGTGGGCATCCCCTATGAACTCCAAGCTTGTGTGAGGGCCAACAAGCTGAATATGATCTCCAAGCTTGTGTCTCCTTATGATCTCCAAGCCTGTGTGAGGGCCTACAAGCTGAGAATGCTCTCCAAGCTTGTGTGAGGGCCTACAAGCTGAGCAGAATCTTCCTTGAACAGTACCGTACCCAGCTCAACCTGTCAAGTGAGGGGTGGCAAGGAAGACACACCAGGGGAGAGGAGGCACATCCCCCAGGTTCCTAGCATCTCCTTATGATCTCCAAGCCTGTGTGAGGGCCAACAAGCCGAGCATGTTCTCCAAGCTTGTGTGAGGGCCTACAAACTGAGCAGCGTCTTCCTTGAACAGTACTGTACCCAGCTCAACCTGTCAAGGGAGGGGTGGCAAGGAAGACACACCAGGGGAGAGGAGGCACATCCCCCAGGTTCCTAGCATCTCCTTATGATCTCCAAGCCTGTGTGAGGGCCAACAAGCCGAGCATGTTCTCCAAGCTTGTGTGAGGGCCTACAAGCTGAGCAGCATCTTCCTTGAACAGTACTGTACCCAGCTCAACCTGTCAAGGGAGGGGTGGCAAGGAAGACACACCAGGGGAGAGGAGGCACATCCCCCAGGTTCCTAGCATCTCCTTATGATCTCCAAGCCTGTGTGAGGGCCAACAAGCCGAGCATGTTCTCCAAGCTTGTGGGAGGGCTTACAAGCTGAGCAGTGTCTTCCCTGAACAGTACTGTACCCATCTCAACCTGTCAAGGGAGGGGTGGCAAGGAAGACACACCAGGGGAGAGGAGGCACATCCCCCAGGACTCCTATAGCATCTCCTTATTATCTCCAAGCTTGGGAAGGGCCATCAAGCCGAGCAGTGTCTTCCTTGATCAGGAACCCGTCTCAACCGGTCAAGGGAGGGGCAAGGAAGACACACCAGGGGAGAGGAGGCACATCCCCCAGGACCCTTAGCATTTCTTACAAACTCCAAGTTTGTGGGAGGGCCAATAAGCTGAGCATGATCTCCAATGATCTCCATGATGGGAGTAGAGCGGAGAATGATAAGGAGAAAGCAGAGGTGCTGGGGAAATACTTTGGGGGGTACTAACAGTGGAGTCGGAGGATGCAGTGCCTACTATTCCCATCAAACAGGCACCGGCACTAGAACTAGTAGAGTTTTCCCATGCTAGAATAAGAAGGGCTATAGAAAAAATGAACAGAAGTAAGTCACCGGGACCGGATGGGATACACCCAAGAATCATAAAGGAAGGAGGGGAGATGTTAGTAGAGCCATTGAAAATGTTATTTGAGGTATCGTTTAATACAGGACAAATCCCGATGGACTGGAGAGAGGCGAACATAACAGCTATATTTAAGAAGGGAAAGAGAAATGACCCAGGGAATTATAGACCAGTCAGTTTGACAAGTGTTGTGTGTAAACTAATGGAAGCGGTAATTAGAGAAGGAATAATGGATCATATGAAGTCAAACCAACTTTTCAGTGGGAGACAGTTCGGATTCTTGCCGGGGAGGTCGACGGTACTACAGCTAATTAAGGTGGTAGATGATTGGATGCAAATTCTAGAAGATGGTGATGTAATAGACGTGGTATATTGCGATTTTATGAAGGCCTTCGATAAGGTCCCACATAAAAGATTAATAGAGAAAGTTAGAAGCTATAATATAGGGGAGAAATGTGTGAAATGGATAGAAGCCTTCCTGAAAGATCGGAGACAGAGGGTATTGGTGAATGGAATAGGCTCGGGGTGGAGGGAAATTACAAGTGGGGTACCTCAGGGATCTGTGTTGGGACCACTGCTGTTCGTTATATTTATCAACGACTTGCCTGAAGTTATAACTAATGGAAGTGAGGTATACCTGTATGCGGATGACACTAAACTGTATAGAAGAGTGAGGAGTAAGGAAGATATGGGTTTGCTTCAAGGAGATGTGGAGGGCATGAAGGGATGGTCTGAGCATTGGTTAATGCCTTTTCATCCAAAAAAATGCAAGTACATGCGGATTGGGACCAGCAAGATAGACAAGGTAGGATACAGTATGTATGAAGCGATGGAGGAAGTGAGTGCAGAAAAGGATATAGGAGTAGTGATAGATAATAAGTTAAATTTCTCAGAACATTTAGCGGAAAAGATAAACAAAGCCAATAGAATTGTAGGGCTGATAAGGAGGACATTTGTGTCACTTGACGAAGAAATCTTCAGGAATCTATATACAGCGCTGGTTAGGCCACACCTGGAATATGCAAACCAGGTGTGGGCTCCATATATGGTAAAGGATATAGAAGCAGTGGAGAAAGTGCAGAGAAGAGCTAGCAAGCTGGTACCAACGTTGAAGAACGCGGGCTATGAGCATAGGTTGAGGACACTGGGACTTCCGACACTGGCATATAGGAGAAAGAGAGGGGATATGATAGAGACTTTTAAGATAGTGTCAGGAAAGTACGATGAGGATGTGTGTGAAGGTATCTTCTTGATGCGGGAGGGAACAAGAACGAGAGGACACTCTAAGAAAATTTACAAAGAAAGAAATAGGCTTGAGAAGGCGAAGAACTCATTTTGTGATAGAGTGGTAAATGAGTGGAACGCACTGCCCCAGTATGTAGTCGATTCCGAATCAATAAGGGAGTTTGAAAGTAATCTTGATAAAGCATGGGGAAGACAAGATTTGAAGTTTGATTATAAAACAAAAATACAGAATAGTAAAAATGTTGCGTCTGCTACCGCCGCCGCCAACACCGTGAACGACCGCAGCAGTGCAAGTACTGGTACTGAGCTGGATACACAGGCATAGTTTGCCTTTTTCCAGAGGATCTACTGTAAGAAACTGTAAGAAACTGTAAGCTTGTGTGTTGGCCCTCAAGCTGAGCAAAAATGCAGGCATCTCCTTATGATCTCTTAAGCTTGGAAAGGCCATCAAGCTGAGCAGTGTCTTCATTGAACAGTAACCCATCTCAACCGATCAGGGAGGGGGCAAGGAAGACACACCAGGGGAGAGGAGGCACATCCCCCAGGAACCACCCAACCCACAGAGAGAGAGCATAGCCCATGAAGAGACAGTGGCAGGGAGGGTGGTTGCACAAACAGGGACCCCCGAAGGGTACCCCTGAACCGTGCATGAAAGAGGATGACTGCCCACCGAAATAGTGCCCTAAATCCGGCGATGAGAAGAGGGGGAGGGGGGGCTCCAGCTGGGAAAAACATGATAACACATCAGGAAGTGCCACCCCCCACTAGCCTAACCAGGTCCAGGGAGGTATAGGCTAGCAAAACAGCAACACCTCGCCAACAGCATGAAAGGGCACGAGATCAAGGTGGGCGAAAGGATGGAGGTGAAACAGTAAGGCAAAAAACAAAAACCAGCAAATGAATACTGGGGAGAAAAAGGGGGGCATAGCTGTCAGCAGAGAATGTGTCAGGTGCGAAAAAACCCTGTGGTGTGACGAATCTTGAATCACACTACGCCCGTCCCCTTGAGACACAATGAAGGCTCGAAAGGGGCGACTCGGGAATAATGCTATAATTCGGCCGACACAAACTCTACAAAACCAGCAACGCCACCCACGAATTTCTGAAGTTTTTACCAAACGTAAACACCTAGGCTATGAAACATGAAAACTCATCTGAGCATAGCAAAAACCTGAATGAGAAAACCAGCTAGGCTAGACCTACTAATAAGCTAAAACCATGCCCAGAACTAACAGAAAAGACTTTGGGCTTTGGTTTCCCGGGCGTTTCCGCGCTCTCCTCAGCTCCCCGCTATGGAGTGGCTTCGGTCACCCAGGCTTTATTGTGGTCGGTAGGGAGGGTTCTGTGAGGGTGCTCGGTTGTGGCCTTGGCCTTGCTCGGGGCCTTGGGTCTGTTCGGCCAGGCAGCTTGGGGAACAGCAACAACAACAATATGAAAAGAGAAAGAGTGAATAAACATGACGGGGGAAGCAAGGCGACCCCCGAACCTTCGGTATAGACTATTATCACACGCGACCTCTTTATGATACATTCTAAACATTCTGGAGCCCATTCCACGTGTGCTCTAAACCAGGTACCATCTGTCTAACATAAAGGAAGGCTAAAGAAGCCGAAAAATTACGATGACAGGGTGGATGGAAGAACACAAGGCAGAGACGTCTGAATCATATGAGGGCGCGGGTGAAAATGATGCTTGGAAAGGGGCGCATGCGCTCAGGTTCGACCAGGTGTCAACATGGACAGAAGATGGTATGGGCTGTCAGCTGTTACTCAGGTAAGTCCCTTTTTCTTCTCTTCTATGCGTTTTTCACTTTCGGTGGTAGTTTTGGTTAATGTACGTCTCCTAGAGCAAGTTAAGGAGTAGACTCTAGACGTTTTCTTTTTTAACCGCGATTGGGATGACGACATAGCAGTCAAAATAGACAAGTCGTCATTGCAATTAGGTTAATAGCCTTAACGTTGGATTTTCCAAGACTACTAACAAATACAGTACAGTATTTCAATTATGATATCGTAGACTTGCCCCCATTAGTTTTACTTTTACTCCTTACAATGATGATATTACAAATACCAGTTTAACTGAGATATTCTGAAAGTAGAGTAGATGCAGCTTATAATTATTTCATATTATCACCAACCCACCAATTAACTTCCAAATAAACCTAATTACTGAAATCAATAAAACTAATGAATACATGTGGTACTCCAAGGATTCGAACCTAGGAAACTGAAGGTGAACGTCAATAAAAGTAAAGTAATTGTGTGTAATAGGGTTGATCGTAGGGTGAATCTAGGTCTGAGGTTGGATGGGGAAATATTGGAACAAGTACAGTAGAGTGTTTCAAATATCTAGGAGGAACGATAAGCAGGAATGGAGGTATGGAAATGGAGGTAAAACAGAGTATGTGAAGGAAGGAAAGTTTTTGGAGCAATGGGAAGTATGTGGAAGGTGAGAAATCTCGTAATGAAAGTTAAAGGTGCTATGTATCAAGGAATTGTTGTGCAACAGTGATGTATGGGGCTGAGACATAGGCTCTGAAGACAAAGGAGAGATGAAAGCTGGATGTGATAGAGATGAGCTGCTTGAGGAGTATGTGTGGAGTTACTTGTAGAGACAGATTGAGGAATGAAGAGATACGTAGGAGAGTGGGGCAGCAGGAACATTTGTCGGCCAGAGTGGACGGAAGGGTGCTAAGCTGGTATGGTCATGTTGAATGAATGGAAGATGAAAGGCTTACAAAGAGAATATGTGAGTCAGATACAAGGGGAGATAGAGGTGTAGGAAGACCCCCATTGAGATGGAGAGACTGTGTAAGACAAGCTTTTGATGATAGAGGAATGACTATAGATCAGGCAAGGGAATTGGTAGTAAACAGGAATGAATGAAGAATGTTTGTGAATAGATGAGTGAACATGTGGTCAATTGGGAGAGGGGGTCGGGCGCAAGTTGGACTAGATAATAGTCCATCAGGCGCCTGGACCGGTAAATATGAAGAATACGCCTGGAAGTGTGGTAGGCGGGCTTGTGGTTTCGGCTTCGCTGCATGTCTGCCTGCTGAGACCGGAACCTTTCCGGGTGATCGGGGGCTGGGGGAGTGCTGGAGGGACCTTGGTGACCCTGGTCTTTGGGTCTTCTCGTGGGTGACCTAGATGTGTGTGAATTTGTATTTTGTTTTTGTGTGTTTATTGTTTTCTGTTGTGTTGTCCCTATTCGGGTTCTGTCTTGAGTCGGCCACCCCCAGAAAAAAAAAAAAAAAAAAAAAAAAAAAAAAAGTGGGGAATGGGCCTGAGTACATACATACATGCATACATACAATACCAACCCACCAATTAACTTACACATAAACCTAATTAATAAAATCAATAAAACTAATGAATACATGTGGTACTCCAAGGATTCAAACCTAGGATACCCACACCAAAATTCTGCGTACTAACCATAACGCTATCAAGACAGTTGTTGTTGTTGTCGTTCCTTAGGCTGCCTGGCCGAACAGCCCCGAGTCCCTAAGGAAGGTCATGGCCACGATCGGGCTTTCCCACAGGGCTCTCAAGAAGTGTAGATTGTGTTGTTGGCGTAAGTGATTATGTGGAATGCAGTCTTCTATGATGTGTTTAATAGTCTGGGGTGCTGTGTTGCATCCTGTGCAGTTTTCAACTACAGATTATCCCGTCTCTTCTGATAGCTCAGAAAAGCTGAATGGTGCCCACATCTCAGCCTGGCCAGGTGGACTCTGTCCTCGGGAGGATTCAGAAGGATGGATTTTGGGAGGTCGTGCCTGCAGCTGCGAGTATTGGATGGAACATGAGAGATATGAGTATGGATGTGCTTCTCGAAGCTGGTTTGGGGTGGGCAGGGAGGGAGAGATGACAGTATTTGTGTGTGATATCGTGTGCTGGGTATTGTTTTGATATTCCTTGGTGTCTGTGGGTGTGCTGCCATGTAGTGTAGTGGGTGGTGTTGGTTTGTGGAGGCTGCAGCCAATAATTGAGTGTCTCTCATGTCGATCAACTGCAGACATTCTTTGCCTTCTTACGCATCAAATCAACCAAGCTACAGACCAACATGGTGAAACACATTCAATAGCACTGGATATATCAAAGGCATTTGATAGAGTCTGGCATCAATCCTTATTGTCGAAGATGTCACACTACGGCCTTGCATCATTAGTTCCGCTAATTTCTTCTTATCTTCATAACAGAAAAATATGTGTAATGGTAGATGGCCTTTATTCTCAATTTCACTCAATAAATGCTGGTGTTCCCCAGGGATCAGTTTTTGCCCCAACTCTGTTCCTCATTCATATCAATGATCTCATATCTACCACTCATAATCCAATACATTCCTACGCAGATGACTCAACACTCCACAGTTCCTTCACATTTACCAATTCTTTCACCCAACCCGATCTTATAAATTCAAAAATAAACACTGCAATTTCTCTGAACCAGGACCTTTCTAGAATTAATGAATGGGGACAAAAGAATCTAGTTTCCTTTAATGCACAGAAAACCAAGTACATTCAATTTTCTAACCGACAGAATCTCACTGACTCCCATATATTTTTTAATGATGTAAATATTCCCACTTCCCCTAGTATTGACATTCTCGGTGTAACATTAACTACTAACTTGAGCTGGACACATTATGTTAGAAGCATTGCTAAGAATGCCTCTAAAAAACTGGGACTCCTGTACAGAGTTCGAGAATTCTTCACTGACGAGCAGTTGGCTGTAATATATAAAAGTCATGTGCGTTCTCAGATGGATTACTGTTCACCTCTGTGGGGTGGTTGCATTGAGGCAGTTGGACAAAATTCAAAATAAAGCTATTAGATTAATCAATAACCCTGCAATCACGCAGGACCTTCCTACATTATCCATACGAAGAAACGTTGCATCCCTTGCATTATTCTACAGATATTTTCACAGCAATTGTTCCGAGGAACTTGCTTCAATTGTGCCGCCTCTCCACATCTTTCCCCGTAGAACTAGGGCAGCTGAGAGCGCCCATGAATTTACACTTTCTCCTCCACAATACAGAACTTCTGCTTATCAGAATTCATTTATCCCCAGAGCTACTACTCTTTGGAATTCACTTCCCTCGAATTGCTTTCCACAAACTTACAATCCACAAATGTTTAAATCCAGTTGTTACAAACATTTTATGAATGGAGGATGCCTTTAGGCACATGGACCTTTTTGTTTTATCTGTGTTTTTCCTTCCTCCGTTCATTGTGTCTTTAAAAAAAAAAAAAAAAAAAAAAAAAAAAAAAAAAAAAAAAAAAAAAAGGGTCTTGGTTTCTTGATGTAGGTGTAGTAGCTGTGCAGCCTGTGATGATTTTTAGGGCTATATTTTGAATGGTTTGCAAGGTCGTGTGATGTATTTCAGATAGGTTAGAAGCCCAGGCAGGGCTTGCATATTCCATCACTGATCTTATATATTGTTTGTATACTGTGGTGGTAATATCTTTGCTGTGTCCAAATTTTGTGTGGGCAAGTGACCTGAGGGCGTTAAGTCTGGGTGTCGGCTTATTTTTTATATTTGTGATATGTTGTTTGAATGTCATTAGAGTATCATATGTTACTCCTAGTATTTTGGGTGAGTGTGTGTTAGGGGGGTGTTGTTTATGGTGAGGTGCGGGGTATTTTTTGTATTCGGCTGTCCAGCTTGTGAGGAGGGTTGCAGTGGATTTGGCTGAGGCTAATGTGAGTCTGTTTGTTGTGCACCAGTTATGTAGTGTGTTGAGATAGGGTTAGAGGAGATATGTTGCTCTGTCTGAGTCCTGGTGTGTACATGTGAGTGTTATGTCGTCTGCATAGGAAGCTATATTTATTTGGGGTGTTGGTATAACATGCATGTATAGATTGAAGAGTGCGGGCGACAGGACGGATCCTTCTGGGACTCCGTTTGTGAAGTTTCTGATGTTAGATGACTGACCGGCAAATGATAAATGTGCACATCTGCCTGCTAGGTAGTTCGCCAGCCACTTTTTGTATTGTTGTGCATGTTTGTGTTGTAGATTTTGTTTGTTAGGTTGTGGCGGGGGATGGCATCGAAGGCTTTACTAAATGTTGAGTGTGGCAAGTAGTGATCTGTATGGTGGTCTGGCTGAGATGATGACAGCAAAAGCTCTTTGTGTAAGTTCTGTAAGAAGAGTGTTTATTGAGTGTAGTGGCCTGAAGCCATGTTATGTTGGAGCTAGGGGTAGTGTGGCTAGCTGGGGTGAGTCTGGTTTTGGTGGTTATAATGATCGGGAGGTGGTCGGAACCTATGGCTTTTACCACCCTCCAGGATGTTTTGGGGGCGAGTTCTGGGGAGCAAAATGTGATATCTGGAGATGATGGGTAGAAGAGGGCTTGGTGGAGAATATGGGTATGTTACTGGATGACGTTAAGGATGAAAAGGTTATATGATTGGCCTACGACCAGCCCTATGTCTGTGTCAGGGTAATCGACAAACCAGACCGACGTCTTGGCATTGAAGTCACCACCCAGGATGATATGTGGAATGTTTGTGATTTGTTGTAATTGTGGTCTGTAATCGTTGGGTACTGTAGGGGATAGGCTATGTTTTTTTGTTTTTTTTTTTTATGTGAATGAGGGAGACAAAAGGCATAAACGCCTGCAGCGAGTGCCTTCCCCAGATTTGAAAGAGTGACAGGGCCAAAATCAAGGGACATTCGAGCTAAAATGCCTGGACACACAGAGTTTGAAGCAATTTAAGTCATAGGAAGAGGAAAAGACTGATTCTGGGAGAGAGTTCCAAAGCTCAGGAGTTGAATAGAAGAAAGTCTGAGAATAGCATTTCACTCTTGGGTTAGAGAGTTGCATTTTTTTTTGGGGGGGGGATGTATGTACAGTATTTATGATTGTTATGTTGGAATTATTGATACTGCTTATTTTGATGGATTGTATTTCTGTTGTGTTATCATGTGGGGGGAGGAGGGATATCGTTTATGCACTGGTGTCTGTGAAGTTTATTGGTTTGCGAACCAAGGTGATGAGTCCACCGCCGGTCGGCCCAGTCTTGTCTGATGGTGGTGAAGTCATGATTTTTTTTTTTTTTTTTTTTTTTTGTGCAGAGTTTTGTTTCTTGTAAGATGGCAATGTGTATGTTATGTTGTTTGATAAAGTGTGAGAGTTTGTGTTAATGACCTCTATGTTTATTTGAAGAATGTTGATGTGTGTGTTGTGTTGGGTGCTACTGCACGGGGATGAGATGAGGGTAGGGGTGGGGGTGGGAGGAAGGAAGGAAATGGGTAAGGTGGTGATGGGGATTGTGGTGCAGGAGATGAAGGTATGGATGGATTAAGATGAGGTGGGATGTGGGGGGTTTAGGATTTGGATGGTACGGAAAGGGTTGGTGGGTTGGAAAGGAGAAGTGTGGGGGTGTAGGAGAGGGGTTTGACTGGGAAAGGGAGGGGAATGAGGAACAGGTCCAGGTGTTTGTGTAGTGTTCTGTGGAGGCAATTGTTGTCCTGGTGAAATGGGTCCAGTTCCCGCATGAATTGCAGAGAACTGAACTCTTTGTGTGGCGACTCGAAGTGATAGGTTTTGAGCATGTAGGACATATGTATTTGTGGGTGGGTCCTGGGTTGCTCTTGATGTCTCCGACTAGAAGAAGTCTTCGAGAAATGACAGCTGGAGAGTCATTTCTCAGTGTCGAAAAAAACAGTGTAATGTGTGTGCGTGTGTAGTGTGTAGTGTGTAGTTATGAGAGGTGTGGTACTTGCCCGGGTGACCGAAGCCACTCCCAGGTTCTCATGGCCCCATGAGGGGGCAGGGGTTTGTTGTGGCGGTTTGGCTCTCAGAGCTGCTCCCCATGGTCGGCAGCCGGTTTTCCCCCATCGGTTGGCGATTTTGTCCCCGGCCTGGAGGGTCGGGACATTGTGGCACGGGCAAAGGAAGCATGTCATGACTAAGTAGCCTGGAAGCGTTTATATCATGGCCATCCTTTAGTAGGGGTTTACCAGGGTTAACAAGGCGTCGGAGGTGATGATGATGATGATGATGTAAAATGTTTCATGGCAGTAGACTTACTTTTGATGGAGTTTATGGTCAAGAAATTCCCATTGTGCATGACCTTGGTTATATTTATATTAACCTCATAATCCTTTATTGTTCATGTCTCCAGCTTTTAGATTTGGCCTTGGTATCTGCACATTAACTTTAATAAAAACTAGGTCATCTGCATATACTGTAGCAGTTCTAAAATTCCTAGATAGTGCATCCAGAACCATCACGAAGAGAAGTGGGCTTAACACAGAGCCGTGGTGGACTCGAGCATAACTGTAAACTCCTTGCTCAGTACACCTTTCACACTCTCTACCGTTTGTGAGTAATCGTACATCATTATCACATAAACACCAAGTTTTCTCATAGCCCACTGCATGACAGTACAGCCTTTTAATTTTGAGTACCTTATTCCCATGTACTTTGAGACACTCCTGAATATGTTCCTTATTTATCCAGCAAATCAAGTAAATTGATTTTATTGTGACCGGTAGGAGGTGCGACGGTCCGAGTTCAACAGCCACTACCAAAACGTACATAGTGAGATCCATGAAGGTCTGGATGGTTGGTTGGTACACCGCTGTCCACTACACCTGCTGGGCTGTCCATATGTCTACACCAGGCTACACCCAGGTTCAATGGTAAGCCACAAATTCTCATGTATAGTCGAGAGCCATAAATTGCTATGCAACAAAAATTCTTCTGTTTCACCTCCTGTACCATGTCTCTTGTTCAAATCCTGAGGCAGATTCCACTAACCTTCATAACTTTCCAATAGCTACTTACATATTTGAATGTGTAGATACATGTATGTATCTAACCTAACGAAACCATACAACATTATTATATCGTAGATATATCAGAACTTGCTAAATTGATTCAAAGATTCAAATGGGTGCATGCTTATTATTTCACTTCTTTCCATGTGCGACTTTCAATGCACAGTATGTGGGAAGGGGTGGCAAGTAACTCAATTCAATGTTGTGTCTCTAGTGACTGGGTACACAAGATATGTAGTGGGGCGAGAGGACCTTTGACGAGAGTCATAGACTTTGATTGTGCAGTGTGCAAGGGAGAACTTGTGTTAAATGACCCGTCTGTTAGTGTTGATTTCGGCAGTGTAGCACTAGAGTGTGTGGATAAATTCTGCTACTTGGGCGATACGGTTTCCGCTGGAGGTGACGCTGAGGCTGGCTATGTTGCTAGAGTCAGAAGTGGCTGGGGGAAGTTGAGAGAGCTGTTCCTACTTCTGACCATGAGAGGACTCCCACTTCACCTTAAACACCTTAACACACCTTGTGTGTTAGGAGTGCGATGACCTATGCCTCGGAGACTTAGCCGGTTAAAACGGAGGATACCAATAGATTGGAACGGAATGAGAAGAGAATGGTGAAATGGATATGTGGGGTTAACCTCAGGGACAGGATATTGAGTGAGGAATTAGAAGGCGTCTGGGCATTAGGAGTATCAGTGAAGTGATAAGCACAAGTCGGCTTGGTTATTTTGGTCACATAGATGATCAGAACTGGGTGAAGAAATGCCGGACTGTGAACGTCGGGGGAGCTGCGCGTAGTGGTAGACCTAGAAAGCCGTTAGATTAGGTACTCCAGTCCGATCTCAAAATAAAGAACTTGACAACAGAGGCAGCCCTTGACAGGATCGCCTGGAATGCCGCCATCTAGGAAGTGAGACTGTAACCACACTCTCTGTGGACGAAGTGATCTTTAAATTTTTATACAGTATATGTATTAACCCCTCAGACCCGGTTGGGCTCTGAGGCACCCATAACAAACACCCCCCCGCGGAACCCGGTAGGGCTCTGAGGCTCCGGGTGCTTGCGTATATGCTTTCGAATGGCACGCGTCAAATTTTGTTGTTGTTGGGTGGTAGACAGTGCCACCAGACGTGAACTACGCCACGGCATCAGTCTCTACCCCGACGCCATCATGGATAGTACGCCAAACAGTGATTCCGTTGTGTCCGATACCGTGCTCCCTACGACGCCCGCCCAAGCTCGTCGCGTCTTACGCAGACGACACCGCCTAAATGTGTTATCTCCAGGAGGTATTGAGGAAACATTGAGAGTTTATGAGCGTGCTGAAGGAGACCATATTGTTAATGATGAAGACAGTGATAAATCGTCTAATTATAAGTCTAGTGATTATGGCGATGACAGTGACAATGGTACTCAATTTAGGGAATTTGCGAGTGAACATGAGAGTGATGAAGGTGATGTAACAGCTTTCGCAGAAGCTGTTTTAGCTGAAGAAAGTGAAGTGGGGAAAGTGAGTGAGTGGGAGAGTTCAAGGTCAATCTCCAGGTTTCACTTGAGTGACAAGACTCCAAGCCCTTCGCCAGCTATATCGCCTTTCAAGCTACGCTTTTATAAGAAGCAGGTACTTGAGAAGGCGGCCGCGGTAGCCAGGGAAGAAGTCAAAAGACTTGGTGAGGATGAGGCTGTGAGTGAGGGTGAGCGTGGTGACTCATCTCGCCCGCCATTGTCTCCCTTATCTCCCCAAGCCACCCAAGATGACCCGGGCGCCCTCCATTATTCCCCACCACCCCCACCACTGCCAAGGGTTTAGGACCCCCCACTTTCGGCCTATTTGCCTCCTAGGTCCCCCGACAGGAGACATACTGCTGCCGAAAAGGGGAAAGGCAAGCAATATGTGAAAAAAGGACAGCAAACTAGGCGGGCTTTGTTCGAGGCTCCCGCGGCGTCCACCCCTGCTGGCCCCAGTCATACGCCCCCGCAACTTTCCCCACGGTCCTCCCCACCTCTCCAGCCATCAACATGTGTTCCTCACGAAGTTTTTGAGCTCGCATCGCCAATACCTGGGCCTAGTGACAGTGGAACATTGCTTCCTGCCACTCGTCGCAGGCAAAGTAGCCCAGAACCTCGGGGGGACATAGCCTCACCTACCACTCCTTCCCCACCTCGCCCCCCCGCACGCCGCCCACGCATCACTCGATCCCCGCCAGATTATGTGGGGGACACTGACGATGAAGGGCACCTCACAGATGACTCTGGCCATGACTATATAGGTCCACCGTCAGGGCAAGATGACCACTCTGACGACGACTACATGGACATGGACGACCCTCAACCCATCCGCTCCGCCCAGGGGCGTCGTGCTGTGGCCCGCCCTAGCCGCCGCCCTTGTGGCCGCCCTGGCCGCCCTGGTGGCCGCCCTGGCCGCCCTTGGGCGCGCGCCTCCCGAGTTGGCCGTGGGCGTACCACCTGGAGCTCCTCGTGGGCGTCGCCAAGACCCATTTTACGTTTTTCAGTGGGAAGACCGGGCTGACGGGGAAGATTACAACCCTGATGTGCCAGCTTTTGATGAGGTACAGGAGGGTTCAGGAATTACCCCCAATTTTCCCGCAGGCCCCAATGCTCCACCACATGAGCTTTTTGAGGCCTTTTTTGATGAGGAGGCTACCGGATTTGTCATCAAGGAGACCAACAAGCAGCACCAATTCCAGGTCCACATGTTTGACAAGGTGACCAAGGGCCACATGAGGCAGTGGACCGAAGTGACTCATCACGAGTTCATGGTCTTTCTGGCACTCGCCATGCTAATGCCTCATGTCAAGAAGCATAGGTTGCCTGACTATTGGATCACCAATGATCTCATATCCACCCCTGCCTTCGGGAAATATATGTCTCGCGACCGGTACCTTGACATCCTCGCAGCGCTCCATCTTGTCACCAACACCGACGTCCACTGCCCAGACAAGCTGTGGAAGATTAGGACGTTGTACGAGATGATGCGAAACCGCTTCTCCTCCTACTTCAAGCCCTTCCGCAAGGTCGTTATTGACGAGTCTCTTGTGCTGTTCCGGGAAAAGCTCAGCTTCCGGCAGTACATCCCCTCAAAGAGACATCGCTTTGGCATAAAAAAAATTGTGCTGTGCGACTGCCGAACTAACTATGTCCTGGACTTCCTGGTCTACAGCGGGAAGGAAGGGGACGTGCTTGTGGACCCCCTCATTGGCTTTGGCGGAGCAGTGGTGCAAGCCATGATGGACCGCTATTTCCATAAGAATCACGTCCTCTACACGGACAACTACTACACGTCCCCCACTCTCTCAAAGTACCTCCATGAGCGCAAGACAGGGACTGTAGGCACAGTACGAGGGAGAAGGAAGGGCATGCCACCTCTCCCTCCAAAGACCAAGAAAGACGATGTGTTCCGGAAGAAGTCGGGGCCCATTCTGGCTATCCACTGGCACGACCAGCGGAAGGTCAACCTGCTGAGCACCGTCCACAAGGGGGAAATGGTGGAGACTGGCAATGTGGATCGCCGCACCCAGGCCAGGGTGACCAAGCCCGATGCTGTCCTGGACTACAACATCAACATGAGGCTGGTGGACAAGTCCGACATGCAGATAGGCTTCATTGACTGTCTGCGTACCTCGTGCAGATGGTACAAAAAGTTCTTTCTGCACATGGTGGACATGTCCATTCTGAATGCCTATAATATATACATGCTTCGGAATGAGAACACACCCAGGAAGTTCAATAGCCTGCGGAGGTTCCAAAAGCATGTGTTGAAGGAGCTCCTGGAGAAGTATGCTATGCCACAGAGGGTAGTGGCACATGCTGGGCCCGCCGCTACTGACCGCTTGCACTGTGCATATTACATGAATATGCACAGGCTCATTTCCCTGCCTCTGACAGCAGCAGGAAGAAAGCAGCAAAAGCGGTGCCATGTCTGCTACAACACCAGGCTGAGGGCGAGGTCAGAGAAAAAGTCCACCATGGAGTGTGTGGAGTGCAAGGTGCCACTCTGTGCTGAAGGGTGCTTCTTTGATTACCACTCCAAGCAGGAGTTCTAATCATAGTGAAAGTACCAAAGACAGTGACAATATGTATATATATATAGGCAATAAGTGGAAGTAAAACAATTTATTGTAATACAAAAGTCAAATGTATTATGAGAAAATCGATACAAATACAATAACACCATAATAATATGTGAAAGTGACACATAAATGTATATAATAAGTGACATTCATATGATTAGAACCTATAGAAATAAATAAATCAGTGAAAAAAGACACAATAAATTGTATATAAAACGTTTACAAAGCATATAACTAAGTGAAAGTGACACAAGACCTAATATTTGATGGCCAAAGTATAATAAACACCTGTGATAACGAATAATCAGTGCCTAATATAACAATAACCTACCTCAATTACAGTGGGCCCCGCAAGGGTGCGGTTACCTAAGTCCGAGACATGCGCGCACCATTGTAAAACGCACCCTTGGAGCTTAAGAACCTATGGGAAATTCACTATGTAGTCCGGGGACTCTTCAAACTTACCCTTTTTTCGCCCAATAACCCCTGAAAAACATGAACTAAGGAAAGAATACCTGCACAGTATAGAAATGTGATTAGATATTAGATAGAATAGGGGTATTACACTCACTTTGGATGATTTATGTATGCGTGGAGGTTGGGATGTTGGTCTTACTGAGGAGCCTCGGACCCTCAGTAAGACCAACATCCCAACCTCCACGCATACATAAACCATCCAAAGTGAGTGTAATACCCATATTCTATCTAATATCTAATCACATTTCTATACTGTACAGTAGTCCCTCGTTATCGACGGCTTTTTTATAGACGGATTTGATTATAGACGGATTGCTTTATCATAGACGGATTCGACTATCGACTGACGTTAGACTGATTCGAGTATCGACTGATATATCGACGGATTAATTGTTTATTTATATTACTCTAATATACCAACCAAAAGTGGATTAAATGATGAACAATAAGACATACAATAATAAGAAAATACACCGAAAACGAGAGCAAAAATAATTAGCCTAAAGACTTTAGGTTTTGAGTGAATCCGGATTCACCGACGATCGGAGCGTCACTTTCGATCTCCATTTTTAATGTTGTCAAAACAAGGCAGAAGCTCTAAGTCCACCCGCCTTTTACTTGCTTATTTGTGCCTGAACCTTGTATCTCTTGCGTTTATTATGGCCTCTAATGTATTCAGTGATAGATATTTGCAATATACTCTAATATGTAAGGTTATGTGTAAAGGAAACACTTAAAAGTACATAGGATAGAGACCACGGATACTGTACGTGTATGTACGGTAATGCGGTATTGACGGTTTTTGCTATCGACGGCAGTCTTAAGAACGTAACCCCCGTCGATAACGAGGGACTACTTACAGGTATTATTTCCTTAGTTCATGTTTTTCAGGGGTTATTGGGCGAAAAAACGGCACACTTTGCTTTTTTCGCGCTTTTTTCGCACCCTTGGATTATACGCACCACACGGACATCTGCCGCACGGTTGGAGAATCGCACCCTTTTAGTGCGCACCCTTGCGGGGCCCACTGTACTAATAAAACGTACGGTATCGAGTGAAAATGAGCAATATTAGTGACAGTGATACCCTAATACACATACTTTATATAATTGGCCTCAAAATAACTACAAAGATATCAAATAAACATCACATTGTCAACATCAACCACTAAAGTCGTCTATGGGAGGCAAACACTCTGGCGCGACGAGCGGCTAGGTGCGTGGTAGCCGGGGCCGGGGCGACGCATCCGAACGCGGGAAGAATTTCCCGCCGAAAATCACTCTACTTCCCGCGCTCGCCATTATGCAACCACTGGGGTTAGAGACCTCTACTCAACGGCATTCTACAGAGGAAGGTTTGTGGAACATTTTATTTTTTTATTCATAACAATACAAGCCCTATTTATTGAGTTACAGGTGAGTGAACATAGCCCAATAATCGGCAAAACACCCGGGACCACAGTACAGTCGCGAGCTAAGGGCGCCGGGTCTGGAGGGTTAAGGCTCACAACTGTATAGGCTTACTCAAAATTGTTACCTTCCTAAAAAGTTAAACTGGGTTATACCTCTTAAAAAAATATAAATAAATTAAAACATAATCCTTTGATCATATAAAAAAAAGCTTCATTGATAAAGGCTTAGTTTATCACAAATTGTGCCAGTTGTTATTGTTGTCGTTCCCTAAGCTGCCTGGCCGAACTGCCCTGAGTCCCTAAGGAAGGCCATGGCCGTGATCTGGCTTTCCCACAAGGAGTGTAGATTATGTTGTTAGCGTAAGTGATTGTGTAGAATGCAGTCTTCTAGGATGTGTTTAATAGTTTGGGCTGATGTGTCGCATCCTCGGCAGGTGTCGACGACGGAATTATCCAGTCTCTTCTGATAGCTCAGAAGAGCTGGATGGTGCCCACATCTCAGCTTGGCCAGGTGGACTCTGTCCTCGCGAGGAATGGAGGACTCAGAAGGATGGATTTCGGGAGGTCGTGCATGCAGCTGCGTGTTGTCTTTGAGTGATTGGATGGAACGGTGAGAGAGATGAGTATGGATGTGCGTCTGGAAGCTGGTTTAGGGTGGGCATGGAGGGAGAGATGACAGTATTTGTGTGTGATATCGTGTGATGCCAGTAATATAGTTTATTGAGATAGTTTGAACCCCTTTAATTCCTAGCGGTTCTAATGTCTAATGTTAACCAAAATAAAAATTAGAATGAGGCCATTGTACTGAATGGGTTAATCCTCTCTGACTTTTGTTCACAGGATGGAGATGTGGTGTATAGTCACAGCCTCCAGGCCTACGGTGTCCGTCCTAAGTTGTCCCATGAGCCGGCTGCCTGTGGTAAGTTGACATTTGTTTTCATCAGACTGCTTTGGTTTCCATCTTATTGCATTTCTGTTTTGCTTAAACTACTTTTCCTTTTAGGTGCTGGCGAGATCGCCCGATTGGGTGGCACTACATTTGGGGCTGCGGACGGTGGGGAATTTGGCCTGGGGGTGCAAGCCCATGGGCTGATGATACCAACCCCCGCTGCCCTTTCTGAGACAGATCTCATCTCTCCCTGGCCCCTTCGGGGGCCCGAGCATCTGGAGCGGCTTCGGTCTACCAGACTCGGGACTGATATGCCAGACAGTTTGGGGAACTCCAACAACAACATGGTGGGATAGTGCTGTGGTAGGATTTTGTTTATCTAAAGTCCAAGTTGTGTAATGTACAGTAGAGTCTTATTATGGTGTTGTTACTCAGTTACTTGTTCGTCAAGGGGAATCCACGCAATGCGAGCTAAGCTCATTATTATCGCGCCTCCTTAACTGGGAATGTATTGCGTGAAATGCATGTTAAGTGTTTTATGTACTGTTGGAATGGCTGTGGATGTGTGTGTAGTCTGTAGTTTAGCCAATTGGCGACATTGGAAACGAAGGCTTAGGGTGGATCTGTTTGGTACCATTCTCACTATAGACGGTACCGTCTCGCCCGAAGGCTTAGGTAGCCATCAGCTTAGGTGAACCATATGATACCCATCTCGCCTTGTACCATTTTTGCCAACCCCAGATGGGACGTCACAACGTCGTCCACTTATTCCAGGTACCTATTTACAGCTAGGTGAACTGAGGCTAACACATGAAAGGAGACAAGCCCAATTTGTCTCCGCCCGGTCTGGGATTGAACCCCCGACCCCTCGTGTGTGAGACGAGAGCTCTACCTACTAGGCTACGGGCTGTGTAGTATTGTTGAGGCTGGTGTGGCTTGCAGATACTGCAGGTGCAGGTGCTGCAGTGGGACTTCGTTGAGTTTTGCTGCAGCATGGTTAGTGTTATGCTAACATCAGCCACAATGATGACATGATCGGGCAGTGTTGTGGCGGTACCTTCTTGTAATAACCCTTGCCGAACGGCGATTTAAACCTTCCCGCGATCGCTGGAACCGGGTGTTTTGTCGAATTCTCAGCAATTTGACATGCTTATAAATGCGCTAAAAAATTAGTTAAACTAGTTTATATATATATATATCCAGCGGCGGAACTCATTGTTACCTTACGATGGTGAAGACTAGAAGTCTCTAGACCAAGTGGTTCAGTTTTTATGATGAAAATAAATACAGTAGATCAGTTATGGCCTCTGGGGAGCCTAGAAACTGTGTACACTCACAATCTTTTTCATTTACTGATTCTTATATCTCTGCAAATAAATGGCCTAACCTAGTTTATATACATAGCAGAGGCAGTAACCTAAGGGGTGATATCTTGCGATGGGCGAAGACTAGAATAGGAGGACATCCAAGCCCAACATCATACCAAAAAAAAACAATGCATAAAACAAAATTATGAATGACAAAGACACAATTTAAACAAGAGAGTTTAATAAAAGAGTGAAAAACTGAGGAGTAGCTAAAAAGAACAGTTTTAACACATGCCCGTCATTCATAGTAATGCAAAAACATAGACTTATCTTAAACCAAAAAGGTACTGTATCCAAAATCCCTTTTCTTCCAAAACCAACAAAAACACTGAACACAATTTTCAATGTGGCAAAAACACTTATGTACTGTAACAATACATAATCCCAAACTTGCAATCAGCCGAGGGGGTCGAACACTGGACATGGAGAGGTAGGAGGAGATGAAGGAATTGATAGAAGACCACAAAACCGCTGAGGCGATGTCAGGTAAGGATCGACGGTGCAGGAACCGGAAGGAGGCAGCAAAGGATCGCACATCGTGCGCAGAACCCCTACAAACAGGGTTACTGGCACGAATGGGCCGACAAATGTGGCGTCCCATCTGCACCTGCGAGAGCCTCCCACCTGTCCGAGGAGACACCCACACAGCAGTACCCGAAGGCGGCGCCACAGACGCAACAGAGGAGTGCAAGGCTGACACCGGGCACAACACATGGCGAGTATGCCCACGCTGGAAAGCCTGGACGGTGAAAGGCTGGAAAACGTGGGTCTCCCTCTCATTCGTGGCAACAAAATGAGGGGAGGAGGCGAACGCGACGCCATGCAAGGACGGGGAGAATCGCACGCAGTCCCGGGGCCGTGACAATGCCGCTAGCGCAGACACCCGATCCCCAGTGGGCAGAGTGACAAGGAAGAGTGTACGCCCGAGCAACGGAACCGGTGTAGCGGCCCGTGTATACGTGGGTGAAGCCAGAAGGTCCAGAGCCCGCCCCAGATCCCACCGTGGAGGGACCTGGCGCGGAGGCGGGCGTTCCCGGAAGGCAGCCGTCATGAAGGAATCCAGCTCCTGCGGCGGAACGACCAGCCCAGCGACGGACTCATAAGACCCCCCGGACGGCAGACAAGTGGTTACGTATAGCGTCGACGTGAAAGTGACGTGTACGGAAGAGGTGAAACAAGGAGTGGAGGACGAGGGAAGGAGAGCCAACTGGCTGGCGAGTGTCCCGTATCCACCTAGTAAAAGACCTCCAGCGGGACCCGTAAGGCCCCCAAGGAGAAGTCGGCCAGGAACGCTTCAGGAAGTCGGCAGGTCCCGGCCGTGGACTGGGAGCCACCGTGCCTCATGAACATCCACGATGCGAAGGCCAACGAGGTCCGCAGGGCCCCAACCTAGCGCAAGTGGAAGTCGGAGACAGGTAGAGGGACCGGACTCGGGCACCACCGCGTCAACTGGGCGTACCAAGCCCGTGCCGGCCACAGAGGCGCGAGGAGCCAGACGCTGCCGCGGTACAGCCGCAGCCTCGCGTGGACGTTGCACAGCAACAGTGCGTCTGGTGGCGGAAATATGTATATCGACCGCCACCTGTTCCAGTCTACCATGAAAGCGTCCGGACCCCCCTCCGGAGTGCGAGGCTGGAGGGAGAGGGACCGAGGAAACTGGCACGGCACCCCTGATGCGAACAAGGCGACCTCCGGAACACCCCAGGAAGCCGCGAGGTCGTCGAACACAGTCCGTTGCATTGCCCATTCGACAAGAACGCCCTGTCTGCTCGACAGGGCATCCGCCCACAGGGTGGCAGGCCCGGGCAGGGAGGAGGCATGCAGGGAGAAGGTGTGTCGGTCCGCGAGGAAGAACAACTTCACCGAGAACCCCAATAGAGTCAATGACTTTAGGAAACAGTGGACAGCTGTCTGAGTGTCCATCCCGAAGGCCACCGACTTTCCCCGAAGGGCCAGCGCGTGGGCCCTCAGGAAGAACAAAGGAACCAACAGTTCGAGGGCATAGACGGGGAAGGGGCGTGAGTCCCACCCATCCGCCTGGAAGTTGACGGCCCAGGTTAGATGGGTAACCTCACCCTACCACGCTCGACGCATCTGTGTCTACCCAGATCGTTGGCGGGGGGCCGGTCCAGGGCACAGCCGCAGAGAGCGTGCCCCGAGCAACCCAGTGTCCGAAGTGTCCGCGAATGGCACGCGGGAGCGGCAGGAGCCGATCCATAGGGGTCAACGGAAACACCTCGGTGCCCATGAGGAGGAGGCGACGTAGCCTGAGGCTCCCTAAGGGAATGGGCAGAGCGGCCCAATGCAGCGAACCCACTAACGAGTCCCAGAGCCACCCCGGGAGGGAGACCGAGTGCAACACGGCGAAGACCTTCCGCCGAAGGTGCACCGCGTCCGACAGACCCTGGGTCACCGGAGCGCCGGACAAAACCCAGGCGAGACTGACCCATGGCACGACACGCGAGGGGGCAAGCGTGACTTGGGAACATCGACGGGGAACCCTAACTGTGCGACGTGGCGAACGACTGTGAGGGCGTCACGTACGCACAGTCCGAGGGCTGCGGAAACTATAAACCAATCGGCCAAGGAAAACAGGAGCTGGAACCCGCCCCTGAGGAGAGGACCCAGAGCCTGGCCCACCAGTTCGGAGAAGATCCGCGGCGCAATGTGGAGACCGAAGGGAAGGCCGGCGAACAGGAACACACGATCGGAAGTCCGAACGGCCAAGAATCGCAGGAATCGAGGATGGAGAGGAACGAGCCAAGACGCAGCCTGGAGGGCCAGCGACACTACCCACGACAGAGGGCGCAGGGCCAGGCGTACCTGTGGTACCAGCAGCATCCGAAACCGTGTGTGCACGATGCGCCCGGTGAGGGCCAACATAGCCACCACCGGGCGCATCGCGTCGCAGTTCTACTCCGGTACCAGAAATACACGGGAGAGGAAAACCGGGTGACCGGCGGTCAACTCCCTCGACGATACCCTGCTCGTGCATGGATGTGAACACGTGGGCCACCTCTGAAGAGATGGGCCGGCGTCGGTGACAAGAGCAGAGTGGGGGTCCGGATGTCCACCTCCAGGTGAGACCCCTCCGCGCAATCCGCCGCCCCCATCGTCCCTCGCGGCCACCGAGGGGCGCAAGGGCGAAAACAACCCGTGGGAGCTCCCGAGAGGAGGGGAGCGACCCGGGCGGCCAGGCGAGAAGGAGAACAAGGAGACCGACCCAGAGAACCTACACATTGTTTTGACGTGGAGGTACCCCCGGTACGGTCCGTGCGGGCATGAGCGCCACGTAGACCTCCTCTACCCCCCCCCCCAACTTCGTCGAAAAGGGCGGGCCACCCCAACCCCTGGCCGTTGCGGGGCCGACCCCGGCGAAGGGCGGCCGGAAGTGGAAGGCCGGCCAGCCCCGACACGGCGGGGATGAAAAGGGGGCAAGAACAGAAGGGCGAGGCGGAACTGACGCACTGGCCTGTAACGTCCCTGTCCTGCGCCCGTGCATGGCGGCAGCACTTGCAGCAGCACCCCGAAGAGGACCGGCAGAAGGACGGGACTGAGAAGACCCCGCTCGCGACACAGCGCGTCGTTGCGTGTCGTAAGCAGGGTCTGCCGATAGAGAAGCGTAGCGGACCCAAGCATCCCGCGCAAAAAAGCCCCGACGGAGAGAGCGCAGAGTACAACAAACCCTGACGAATATCCAAGGGGGCTGTCCGGCAGAACGAGGACCGTACCGTCCGGCGTTGCCGAGGTGCCACGCACAAAACCGCCTTCAGCTCGGGAACCAAAGACACCGCGAGCCGAAGGGGGATCCGCCGAACGCGGCCCAAACCCTCGCGAAGATCGCCTGGTGCAGACGCCGCGAGAAGCCGCAGGTGGTGAACAGAAGTCTGGAGGGAACCAAAAGACAAGAGAAGAAGGTCGGCACCCACCGCCGCAAGGGAAAAACCCTGTCGACAGAGGACTGAACTGGGTGAGAGAAGAACGGGGTAGCAATAGAACAAAGTTCAAGAACGGGCGCGCTGAACCAGGACCAGAACGCGCCGTCCAACCCGCCGACAGACACAAGAGGAGGCAAAAGCAGTGATGACTCCGGGGGAGGGACTGAAGGAGAGCCGGCGACGGAACGGCCGGCGAAGACGAAGGCTACAGCAAACCAGGCCCCCAACGGGAGAGAGTGATCTAGTAAGACGGCTAAGCCAGGCATACCGCCGTCGCACAAACCCGTCCCATAGGAGGACAGTCCCGTCAACACAGCCAGGGACTGAACATCCTGAAGGATGTCCCGGCGGCTGAAGTCTGACCAGAGCATAGGCCTGCAGAAGGGAGGGGGACCGTAGCAGGGGTAGGTATGGTGAGGCGCTGAGGGTGTGTCACCGCCAAGAAGCGCGATAAGAGGGAGTCTTGCATCGACTCCAAGCGCCCGTCGATGCGTGACACAAGCCACCCCTGCATAGCCGACAATTGATCCGAGAGAGGCGACCCCCCCCCCCCCCCCCCCCAAGAATGGGCGGCCCGCAGGGGTGAGCGCGAGCGGGAGTGAGATCCACGACACGAACCAGCAGAGTCGCGGCCCAAGGAAGGCGAGCGACCACGGTTGTATCGCCGCAGAGGGACTCGTCCCTGAACACGAACGCCCGAGGGGGAAACATCACTATCCCCCTCTTCCAGCGACACGTCAGCCCCTGAGAAAGGGGACCCTGAAACCACGCGATACCCCACCGAGCCAAGAGGAGGGGTACCCCCGTGGCGAGACGGTAAGTGAAGGTCAGGGAGAGAAGAAGGAGGAGGAGCAGGACGTCGGGAGTGGGAAGGCTGGCCGGGTGAAAAGACAGCATCTGGTGTTCCCAGGCGGTCACCCATCCAAGTACGAACCAGACCCTACGTTGCCTAACTTCGCTGATCGGACGAGAAGTGGTGCATTCAACGCGGTATGGCCGTTGGCTGAAAAGAGGTCAGAAGTAGCCGGGGGGGGAAACAGAGCAAGGATCCCCGGGGCAGAGATAACAGGGCGGCCCGACACCGAGGCGGAGGAGGGAGGGACCGCCACCGTGGGACGAGACCGTGAAGGAAGAATAGGCACCGAAGCAGGTGAAGTAGGAGGAGAAGCAACTACATCCTGGCGGACCCTCCTGGACAGTGTAGGAACAGGGAGCAGAGGGCCAGCTACAGCCTGAACCTCCGCGCGCGTAGAGGACAAAGGAAGAGGACGTCGTACGAGCAGGGGAAGCGGGCGGAAGGTAGTAGAGCCCCGACCCGGAGAGGCCTGGGGAGGGCGCACAGGGGCAGAGCCGCTAACCCCGGCCTCAGGGCGAGAACCATGACGAGGGCGATGGGCGCCGTCAAGGCGATCAGGAGGACAACGAGGGGCAGGAGAGGACCGGCGACGAGGCGAGCGAGAGCGTGGACGGAGCAGGGGATCCCCCCGACGATGTGACGACCGGCTGCGGGACCCAGGGGAGAGGGCCTGAGCAGGGAGAGGGCCAGGCGAACGGCCTTCAGTCGGGTCAGGGATACCCAGGGCGACGCGGATCCGGGCGGCAACAAAGGCCGGGGAACGGTGGCCCACAGTCCAAAAGTGGCGTGAGACTATCGCCCACACCGACTGAAGGGAAGCAGAGGCCACTGCCGCCGCCGAGGAACCAGGGCTATGGTGCACCACATCCACCAGGTGCCAGACACGGGCCACACAGAGCAGGGAGGTAGGCCGTAGAGGACACACAGTGCGAGTGGCGCAAGCAGGACTTGTGGCTCACCAAGCACGGGGAGCTACAACCATGGCGAAAGCAAGGCAGCCTACCTGCACTGGAAGAACACACACCATAATCAGCACGTCGAAGGAGTAAGTGGAAAGAATGTCCAAGAAGAACCAGGGAAGGAGCATGGGGAAACAGGAACACACATGCAAACAGGTATCCGTACTCACCCTAAACCGGGAGCACAGAGGTAGGTGAGTAGGGCGGGTGAGGTGGAAGAGCACTAGCAGAACCTGCAAAGATGGAGAAAGTGTTAACCACCACTCAACATCTTACATGCAGGGCCTAGAACACCAGGAAAGTGCACACACCAAATAGTATCAGGCAACAAGATGACATAAAAAAGGTCAATAGTGAAAGCCAACTATTACCGCAAATTTGCGGGCCAATGGAGGCATTACCGTACCGACACCACCCTCCCGCAATTTTGCGGGACCCCCCCAGCGATCTCCGCAAATTTGCGGGGAGCCGAAACGTCCCAGAGGACCGAATCGAGCTCCCGCAAATTTGCAGGACCGGCCGAGATGGTCCGGCGCCGAAAAAGCGAGAGGAGCATCTAGGGAAAACCAAAAAAGGGCCACAAAAATGCGTCATCTCCTTATGAACTCCAAGCGATGATGGCCATCAAGCTGAGCAGTGTCTTCCTTGAAAATATCCTAACTCAACCGGTAAAGGGAGAGGCAAGGAAGACACACCAGGGGAGAGGAGGCACATCCCCCAGGAACCACCCAACCCACAGAGATAGAGCAAAGCCCATGAGGAGAAGTGGCAGGGAGGGTGGTTTCGCACAAACAGGGGCCCCCGTGGGGTACCCCTGGATTGGGCAAAAAAGACTATGAAAGGATGGAGGTGAAACAGGAAGAGAAAACAAAAACCAGTAAATGAAACTGGTGAGAAAAAGGGTGGCCTAGCCGAGAGCAGAGAATGTGTCAGGGGCGAAAAACCCTGTGGTGTGAAGGAGGGGCCCCCGTGGGGTACCCCTGGATTATCACGAACCACCTGTCGCCCAGGCCCTTGAGACACAGTGAAGGCTCGAAGGGGGGGACCCGGGAATAACGCTAATAATGCGGCCGACACAAACTCTACAAACAGCACCGCCACCAACGAAATCTCAGATTGTTTACCAACGGTACACCTTAGGCTATGAAAAAATGAAAACACATAGGGGCATAGCAATTCCTGAATGAGAAAACGAGCTAGGCTAAATTAAGCTAAAAGCTAAACTATGCCCAGACTAACAGGAAAAAAGAATATGAAAAGAGAAAGAATTAAAAACATATACGAGGAACGCCAGGCGCCCCCGTACCTTCGGTAGGCTATTTCCACACGCGTCTCCATTATACACACTTAGGATCCCATTTACGTGTGCCCTAGATCACGTAACATCTGTCTAACAAAAAAGAAGGCCAGATAAGCCGAAACAAACCTAAAACAGGGTGAATTGAAGGAGCACAACAAAAGCGGACTCAACTGGGAGACGCGTGAACAAATTATGACAAGAGAGGGTCGCTCATGCGCACGTTCGACAGGGATCTGCACATGACGGAACACGGGATGGGCCTTAAGCGGTAACTAAGGTAAACCCCTTTTTCTTCTCTATGCTTTTTTCACCTTCGGTGGTAGTTTTGGTTAATGTACAACGTCTCCTAGAGCAAGATAAGGAGTAGACTCTAGACGTTTTCTTTTTAACCGCGGTTGGAATGACGACATAGCAGTCAAAATAGACAAGTCGTCATTGCAATTAGGTTAATAGCCTTGACGTTGGATTTGCCAAGACTACTAACAAATAGATAGATAGATAATATCCTGCTGTGCTTTATAGATACATATTAGTTTGGTACCACGGGAGATATATGCGTGTGTTTGTCCACAGTCAACGGCGACGAGCCGACGACGTCGGAGGGTCGCCCGGTGGCACGCCAATATGGCCGCGCGACACTCCGGAACAGATACGAATCAACTCCCGCTCGTTCGCCGAAGCCGCTTACATTTGTATAATTGAGCGTAATTTTCTATTTTTTGCCTCAATTGTGGTTCAAGCGTAGTTTGATTGCACGTATATACTGTAAATTGCACGTATTTTGAGGGTGCACTGTACTGTATACCGTTATTGATTTTTGATTACTGATTTATTTCACCATTGTAACCATTCTTAAATTACTGTCGTCTACTTTCATGCATCATTCTGGACTCAGGTTCAGCAAGTACAAGCTTTCATTAGGCTTGCATGCAAGCAGGAGTCACATGACTGACTGGCTATGTGTTCTTGTTTGTTGTTGTTGTTGTTCCCTAAGCTGCCTGGCCGAACAGCCCAGAGTCCCTGAGGAAGGCCATGGCCACGATCGGGCTTTCCCACAGAGCTCTCAATGAGTGTTGTTGTTGTTGTTGTTGTTCCCTAAGCTGCCTGGCCGAACAGCCCCGAGTCCCTGAGAAAGGCCATGGCCACGATCGGGCTTTCCCACAGAGCTCTCATTGAGTGTAGATTGTGTTGTTGGCGTAAGTGGTTGTGTGAAATGCAGTCTTCTATGATGTGTTTAATGGTATGGGGTGCTGTGTTACATCCCGGGCAGGTGTCGACAACGGAGTCATCCAGTCTCTTCTGATAGCTCAGGAGAGCTGGATGGTGTCCGCATCTCAGCCTGGCCAGGTGGACTCTGTCCTCGCGAGGAAGGGAGGATTCGGAAGGATGGATTTCGGGAGGATGTGCATGCAGCTGCGTGTTGTCTGTGAGTGAGTGGATGGATCGGTGAGAGATATGAGTATGGATGTGCTTCTGGAAGTTGGTTCGGGGTGGGCAGGGAGGGAGAGAGGACAATAATTGTGTGTGATACCGTGTGCTGGGTGTTGTTTTGATATTTCTTGGTGTCTGTGGGTGTGTTGCCATGTAGTTTAGTGGGTGGTCTTGGTTCGTGGAGGCTGCTGCCAGGAATTGAGTGCCTCTCATGTCCAGATGGTCTTTGACTTTGAGGATTTTGGTTTCTTGATGTAGGTGATCTGTGGGTGCAGTAGCTGTGCAGCCTGTAATGATCTTCAGGGCTTTGTTTTGAATAGTCTGTAAGGTCTTATGATGTGTTTCAGCTAGGTTAGAAGCCCAGGCTGGGCTTGCGTATTCCATCACTGATCTTATGTATTGTTTATATACTGTGGTGGTAGTTTCTTTGTTGTGTCCAAATTTTGTGTGAGCAAGTGACCTGAGGGCGTTAAGTCTGGGTGTCAGTTTCTTTTTAATGTTTGTGGTGTGCTGTTTGAATGTCATATGAGTATCATATGTTACTCCTAGGATTTTGGGTGTGTGTGTATGTGTTAGGGGTGTGTTGTTTATGGTGAGTTGAGGGATGTATTCGTGTTCTCCTGTCCAACTTGTGAGCAGGGTTGCGGTGGATTTGGCTGGGGCTAGATTAAGTCTGTTTGTAGTGCACCAGCCATGTAGTGTGTTGAGATAGGGTTGAAGGAGATCTGTTGCTCTTTTTGGGTCATGGTGTGTGCATGTGAGTGTTATGTCATCTGCATAGGAGGCTAAGTTTATTTGGGGCGTATTGGGTGTAGTTATATCGTGCATGTACAGATTGAAGAGTGCGGGCGATAGGACGGATCCTTGTGGGACTCCGTTTGGAAAGTTTCTGATTTTAGAGGACTGACCGGCAAAAGATACGTGTGCACATCTGCCTGCTAGGAAGTTGGCCAGCCACCGTTTTGTGTTGTTGTGCATGTTTGTGTTGTAGATTTTGTTTGTTAGGTTGTGGCGGGGGATGGCATCGAAGGCTTTACTAATGTCGAGTGTGGCTAATAGTGATCTGTGTGGTGGTCTAGCTGAATTGATGCCGTCGAAAGCTCTTTGTGTAAGGTCTGTGAGAAGAGTGTTTGTGGAGTGCAGTGGCCTAAAGCCATGTTGTGTTGGAGCTAGGGGTAGGTCAGGTGTAATTAGTTGTAATACTAGGCGTTCCATGACTTTGGAGGGGGAGCAAAGGAGTGTGATGGGGCGGTGCGAGGAGGGTAGCGTGGGGTCTTTGTTGGGTTTGGGGAATGTGATGATGATACCATGCTTCCAAATGTCTGGTATTGTGTTGTGTGAATAGCTGTAGTTTGATATGTTAGTGAGTGCTTGTATGCCTTGTGGTCCCAGGTGTCTGAGGTGTATGTTGCTTATGTTGTCTAGGCCACAGGCCACAGGCCTCAATGAGTGTAGGTTGTGTTGTTGGCATAAGTGGTTGTGTGAAATGCAGTCTTCTATGATGTGTTTAATGGTATGGGGTGCTGCGTTACATCCCGGGCAGGCGTCGACAACGGAGTCATCCAGTCTCTTCTGATAGCTCAGGAGAGCTGGATGGTGTCCGCATCTCAGCCTGGCCAGGTGGACTCTGTCCTCGCGAGGGAGGGAGGATTCGGAAGGATGGATTTTGGGAGGTCGTGCATGCAGCTGCGTGTTGTCTGTGAGTGAGTGGATGGATTGGCAAGAGATAGGAGTATGGATGTGCTTCTGGAAGTTGGTTCGGGGTGGGCAGGGAGGGAGAGAGGACAATAATTGTGTGTGATACTGTGTGCTGGGTGTTGTTTTGATATTTCTTGGTGTCTGTGGGTGTGTTGCCATGTAGTTTAGTGGGTGGTCTTGGTTCGTGGAGGCTGCTGCCAGGAATTGAGTGCCTCTCATGTCCAGATGGTCTTTGACTTTGAGGATTTTGGTTTCTTGATGTAGATGATCTGTGGGTGCAGTAGCTGTGAAGCCTGTAATGATCTTCAGGGCTTTGTTTTGAATAGTCTGTAAGGTCTTATGATGTGTTTCAGCTAGGTTAGAAGCCCAGGCTGGGCTTGCGTATTCTGTTCTTGTTTGTTATACGGACCACCCGCTAAGACAACAAAAGTTTCTCTAGTGCGGTTTTAAGTGGTTTTAAGCCATGAAATAAGGCTAGGGAGCTTTGTAGGACACCCGTGTGTTCTGGAGAAAGCTCGATATGGAGCTATGTAGGCCACCCGGGCGAGAAGGGTTAAACACCGATTTACTGGAAACCACTCAACAATTTTTTATGTTAATTAATAAGGGATATAGATAGATCTCAAAATGATCAATATAAGAAATAAAAGTTGAAGAATTAGCTACTGTTTGATTAAACAAAAATATCTGATAGACCAAACTTTCTACACTTTCTTTTTCCACTTAAATATCAAATATTCTGATCATCACCATCACTTTACTTTTATTGACATTCACCCTCAGCTTCCTCCTCCCACATAGGCTACCACACCAAACTCTTTTACTACTCACTGCAAATAAATATAGCGTCCTACACAGACGACATAACACACATGTACACACCAAGACTCAGACACAGCAACAGTAATAATACAAGATGATGTATCGCCGTAGAAGCATATTAGCATGATAATAGGAGTGTTCAATCTGTGGACACACTTGCCAGATGTCACCAGATTCTTTAATTTATCACAAATAAAATAATAAAATGTGAACATTGCTAATACTTACTACAGTATATCTCTTTAGTTGTGATTTCAAAACATCAAGTATAATTTTAGAATCATTTTTCCTACATTATGGTGTTTAACAGATACATCTAATGGATATATATTTTATAAAGTACTGTACATTTCTATTTTTCATTGTACAGTAGAGTAGAATATTGTATACAGAAGATGCTGATTGGTTGTTGATTGATTTGTGTTGATAAAGTTGTGATAGCTTCATTATTCCATATATATTATTGAAACTATAACCTTGTAAGCAATTTTAATGATAATGTGATAATCTAAAGTGATATACGAACCCTGAGAGCTAAAATATATCACATATAACACATTAATAACATAGATATTATAAAGTGAACACAAGCGAAATACAAATTGCTAAAGCCAACAAGTAAGCGAGATTTGTAGACTGACTGAGCCTCGGCTTATATCTCACCCGCCTTAGCCAATTACAAGCCTCTGTATTTTTAACATAAAATTATGCACTGGCTTCCTAACACCAGAGTAAGTCAACATGGTGGTGGTAAGTTAGAATATCAGCCCCTGATTGGCTGATAGCCTCGAGAACTCAGCTCTCTCGTCAGGCAGTCTACTCTCTCGCTTAGCGATTTATCTCATACCTTTTTATTTTGTCTGTGTTCACTTTATAATATTTACGTTAATAGTGTATTTTATGTGACATATTTTATACCACGGTGTTCGGATATCACTCTAGAACATGACTCAATTGTTGAAATTGCTTGTAATTAAAGTATTTAAAAATGATGTATGAAATAATGAAGATACTGTATCTTGATTTACTACTCATACTCTTATCCATTAGCCAATCAACAGCCTCTATAAAAAATGAGCTGCTTCTCAAGTCTGGCAGTCCTGTTCAGAGAAAAATAAGTAACTGAATGAAATGTCAATTTAATTATAAAAGCGTTATTGTTGTTGTTGTTGTTCCCCAAGCTGCCTGGCCGAACAGCCCCAAGGCCCCGAGTAAGGCCAAGGCCATAAACGAGCGCCCCCACAGAACCCTCCCTGCCGACCACAATAAAGCCTGGGTGACCGAAGCCACTCCAAGGCGGGGAGCTGAGAGGGTGCGTAAACGCCCGGGAAATCAAAGCCCCACCCAGGGCCCTGTGCCCCTCAGCAATCACATTGAAGTGACTTATGAGCCACAATCGTAGTATACGCTGACATCTGTTGCCGAACCTCTCGTAAGGCGACCGCTGCGGTCTTATCATTATCTCGGAGGACTTTGACACTTAATTGGGAGCAAAAGGAACAGTTGCGCATCACCCACAGACCCCTTGAACGGTCTAGACATTTAACACACTTGATGCAAAGAGTGTGCGCAAAAATAGGGATACCGGCACAGGTAGGGGTAATGCATAAAGCAAAAACTGGGGCAAAGGTAGCCATGACAGAGACTGGTGGGAAAACTACTGCAGGGTCTGTATTGGTCCGCCGGAGCCCAGCTCTGGAAAAAAAAAATTTTCCAAGAATTAATGCTCATAAGGTTAACCCAACATGTTCGCACACAAGTGTTAATAACCCGCCGGGTAACGAGACGTAATGTCACAACGATCACAGCTCGCTACGCGGCGGGATTCTATAAAGATTTCCGAATATCTAAACATGTCTTAAGCAAGTTAAGAATACCCTCTGACATAATATAAAGGACCAGTATGGCGTTTATAAACATAGTCTTTCCGGTGGTGACTGTTTCAAGATTCAATTTTGGAAAACAACCCCCCACAAAGACGCCGGCACCTGAATTATCTAGCAGAATAACACAGGGCAGGCTGATACGAGATCTGATTTCTAACGAATTGTCACAAAAGATCGCCGTAAGTTTGAAGGCGGCGATACATTAACGTATCTCAATTAACTGGTTAACTAAATTGAATTGTAAATTCCTTATTTCCTCCTCCCAGGAGCACCCGCCGGGTGTGAAAAATTTGTGAAAAAGATGTTAACCCTAATTGAGCCTTCGATCGCCGTAAGTCTGAAGGCGGCGATACATATAGTATCACTAAAATGGATCGGTTAACTAAACTGAATGACCAAGACGTTCATCCCACCCTACCAAGGTGCACCCGCCTGGTGAGATGTAAAAACGTTAACCCCATAAGTTCCTGTCCCCACTTCTTTGTAAAAGATCGCCCAGGAGGAAAGCCCTCAACAACAGCTAGGTTTTTCCTTTGGTTTGTAAAACCGGGTAGAAAAACTTCATAACATATGTCCGCATGAACAATGTTAGATAGGTACAGCCAATCCGCCGGGAATCATAGGGAGCCTGAAACAGGCACCAACACAGTGACGCAGTCCTGGAGAGCCACAGACACCTCATCGCCGGGG
Organism: Paralithodes platypus; assembly: GCA_032716605.1. Classification (NCBI taxonomy): domain Eukaryota; kingdom Metazoa; phylum Arthropoda; class Malacostraca; order Decapoda; family Lithodidae; genus Paralithodes; species Paralithodes platypus. The sequence continues at coordinate 42,823,432 of CM064521.1, forward strand.
ACACAAGCCTGTGTTGAAACCACGCGTGGCCCAACACTTCTCTCGGCCGGGTTTTTCATGGTGTAACCGAGAAAAACCCGCCGGAAAGTAACCCACCCCGTTCAGAAACCATCTGAACGCACATAGGACCCGAGAGCAAGCCAAGCACGACTAGCCTAGGGCCCACACAATAATCCGTGGAATTAGCCAATACACAACTAATCCAGGAAACATACATAATCCGTGGAATTAGCCAATACACAACTAAACCAGGATACACATGACACAGTAGGACATATTTATAAAATAAACAATAACACTTGTACATGTGGCAAAGCTACGAGCGGCTGGCTAGGCCTAAGCAGACGGCATAAGAAATGTTGAAATATAAACAAAAAACACTGGAAATATAACAACAGGAACCACCGCCAACACACCACTGTAGCAAATACTTCCGACAAAGGGAAGACTGACTCGGGACCCAGAAAAAACTCCACTAAGTGAAGAAAAATACGCTGGGAACGTCAGTAAGCAACGCTTACCTCATCAGAAAGATAAAAGGCAGCATAAATAACACGTAATGAAAGCCGCCTGCATCACAAGCTAACTCAACTGTGAAAAGTTCACATGTCCACAACAGGACCACGAGGGTACATCCGAAATAGATGCCCCAAACACACGACCCAAAATACACTGCACTGCGGGCAACCAGCCCAGGACACTCCTGCTACGCATATCCTATCCTTACTCGATACATCCCGGAGTAAACAAATGAGAAAAAACTCACTAGGGACGCAGCAAATGCGGAACCAGCGGAGCGTGGGGAGACACGTCCGGGCAGGCTGAGCGCAGAGCAGAGAAGGAAGAATGACGCCTGAATCAGCGTCTGGTCAAAGATCCACACAAGTACATCCACGATATGATGGAAAGCTTATTGGATAGTTATTCTTATTTTCTTTTTGTTTTTATTTTTTACGAAGTTTTTTCGTAGTGAGAACCCAATTCATAATGACTGAAGCCATGAGTGAGGTCGCGTGCGCTCATGATGAAGGCTCCTCAGATTTTAAATGCTCTTCGCGGTAGATTCAAACTACGGCGGATTAGTGTTTGAAGAGGATGCCTTATTCTTACAGTTTCTTACAGTTTCTTACAGTAGATCCTCTGGAAAAAGGCAAACTATGCCTGTGTATCCAGCTCAGTACCAGTACTTGCACTGCTGCGGTCGTTCACGGTGTTGGCGGCGGCGGTAGCAGACGCAACATTTTTACTATTCTGTATTTTTGTTTTATAATCAAACTTCAAATCTTGTCTTCCCCATGCTTTATCAAGATTACTTTCAAACTCCCTTATTGATTCGGAATCGACTACATACTGGGGCAGTGCGTTCCACTCATTTACCACTCTATCACAAAATGAGTTCTTCGCCTTCTCAAGCCTATTTCTTTCTTTGTAAATTTTCTTAGAGTGTCCTCTCGTTCTTGTTCCCTCCCGCATCAAGAAGATACCTTCACACACATCCTCATCGTACTTTCCTGACACTATCTTAAAAGTCTCTATCATATCCCCTCTCTTTCTCCTATATGCCAGTGTCGGAAGTCCCAGTGTCCTCAACCTCTGCTCATAGCCCGCGTTCTTCAACGTTGGTACCAGCTTGCTAGCTCTTCTCTGCACTTTCTCCACTGCTTCTATATCCTTTACCATATATGGAGCCCACACCTGGTTTGCATATTCCAGGTGTGGCCTAACCAGCGCTGTATATAGATTCCTGAAGATTTCTTTGTCAAGTGACACAAATGTCCTCCTTATCAGCCCTACAATTCTATTGGCTTTGTTTATCTTTTCCGCTAAATGTTCTGAGAAATTTAACTTATTATCTATCACTACTCCTATATCCTTTTCTGCACTCACTTCCTCCATCGTTTCATACATACTGTATCCTACCTTGTCTATCTTGCTGGTCCCAATCCGCATGTACTGTACTTGCATTTTTTTGGATGAAAAGGCATTAACCAATGCTCAGACCATCCCTTCATGCCCTCCACATCTCCTTGAAGCAAACCCATATCTTCCTTACTCCTCACTCTTCTATACAGTTTAGTGTCATCCGCATACAGGTATACCTCACTTCCATTAGTTATAACTTCAGGCAAGTCGTTGATAAATATAACGAACAGCAGTGGTCCCAACACAGATCCCTGAGGTACCCCACTTGTAATTTCCCTCCACCCCGAGCCTATTCCATTCACCAATACCCTCTGTCTCCGATCTTTCAGGAAGGCTTCTATCCATTTCACACATTTCTCCCCTATATTATAGCTTCTAACTTTCTCTATTAACCTTTTATGTGGGACCTTATCGAAGGCCTTCATAAAATCGCAATATACCACGTCTATTACATCACCATCTTCTAGAATTTGCATCCAATCATCTACCACCTTAATTAGCTGTAGTACCGTCGACCTCCCCGGCAAGAATCCGAACTGTCTCCCACTGAAAAGTTGGTTTGACTTCATATGATCCATTATTCCTTCTCTAATTACCGTTTCCATTAGTTTACACACAACACTTGTCAAACTGACTGGTCTATAATTCCCTGGGTCATTTCTCTTTCCCTTCTTAAATATAGCTGTTATGTTCGCCTCTCTCCAGTCCATCGGGATTTGTCCTGTATTAAACGATACCTCAAATAACATTTTCAATGGCTCTACTAACATCTCCCCTCCTTCCTTTATGATTCTTGGGTGTATCCCATCCGGTCCCGGTGACTTACTTCTGTTCATTTTTTCTATAGCCCTTCTTATTCTAGCATGTAATAGGCATGTTCGTCAATGATGGAGGGGCCACTAATAAATAGGTATATACACCTTCAACCCTATCTCAACACACTACATGACTGGTGCACTACAAACAGACTCAAATTAGCCCCAGCCAAATCCACTACAGTACAACCCTGCTCACAAGCTGGACAGCCGAATACAAAAACACCCCGCACCTCACCATAAACAACACCCCCCTAACACACACACACACACACACACACAGCCCGTAGCCTAGTGGTAGAGCCCTCGTCTCACACACGAGGGGCCGGGGGTTCAATCCCCGGCCGGGTGGAGACAAATTGGGCTTGTCTCCTTTCATGTGTTAGCCTCAGTTTACCTAGCTGTAAATAGGTACCTGGAATAAGTGGACGACGTTGTGACGTCCCATCTGGGGTTGGCAAAAATGGTACAAGGCGAGATGGGTATCATATGGTTCACCTAAGCTGATGGGTACCTAAGCCTTCAGGCTAGACGGTACCGTCTATAGTGAGAATGGTACCATACAGATCCACCCTAAGCCTTCGTTTCCGATGTCGCCAATACAGATTACACACACATCCACAGTCATTCCAACAATACATAAAACACTTAACATGCATTTCACGCAATACATTCCCAGTTAAGGAGGCGTGATAATAATGAGCTTAGCTCGCATTGCGTGGATTCCCCTTGACGAACAAGTAACTGAGTAACTGAGTAACACACACAAAATCCTAGTAATAATAAGTAACACCCCGTTCTTAACATTAATCATCAATTACAAACCCTAATGTACTTGAATATACTAATGAAAGCATATGGTCCTCCCAGGATTCAAACTCGGGACACCACACCCAGAACATAAACACCTAAACCATTACACCACCAACACAGTTAACATATGATACTCTAATGACATTCTAACAACATATCACAAACATAAATAATACACTGATACCCAGACTTAATGCCCTCAGGTCACTTGCCTACACAGAATTTGGACAACAAAGAAACTACCACCACAGTATACAAACAATACATAAGATCAGTGATGGCATATGCAAGCCCTCTATAGGCTTCTAACCTAACTGAAACACACCGCAAGACCTTGCAGACCATTGAAAACAAAGCCCTAAAAGTTATCACAGACTGCACAGCTACTACACCTACAGATCATCTACATCAAGAAACCAAAGTCCTCAAAGTCAAAGACCACCTAGACATGAGAGGTACTCAATTCCTGGCTGCAGCCTCCACAAACCTACACCATCCACTACACTACATGGCAGCTCACCCACAGACACAAGGAATATCAAAACAACACCCAGCACACGATATCACACAATTTTTACAGAGTGAGAAAAGGGAAGATTATGAAACTTCCGGTAAAGAGAAACTAAAAGAAAAAGAGGGTAGGGTACAGACCGCTGCAGATAAGGCACTTGAATCAGGAAAAGGGGGACTGGAAAGTATAAGGATTCTATATAGCAATGTCGATGGGCTAATCTCTAAGAAATTAGAACTATCAGACTTACTCAATACTAAGAAACCCGAAATAGTATGTCTCACTGAGACAAAACTAAGAGAGGAACTTGATATAAATCTGCTAGGATGGTCTGAATACAAGATTTGGAGGAGGGACAGGAAACTTTGACATGGAGGTGGAGTGTGCATCCTTACTAGGAAAGATTTGATTGTGTCTGAGATAAAACTAGAAACTTCAACAGCAGAAGTTTTAGCACTAGAAATTGGTGGAAACGAAAAAATAGTAGTGATAGTAGCGTATGTACCTCCCAAGACGAAGACATGAAGTAAGGAGGAGCATAGCCTAATGCGTAAGGAAACAATTAGTGTGCTAGAAAATATCTTAGCTTCAAAGGATGAAATAGTCATGTGTGGGGACTTTAACTGCAAGGAAGTAAATTGGGAAGAACTTGAACCCGGAACAGGAGAGGAAAGTTGGGGCTATGAATTTTTAAGTATGGCCATGGAAAATTCTATATACCAACAGTAAAAGAGACAACAAGAATAAGGGGAAGTGATCAACCAGCTAGATTGGACCTTCTCTTCACAAGAAGGGAGGAGGAGGTTCAAAGTATTCAGTACCTATGCCCACTAGGAAAAAGAGACCATGCAGTTCTCGACATAGACCTACTATTGAAGCATAAACTACCCAAGGAAAGGGAAAAGCACAAGGAAAATCACTGGATGTATTCCAGAACCGATTTCGCAGGACTACGGGATTTTTTCAAGTCACAAAATTGGGATCAAGTGTTATCTGAAAGTGAGGTAGACAAAAAACTCAAGGCATTCATGGAGATCTATGATACTGGTATAAAAACTTTTGTCCCAAAGTACATTAATAACAGAAAAAAAGGAAATCGCAAAGAATGGTTTAATCGCGAATGCAGGCAAGCACAGGAAGCAAAAAACAAAGCCTGGAAAAAGATGAGAAACTGGGATTCAGAAGAAAACAGGCAAAAGTATAAAGAGGAGAGAAACAAATACACAGAAATGAGAAGGAGGTCAGAGGCAAACCATGAGAAAGGGATAGTGGAGAACTATGAATAGAATCCAAAAAAAAAAATCAAGTTTGTAAACGCCAAAGGAAGATAAAAGCCACAATCCTAAAAATTAAAAGTGGAAACAGAATCATAGAAGATGATACAGAAATTACGGAAGAACTAAATAGAAATTTTGCATCAGTATTTAGAAAAGAAGGAGAATTCATTGCACCAGAAACCAATGAGATAGGTATAGAGGAAATGCCGGAAGTCACATTTAACAGAGAAGAGCTCATAGACAAAATGAGTAAGGTGGATCCAAACAAAGCCGCCGGACCGGACGGAGTATCAGGCTGGATTATTAAAGAAAATGCCAAGGAACTGAGTATACCAATATATGATATAATGACCAAATCATTGGACACGGGTATAGTACCTACAGAATGGAAAAGAGCAAACATTATTCCTATATTTAAGGGAGGAAGCAGAGATAAACCACTGAATTATAGACCTGTATCACTATTGAGCATCCTCATGAAGATTCTGGAAGGATTAATAAGGGACAAACGGGTGAACTACCTGGAATCCAAAAGATTAATTACTGACCAACAATTTGGATTCAGAGGAGGCAGATCATGTGTAAGTAACTTGTTGAGTTTTTACTCTAGAGTAATAAACACAGTGGGCCAGAGGGAAGGATGGGTAGACTGTGCCTACCTAGACTTTAAAATGGCATTTGACAAAGTTCCACACAAAAGATTGCTGTGGAAATTAAAACATGAGGGAAAAGTAGGAGACAAACTGCTGAAATGGATGGAGAGCTACCTTAGCGAAAGACAGATGAGAACAACAGTAAGGGGGAAATCGTCAAACTGGACTCAAATTACGAGTGGAGTACCACAAGGATCTGTCCTAGCCCCAATCATGTTTTTAATATTTGTAAATGACTTACCTGAGGGACTAACAAGCTACATGAGCATGTTTGCGGACGATGCTAAGCTGCTTAAAACGATCAGAACCCAGGAGGATTGCCTTGAACTCCAATCAGATTTGCAAAAGATCCATGAATGGAGCATCAAATGGAATATGGAGTTCAATGCAGGAAAATGTAAGACTCTAGAAATAGGTAAAAGCAAGTACAGACCTTGAAAAGATTATAAACTAGGAAACGAAGTGATTCCCAAAGCAGAAAAAGAAAAAGACTTGGGGATAGAATTTAAGGATAACATGTCTCCGGAAAGCCACGTAAATAAGACAGTGAGAGAATCACTAGCACTATTGGCAAATATCAGGATGTCTTTCAATTATCTTAATGAAAACACCATGAAACAAATAATAACGGCAATAATAAGACCCAGGATGGAATATGCATCTGTAGTGTGGTCCCCTCACATGAAGAAACATATCCACAAAATTGAGAGGGTACAGAGAGCAGCTACGAGGATGATCCCAGGTTTGGAAAATTTGGAGTACCAAGAGAGGCTCGAGAGATTGAATCTACCTACACTGGAACAGAGAAGGAAACGAGGACAGCAAATTCAGATATACAAATGTGTTAGAGGTATTGACAAAATCGACCAAGAAAACTTCATAGAGAGGGATGGAGGTGAGAGAACAAGAGCTCACAGCTACAAACTGAAAGTGCCTAATAGTAAATCTGATCTGAAAAGTAAAAGATTTCCTACCAACTCGGTTAGTGGGTGGAACAAATTGCCAGCCGAAGTAGTGTCTGCACCATCAGTGCATAGTTTCAAGGCACGGTATGGCAAACATATCTTAGGAGGCGGGAATTAACGAGCATGCTCACTCCCGCAAATACAACTAGTGTAAGTACAAATACTGTCAACTAAACCCTCCCTGCCCACCCCAAACCAGCTTCTAGAAGCACATCCATACTCATATTTCTCGCTGTTCCATCCAATCACTCAACGACAACATGCAGCTGCAGGCGCGACCTCCCGAAATACATCCTTCCGAATCCTCCCTTCCTCACGAGGATAGAGTCCACCTGGCCAGGTTGAGATGTGGGCACCATCCAGCTCTTCTGAGCTATCAGAAGAGACTGGATGACTCCGTCGACAACACTTGCCCAGGATATAACACAGTACCCCATACCATTAATCACATCATAGAAGACTGCATTCCACACAATCACTTACACCAACAACTTAATCTACACTCCTTGGAAGCCCTGTGGGAAAACCCGATCATGGCCATGGCCTTCCTTAGGGACTCAGGGCTGTTTGGCCAGTCAGCCTAGGGAACGAAAACAACAACAATAACTACTCGCTGCAGCTTCTCAAAATCTGCCACCAGTGCTGTGTCATCAGCAAACAGCAACTGATTCAACTCCCAATCACCACCATTCTTTTCTTCTCAACCAAATTCTCTACCAATAGATCTCATTTTTACCTGCCTCACCACACCATCCATATATACTGTACATTAAACAACCACGGTGACATTACACAGCCCTGTTGCGGGTGTACATTTACCTCAACCATTCACTCAACTCATTCCCTACTCTAGCATATGCTCTGCTCTCTTCATAAAAACTTTTGACTGCTCATAACAAATTTCCCCCTATCTCGTAAATCCTTAGCACATGTCCACACGATCATATGCTTTTCCCAAATCCATAAAAGCCCAAAATACCTCCTTACTTTTCTCTAAATACTTTTCGCATAGCTGTCTTACTGCTAAAATCTGATCCACACACCTTCTTCATCTTCTAAAATTGCACAGCTCTTCTCCTATTGCACATTCTGTACCCTTTATTATCCTCTCTGTCAACACCCTGCCATACAGCTTTCCAACAACTGATAATAAACAAATTCTTCTATAACTTGAACACTACTGTTGTTCTCCCTTCCCCTTCTACAATACATGCACTCCTCCAATCTAATGGTACACCCGGATACCACAGAAACTAACCCAGATGGTTATGAGCCGGAGATTTGCTGTGGATCCTTTCTGGACGGCAGCCCACTCCAACTATCACGGCGCCACACACACACACACACACACACACACACACACACACACACACACATTGGAGGAGGAGGTGGTAGGGGCAAGGAACATCCATATTTTCAAGAAAAAATTGGATAAAAAGTAGACTGAGAGACGGGACAACACGAGCTTAGCTCAACTCCTGTAAACTACAATTAGGTAATGGGCTGGTGGTGATGGTGATCGGCTGGTCTATCAGAGTGAGAGCTGAGCGATCTCTGCCATACCCATAGCTTACTCTGACTGTTCCTTTTACTTATATATCTTCTAGATCTCAAGTGACGGCATCTTTCCCGTGGATCGACCTCCCTACTGCCAACCTAAAAGTTGACAGATTGGGAGCCAAAGCGTCACATGTTTCCCTTGCCCCTCAACTTTCCCTTCATAATTGCTGAGGGGCACAGGGCCTTGGGTGGGGCTTTGGTTTCCCGGGCATTTCCGCGCCCTCCTAAGCTCCCTGCCTTAGAGTGGCTTCGGTCACCTGGGTTTTGTTAGTGGTAAGCAGGGAGGGTTTTGTGGGGGCGCTCTATGGCCTTGGCCTTGCTTGGGACCTTGGGGCTGTTCGGCCAGGCAGCCTGGGGAACAACAACAACAACAACAACAACAATTAGGTAAATACAATTAGGTAAATACACACACACACATGTTTTGAACCAATACATACGACTGTCGGTGTCATGTATGATCATGTTCATGCTCTTATTATGCAACACAATCAAATATTGATATTATAAATTATAACATTTACAGTATTTATATTGTTTGATTATTTTGTTTTATATATGTATCCTTCCATATACAGTAAACTTCCGTTAATCCGAAGGGCAGCGGACCGGCCCTCGTTCGGATTAGTGGATTTTTCGGATTATCGGACTTTACCCCTATGAACCTGTGTATGACGAAAACATTGAGGCATTAGGCCACCCAAATGACACAATGGTGCACACACACATATCATATGTTCATGAAATCACTTCAAATGTTTACCATTGTCATTGTAGCCTATTACCTACTTCAAAACATTCAGATTAATGGTCAAAGGAATCTGCTGCTATAAACGTCTTCTTCTTCTTCCGTCTACTAGCGAGTTTGTCTTGCTCTTGAAGATCAGATCAGATGTGGTTCGGGAAGTAATGCCTTAACAACGGCACTTCCCTGAGAGGTTCTTGTAATTTTCATTTTGTGATTTTCCTTTTGTGACGTGCTCTGTTATATTATATTGTATTGAAAGCACCCTTGTCTTGTTGTCTTGAAAGCACCCTTGGGACGCTCCGATCACTGAACTATAAATAGTAGCGTATCGGAACGTCCAAAGGTGCGTTTTCAAGCTCAAGACTAATACGTCCAAAGGTGCGTTTTCAAGCTCAAGACTGAATGCGCTTGCAGAAAATGCGGTGCAAGCCAGTAGCGCATCGGAGCGTCCCAAGGATGCGTTCAAGAGCAAAACAAACTCTCTAGCAGACGATGTGGAAGAAGAAGAAGAAGAAGGTGTTTACGTTTATATCAGTAGCTTCCTTTGACCATTAATCTGAATGTTTTGAAGTAGGTAATAGGCTACAATGACGATGGTAAACTTTTAAAGTGAATTCATGAACATATGATATGTGTGTGCTCCATTATGTGTCATTTGAGTGGCCTAATGCCTCAAAAAGGGGACTTTGGGACTTCTTGAAATTCGGACCATCGGGTGAATTCGGATTTAGCCTCAAATTGAAAAATTTGGACTATTGGGAGATTCGAATCATCGGTCGTCGGATTAACGGACTTTTACTGTATCTATATTAAACCCGGACACACACATATACATATATTGCCCAATTGGGTTTTAAGAAATTAAGATTCAGACGAAACCCTACCAAACTACCCAATGAATCCGCATAAGCTTACGTTGCTCAAACACACAAATAAGAAAGAAAAAGGAATAGATTAATATATTTTCTAGAAAATGTAAATATTATAATTATATGGAGAAATGCAAATAAGTAATTGGGAAAATATATGAAGTAAAACAAAACCATTAGAATATTTTAGAATATCGGCTAATTGCTAAATAAATTATATATTTACTGTTCTGTTTTGTGTGATTTTGAACCTATGTTAATTGCACATGTAGAATATCTATGATAGTGTTAGACAAAAGCATGCCGTAAATAATTTTAGAAAGATGACACACACACACACAAAGCAGAAAACCTATGGAATAACTGGGTAATTTGGAAGTATCTAGTTTGATTCTGAATTTCATAAAACGTACCGGTAATGGGATATTCATCCGTGTCCCTGTTGAATGCGAATATTGGAAGAAATACAATTCAATAAACAAATACATATTGTCATTAATACTACTAATGATTGCGTAATATTAAAAGAGCAAGATAATTATCATGCATGACCTGCCGAGAGTCAAGCCTCTTTGATTTGAAACGTATGTTCGTGTGTGTGTGTGACCCCGTGAAAGAGTGGGCTGCCGTCCAGAAAGGATCCACTACAAATATCTGGCTCATACCCACCTGGGCTAGTTTCTGTGGTATCTGAGTGTACGATACCATTGACACAACAAAGCACGCATTGAATATTCTCACCAGCCAATCTATTATCACATCTCCACCCTTCTTAACCCTTGTCTAGCGGGGTGTTTTGGGCTGTTTTGGGCATATTCAGGCCCTCCTGAATGATCAATCAAGTATCTGCATGAAAAGAAATGTATTCAGCAAAACACTAGGCGCTAAAAGCTTCAAAATGAGACCAGAACGAGCTACGTAGCACTCGTGGTTTTCATGCAGTGGTGCCACGAACATGGGAGTTTAGCGTATAGCGGTATATTTTTCCCAGCTATTCTCACTACTGGCTACGCTGCCGTCCTCTCGAGAACACAGGGAGCGTGAGTCAGTGGGTGGCGGTAAGCCCTGGGTGTCGGACGTGTGGCCTGCTGCGCTCCCGGCCATTTGCACTCGATTTTAACCCTTTAAAAGCCTTAATAATGCTCCTAACTTGCTGCAAATTGGTGCACGACTTAAGTCGAGCGCCGCCAATAAGGGGTTAATGCACTCCACAGCATTACCATCCACACGTGGAAAATCGCAGAGGGTTTAGTACCAAACCTACATACTCCGATAGTCATGAAATTCAGTGATAGGAGAGGCTGGGAATGCGAAATCCCCCGGATGAATAACAGGGGTGCTATGGGCTCTTTTTCTATTATTATTATTATTATTATTAATATTGATGATTTTTTAAATTTATCGTTCTTGTTAAAAGAGTACTCTTTGTTTAAATCTGTTGTTACTTCATATTTTGCAATTATTTCTCTTTATATTATATGTATTCATTGTCGATAGTATCAATTGCTTACTTTTGCGATTTCCTTAGTTTATTTGTGCTATAAATGTAGGTTATTTGTAGGGTAGTTATTGATAGGGGTCACTTGAGGCATGCTATGCTTACAGGTACCTACCCGATAGCACTATCGTTAGTGAGTGCTGTACTGTATTTTATATATTATTTTGTAATAGTATAGATATCTTATCAATATTTGTATTTTTTACTATTGTTAATGTCTTGTCATGTTGCAAATTTGATTTTAAATAATATTTTGACATTTAACATGTAGTTTCTTTATTCATGCAGAGTTTAGTAAAATTTGCCAGAACGTCCCGGACTTCCCAAACTTGACTACTTCCTTTAACGTGACGATAGTGCGTTGTTATATGTGCGATTGGTTTGCTTGGGAAACAGATTAACTTGCTCATGTAGTGATGTACACCCTATGTGGTGGATTGTGTTCTTTTATTTAATAATTTTCATTTTAGTAAGCGTTGTTTCCACATAGCGATTTTGATAATTTAATTTGACTTTATATTGTCCTTGTCCCAATTTTGGTTTGTTTAGTTTGCAAGTTTTACATTTTAATTAATTAATAGGAGAGGCTGGGAATGCGAAATCCCCCGGATGAATAACAGGGGTGCTATGGGCTCTCTGCGAGAGGGCTGGTTATCACACAGAGGCCCACGTCTCTTCAACAAACTCCCACGGCGAGTAAGAGACATGAGGGACATCTCGTTAGACAACTTCAAGAGAGCCCTAGATGTCGAACTGCAAAAAGTGCCAGACGAGCCCATCCTCGCAAGGGAGCGAGCTGTCGCTTCAAACAGTCTACTGCACCAAATCACCACCCATAACGAGGGGCGTCGCGCTCCTTGGTGCCGCTAGAAGAGTGGCGAACACATCAAAAGGTATCATACCTTCTGCTTTACCCGCTCTCATTTGTCTCACTGCTTCTTTCACCTCATTCTTCTCAATCCTTTCATTCATTCCCTCCCGCCTGGATAACCTGTGTACAGTATGTAATTCTAACTCCTATAAATGGCATCCATGCTCGTTGCTTCACACGCTTGTTTGGTTGGTTGTTATCCTCTGATTGTTTGTTATCTCCTCTTTAATGAACAGAAATAATTGTTGTTGGTCTGTATATAATCTGTGATTAATTTCTCTTAAAAATATCCGTAGAAATCTATATTATTAAATCAGTTCGTGTATTTACCTATTTGTATTTACCTATTTGTAGTATACAGGAGTTGAGCTTTTTAGGCTCGTATTGTCCCGCTTCCTGAGTTACAATTATCTAACTTTGCCTTAAAAATATGAATGTTTTTTGCACACACCACTTCCTCTTCTAACTGATTCCATTTACTTATACTTCTGTAAGGGAAACTATACTTTCTCACATCTCCTTTGCATCTTCCTTTCATTAGCTTATATCTATGCCCCCTAGTTTTACCATTATCTTTCACAATATAACCCTTCTTGTCCACCTTCTCGAGTCCTCTCATACATTTGTACATCATAATCATATCGCCTCTCTCCCTCCTATCCATTAGAGATGGTAAATCTAATTTCTTTTAATCTCTCCTCATAAGGTAATTCTCTCAGTTCTGGTATCATCCTAGTTGCAGCTCTCTGAACCTTCTCCAGCTTCTTTATATGCTTTTTTAGATGTGATGCCCACACCACTGCCGCATACTCCAGTCTTGGTCTCACCAATGTTTTTATTATTTTCTCCAGCATCTCCTCGTTTATATAGTTAAAGGCTATTTTTATTCTGTTTAGCAGTCCATATGTTTCTCCCACTATCTTATTAATATGATTCTCAGGTGAAAGATCACCCCTAACACTTATCCCTAAGTCCTTTTCTTTCTCTGATGGGTTAATAGTGTTTTCTCCTAACTTATATTCCATATGAGGCCTTCTTTTACTTACTCCCATTTCCACTACATGACATTTATTTGTGTTGAATTCCATTTTCCACTTCTTGCTCCATTGATCTATCCTATCCAAATCCCTCTGTAATTCCCTACCACTGTTTTCATCTTCTATACGCTTCATGATCTTGGCATCATCTGCGAACATATTCATATATGCATTTATATCCTTTGGCATGTCGTTAATGTATATTAGAAACATTATGGGAGCCAGCACTGCTCCCTGCAGAACTCCACTTGTGACGTCTTTCCACGTAGAAAATTTATCTCTGATAATAGTCCTCATCTGTCTCCCTGAAAGATAGTTCTCCATCCAATTTAACAAACTACCCTGAATCCCTCCATACTCTTTTAATTTATTAGTGGCCCCTCCATCATTGACGAACATGCCTATTACATAAGGCATCCTCTTCAAACACTAATCCGCCGTAGTTTGAATCTACCGCGCAGAGCATTTAAAAACTGAGGAGCCTTCATCATGAGCGCACGCGACCTCACTCATGGCTTCAGTCATTATGAATTGGGTTCTCACTACGAAAAAACTTCGTAAAAAATAAAAACAAAAAGAAAATAAGAATAACTATCCAATAAGCTTTCCATCATATCGTGGATATACTTGTGAGGATCTTTGACCAGACGCTGATTCAGGCGTCATTCTTCCTTCTCTGCTCTGCGGTCAACCAGCCCGGACGTGTCTCTCCACGTTCCGCTGGTTCCGCATTTGCTGCGTCCCTAGTGAGTTTTTTTCTCATTTGTTTACTCCGGGATGTATCGAGTAAGGTTAGGATATGCGTAGCAGGAGTGTCCTGGGCTAGTTGCCCACAGTGCAGTGTATTTTGGGTCGTGTGTTTGGGGCATCTATTTCGGATGTACCCTCGTGGTCCTGTTGTGGACAGGTGAACTTTTTCACAGTTAGCTAGTTTTGTGATGCAGGCGGCTTTCTTTACGCGTTATTGATTCCTTTTATCTTTCTGATGAGGTAGCGTATTTTTGCTGACGTTCCCAGCGTATTTTTCTTCACTTAGTGAAGTTTTTTCTGGGTCCCGAGTCAGTTCTTCCCTTTGCCGGAAGTATTTGCTACAGTGGTGTGTTGGCGGTGGTTCCTGTTGTGATATAATTCAGTGCTTTTTGTTTATATTCCGACATGTTACTGTTATCCGTCTGCCTAGGCCTAGCCAGCCTCTCGTAGCTTTTCCACATATACAAGTGTTATTGATTTATTTTCTAAATATGTACTACTGTGTCATGTGTGTCCTGGTTTAGTTGTGTATTGGCTAATTCCACGGACTATTTATGTGTCCTGGGTTAGTTGTGTATTGGCTAATTCCACGGACTATGTTGGGCCCGGCGTTAGTTGTGTTTTGGCTACGCCTCGGTCCGGTGTTGCGTTCAGATGGTATCTGGACGGGGTGGGTTTTTTCCGGCGGGTTTTTCTCGGTTTCACCTTGATAACCCCGGCTGGTTGCCGAGTTTTGGCCACGCGTGGTTTAAAACAGGCTTGTTTCCCCGGCGAGTGGGTGTCTGTGGCTCCCCAGGACTGCGTCTCTTGGGTGCCTGTTTCAGGCTCCTTATGATTCCCGGCGGATTGGCTGTACCCATCTAACAGTGTTCATACGGACACGTGTTGTTTGTAGTTTTTTCGGTTTTGCAAAGCCGATATAAAACTTTGCTGTTGCTGTATTTCCTCCCCGGCGATCTTTTACAAAGAAGTGGGGATAGGAACAATTGGGGTTAACTTTTAAACTTTAAATCACCCAGCGGGTGCAACCTGGAAGGGTGGGATGACCGAATTTGCAAAATTCAGTTTAGTTGACCAGACAATTGAGGGATGCATTGTGTATCGCCTCCTTCAACATACGGCGCTTTAGGGCACAATTGGGGTTAACGTTTTTTAAACTAATATTCACACCCGGCGGGTGCTCCTTGGAAGGGTGGGAATAACGAATTTACAATTCAGTTAGCTAACCAGACAATTGAGGGATACGTTTTGTATCGCCGCCTTCAACATACGGCGATCTTAAAAGATACTTCGGGAGTAGATCTCGTATATTTGTCAGGCTTCCCAGTTTTTGATCTACAAGATAATTCGGGGGCCGGCGTCTTTTTTAGTTTTTTTTTTTTCCAAAATTGAATCTTGAAACAAACACCACCGGAAAGACTTAATCAGTTATAAACGCCATGCTGGTCTTTATATATTAGGTCAGAGGGTATTCATAAATCTTTTGGAATTATTAAGATATTCTGAAATCTTTTACTTAGGAAACCCCACCGCGTAGCGAGCTGTAGTCGTTGAGTATTACGTCTCGTTACCCGGCGGGTTATTTAACACTTGTGTGCGAACATGTTTGGGTTAACCTTATGAGCATTAATTCCTGGAAATATTATTTTTTTCAAGAGCTGGGTCCCGGCGGGTCTATGCAGAACCTGGAGTAAGTATCCCACCAGTCTCTGTCATGGCTACCTTTGCCCCGGTTTTTGCTTTATGCATTACGCCCTCCTGTTCAGGTATCCCTATTTTTGTGCACACCCTTTGTATAAAATGTGTTAAAATGTCTCGTTTGCTGTGGGTTACCTTTCCGGCGTTTTTTCTCGTTGCTCCGAGAACACCGTTTTTGTTTACCGAATTTTAGTCAGGATGGCTCAAAATAGGTAAGTTACCCCGACGAGTTTGGTCGCTTGAGGGCTCATAAGAAACTGCGTTTTCTGTGGTCGAGCCTGGGATCAGGCTTCCAGTGTTATTCATTGCTTTATGCATTACGCCCTCCTGTAATGTATAGTTTAGTGTGGGTTACCTTTCCGGCATTTTTTCTCGTTGCTCCGAGAACACCGTTTTTGTTTAACAAGTTTTAGTCAGGATGGCTAAAATAGGTAAGTTACCCCGACGAGTTTGGTCGCTTGAGGGCTCATCAGAAACTGCATTTTCTATGGTCGAGCCTGGGATCAGGCTTCCTGGGTTATTCCTGTCGAGGGGGGCTCCACACAGTTTTCTAGGTGATCAGGCTGACACCTGTTGGACTTGGTTTTCTCTGCTTTTCAAATTGAAACAATGCTGTCTGTTTGTTTGGTCTTTACCTCCCGGCGACCTTTTTACAAAGAGGTCTGGGGCAGGTATAACTGGTTTGACATTGCATATAAAACCCGGCGGTTGTATCTTCGGGTGCTTATATTAACGGATTTGCGATTCGAGATAATTTGCCAAACAAATGATTGATACAATAGGGTATCACGGCCTTCAAGACGGCAATCTATGAGGGCTTCTGGGAGAAGCCGGATTAGAGATTAAGGTAGGCTTAGACTTTTTATGGGATAAAAAGATGCCTGAATCTTACTAGTGTTTCAAGTGTCAAGGGATACTTGAAAGACTTCATCTTTAATAAAGATATGCTTCATCTTTATGAGGATTAAGAAATTATGCTTAATTCTTTTGGACAGGTAAAAGATATGCTGAAATCTTTAATAAGCCATTGAAACAATGCCGTTTGTTTGTTTAGTCTTTCCCTCCCGGCGACCTTTTTACAAAGAGGTCTGGGGCAGGTACAATTGGTTTGACATTGCAGATAAAACCCGGCGGTTGTACCTTTGGGTGGTTATATTAACTGATTTCCAATTCGCGATATTTGTATTTCCTCCCCGGCGATCTTTTACAAAGAAGTGGGGTTAGGAACAATTGGGGTTAACTTTTAAAACTTTAAATCACCCGGCGGGTGCAACCTGGAAGGGTGGGATGCCCGAATTTGCAAAATTCAGTTTAGTTGACCAGACAATTGAGGGATGCATTGTGTATCGCCTCCTTCAACATACGGCGCTTTAGGGCACAATTGGGGTTAACGTTTTTTCAACTAATATTCACCCGGCGGGTGCTCCTTGGAGGAATGGGAATAACGAATTTACAATTCAGTTAGTTAACCAGACAATTGAGGGATACGTTTTGTATCACCGCCTTCATCATACGGCGATCTAAAACGAACAAACACCACCGGAAAGACTTAATCAGTTATAAACACCATGCTGGTCTTTATATATTATGTCAAGAGGGTATTCATAAATCTTTTGGACAAATTAAGGTATTCTGAAATCTTTTACTTAGGAAACCCCACCGTGTAGCAGGCTGTAGTCGTTGAGTATTACGTCTCGTTACACGGCGGGTTATTTAACACTTGTGTGCGAACATGTTTGGGTTAACCTTATGAGCATTAATTCCTGGAAATTTGCTTTTTCCAGAGCTGGGCCCCGGCGGGTCTATGCAGACCCTGGAGTTAGTATCCCACCAGTCTCTGTCATGGCTACCTTTGCCCCGGTTTTTGGCTTTATGCATTACGCCCTCCGGTTCAGGTATCCCTATTTTTGCACACACCCTTTGTATAAAAGGTGTTAAAATGTCTCGTTTGGTGTGGGTTACCTTTCCGGCGTTTTTTCTCGTTGCTCCGAGAACAACGTTTTTGTTTACCTAGTTTAGTCAGGATGGTTCAATATAGGTAAGTTACCCCGACGAGTTTGGTCGCTTGAGGGCTCATAAGAAACTGCGTTTTCTGTGGTCGAGCCTGGGATCAGGCCTCCTGTGTTAGTCATTGCTTTATGCATTACGCCCTCCTGTCATGTATAGTTTAGTGTGGGTTACCTTTCCGGCATTTTTCTCGTTGCTCCGAGGACACCGTTTTTGTTTACCAAGTTTTAGTCAGGATGGCTAAAATAGGTAAGTTACCCCGACGAGTTTGGTCGCTTGAGGGCTCATCAGAAACTGCGTTTTCTATGATCAAGCCTGGGATCAGGCTTCCTGGGTTATACCCGTCGAGGGGGGCTCCACACAATTTTCTAGGTGATAAGGCTGACACCTGTTGGACTTAGTTTTCTCTGCTTTTCAAAGCCATTGAAACATTGCTGTCTGTTTGTTTGGTCTTTACCTCCCGGCGACCTTTTTACAAAGAGGTCTGGGGCAGGTATAATTGGTTTGACATTGCATATAATATCCGGCGGTTGTACCTTTGAGTGGTTATATTAACGGTTTTGCGATTCAAGATAATTTGCCAAACAATTGAAAGTGTAAAGGGATACTTGAAAGACTTCATCTTTAATAAAGATATGCTTCATCTTTATGAGGATTAAGAAGTTATGCTTAATTCTTTTGGACGGGTAAAAGATATGCTGAAATCCTTAATAAGCCATTGAAACAATGCCGTTTGTTTGTTTAGTCTTTCCCTCCCGGCGACCTTTTTACAAAGAGGTCTGGGGCAGGTACAATTGGTTTGACATTGCATATAAAACCCGGCGGTTGTACCATTGGGTGGTTATATTAACTGATTTGCAATTCGCGATATTTTGCCAAACAATTGATTGATACAATAGGGTGTCACGGTCTTCAAGACGGCGATCTATGAGGGCTTCTGGGAGAAGCCAGATTAGAGATTAAGATAGGCTTAGACTTTTTATAGGATAAAAAGATGCCGGAATCTTGCTAGTGTTTCAAGTGTAAAGGGATACTGGCAAGACTTCATCTTTAATAAAGATATGCTTCATCTTTATGAGGGTTCAGAAGATATGCTTAAATCTTCTGGACGGGTAAAGATATACTGAAATCTTTAATATGAAACTAAAGGGACAACGAAAAGTAGTGATGGAGTGCTACGGTTCGTTGACCGGCGGTTTTGAGGCACATATTTTGTACCATTTTTTGGGGGTAACCCTCTGAGCATTAATCCCCGGAAATTTCTCTTTCCAGGGCGGAGTACCGGTGTTGCACCAGGTGACCAGGTAGTTCACGGGGGCGGGGTAGTTTTCTCCCAGTCTCTGTCGTGTCGGCACTTGAACCTCTCATTGCGGTATGTTCAACGCCGTTAAGCTCAGGTAGCCCTATCTTATTTCTATTTGTTAATGAAATATTTTAATAGTTGAATCATAATAAACATATATTTTCTATGATTATATTATGATAATATTATGTTTATTGATAGTAATTTATTTTAATACACTTAAAAATATAAATTACCTTAATTAGTATACTTTCTGATTTTGCTCCCCAGCTCTACTTTCAATGTGTTAACGAGCTATGGGAGTTTTTAATTATCATAAACCTTTACGGGACTCGGACGAGGGCTCCCATTCAGGGAGTATACCGAGCTCGCAAGCGAGGGACAGCCACAGCCAAGGTGTATGGCGATACTCATAGTCATACCTCACCCACCGGCCGATAACGCCGGCGGACGAACCTGACGCTCTGATGACGGACGAGAATAGGTTGATTTACATTTATCTATTTTCCGCCGCCAGACGCGTCTCTAATGTGCCACGTAGTCCACAAACTACAGGATTAGCGAGGCGTTGTCTCGCTAATCGCGCCCCTGTGGCCGGCGCAGTGGGGTTCCAGCATTTGAACACGTGGTGCCCGCACCCAGTGTCACTCCTGGTCGGGTTGTTCCACTTAGAACACAGTTGGGAACCTAGAAACCTCGCGGACTTGTTCATTTTGGACAGTCAGGAGGCCAAGTGGCTAGCACCATCTGGTAGCGACGTGACCAAGATATTCACGAATCATTATACCCAGTCTACAAAGCGACAGTTTCCATCGCATTGGCAAGCTTGTACGTCTCGGATTCTTCGAACAACACGAACTGTGCCCCCGGTGGCGTGGGTTGTTTATTATTTAATTTATCTGTTCATGCAGAAACATTTATCTGAAAGTGATTTATGTGGGCAGGTTTTAACCCTCCAGCCCCGGCTATGTATTACTGTATATATATATTCCTCAAAACCCGGGTGTTTTGGCCGAAAAACGTCTAGGCTAGGCTACCGTATATTCGTTAATCAGACTGCTTCCCGCATTCCCGCGCATCCCCAAGCGTAGCTGTGTTATTTACCTGTAGAATGGCATTAAGTAGAGCTCTCTAAGTCAACTGGTTGAGCTGTGATGATGATTTCATTGGAGATAACTTTATGGCAAAAACAGCCACTTTACACCACTTTTCGATACTTAACAACAACATACAGGCACACACGAACAAGCGACGCTCTCCTTCTTGTGGCCGGAGATGCGGGGCGTCGGTCCAGCCGGCTGTTGTTTACATGCGTCGGACCGACGCCTCGCACACGAAGCTCACAGGCTTTCAACCACTGGCGTTCAAGAGGCCTTCCGGGTACCTGTTATATGCTTTTTTATGGGCGTTCAAGAGGTCTTCCGTGGTGAGAGGGTTAAACTCCGCCCACCTTCCCCGTCGGCTCAGGCCTACATGGTCTCTGGACAAAGCATCGTCGCATTAGTTTTTAATTATTTATATTATCTGTTTGAGCAGAAACGTTTATCTGTGGTAACGTTAAAAAATCACTTAACTGCGATTAAAGTGCCCTTTTTAGACCTTACAGGTCTCTCCATACCGGTAGCGGAGGAAACAGGTTTTATGAGGGCATGTTTTAAACTCCGCCCACCTCCCCGTCAGCTCATGCCTACTTGGTCTCTGGACAAGGCATTGTCTTTACTTCACTCTCGTCTGTACCAAAATACTGCAGATTTTGCATTACCCTTTACAAAAGGCTGTATTCCTTTTGGCTTTGGCCATCGGGAACAGAGTGTCTGAGCTGGCGGCGATGAGCAACACACCTAATTGCCTTAGGTTTGGTAGACTTAATGAATGTATTCACATTGCACCTTCCCCGGGATTTGTAGCCAAGACTGAGCTCAGTGCACACGTGTTTTCTGAGTTCACGGTGCCGGCGTTAAAAAGGGGAAAGGTGCACCATTTCTATGGCCAGTGCAAGCTCTAACCAAATATTTGAGAGTGGCTCCTCTAACCCCCAAACTGCTTTGTGGGTAGCGAGTACGGGTAAACGCTTACTGAAACGGAGATTAGCTTCTCTTCTGGTCGAAGTCATTAAAGAGAGTAATCCCGGCGTTGTGGGTAGGGCCCACGATTTACGCAAATGGGCAACCTCTTTACGTTTCCTGAAGAACTTTTCAGTAGAAGATCTTTCGTCCACGCAGTTGTGGGCGTCTAATCATACGTTTTTGACTAGATACTTGTCAGTTGCTCTAGACAAACCTTCCTTACTATGAATAGCTTTAAGGCAGAGGGTCTAGGTGGCCCTTCAGTCACTTTTGTTTACTTTCAAGGAAAAAGGGGGGGGGGGGGGTGCAGTCAGTGTAACATAGGACACCCTAGACCCCGCCGGAATGTAAGAGCTGTGATACAATTTATGGATAATGTGATATGAAAATTACAAACAACGGGGTTGTTATAGTAGTTTTAGCTGTGAAAGCAATTTAGTATTAAACAGTGGAGATCTTTTGCAAATTATTTCCACGAATATTATGGGGTTTATTATGTGCACATGTAAAACTTATAACTTGTTATTTTTGTCACCACTCGTTGAGTGGGGTGCCTTTGTAACTACAGATCTGTTCACAGAATCTCCAGAGTTACCCTTTTTTGTCAAGCAGGCTTCTTTGAAGCACGCACCTGCTTGAACCCCTTTTTTGTATATATATGGGCTGCGCCGTATTTATATATACTGTAGTTTCAAAGTAAGAATACTATGAGGTTGTTTGATTATCTGCTTTTCTAGAGTTATGATATGATTACGAATGTCCCCCTCCAGTCTTAGAAATCAGGCATGTTCGTCAATGATGGAGGGGCCACTAATAAATTATAGGTTTGACTCCTGTAAGGAGATAAAGAAAACCTAATATTTAGTAGTGGCCCCGTAATCATTGACGACTGGGGCCCCCCGACCATCCCCTTCCCATTCGTTGATGTATTAAGGATTTTGGTTTACTTGATATGTCAGTGAAGGAAGAATGACGCCTGAATCAGCGTCTGGTCAAAGATCCTCACAAGTACATCCACGATATGATGGAAAGCTTATTGGATAGTTATTCTTATTTTCTTTTTGTTTTTATTTTTTACGAAGTTTTTTCGTAGTGAGAACCCAATTCATAATGACTGAAGCCATGAGTGAGGTCGCGTGCGCTCATGATGAAGGCTCCTCAGTTTTTAAATGCTCTGCGCGGTAGATTCAAACTACGGCGGATTAGTGTTTGAAGAGGATGCCTTATGTAATAGGCATGTTCGTCAATGATTACGGGGCCACTACTAAATATTAGGTTTTCTTTATCTCCTTACAGGAGTCAAACCTATAATTTCCACTTCAGCCTGCTATGCGATACTCTGTCAAAAGCTTTCTTCATGTCAATATATACGCAGTCCACCCATCCATTTCTCTCTTGTAATAATGTCAACCACTCTGTCATAAAAACTGAGTAGATTTGTAACACATGAGGTACCCTCCCTGAATCCAAATTGCCTGTTAGATAGATTATTCTTTTCCAAGTAAATCATCCATCTTTTCTTAATTATTTTCTCACAGATTTTGCACACTATACTAGTAAGTGACACAGGTCGATAATTTAATGGATGTTCCCTGTTCCCACCTTTATAAATCGGTACAATGTTGGCTCTCTTCCAGTCCATTCGTAATTTTCCCACTTCCAGAGAGTATTTCATTATCTCATATAAGGGTTTCACTAGTTCGTCAGCACATTCTTTCAAAATCCTTCCCGCTACATTGTCAGGTCCCACTGCTTTTTTCACATCTAGTCCTTTCATTATTTCTACTAGCTCCTCTGGGAGAAAATTAATCTCTCCCAGTTTATCACCAATTTCACCTACCGGTACTTCTTCAAAGTTATCATCTTTAGTATATACTGAGTGTAGTGTATTGTTCATAATTTCACACATATTCTGGTCATCATCATAAGTGGTCCCTTCAACCTTCAACCTCACTATTCTATCCCTTACCTTCATTTTACTATTTATAAACCTATAGAACAGCTTAGGATCACTCTCACATTTTTTCACAATGTTCTTCTCATATGCTCTGGCTTCTTGTCTCCTGATTGTAGCATATACATTTCTTAATCTCTTGTATCTGTTCCAAGTTTCTCTATTACACCTTTTTCTAGCTGCCTTCCACGCTTGGTCTCTCTTTTCCTTGGCTTTCCTACATTTTTTATTAAACCAATCCTTTTCCTTCGCTGACCTATTACCTTGTTTAGGGACATATTTATTAACTCCTTCTTCATATATTGTTTTAAATACTCCATACTTCTCGTCTACACTATTTCTCTGATGTATTTCACTCTAGTCAACATCTCTAAAGTATTGTCTCAGTGATTGGAAGTCTCCTTTTGCATAGTCAAACCTAATTTCCTTGTGCTCCTCCCTCTCCTCCATATTGGAATAACCCAATAGGATTTCTATGTCCATTACAACATGATCGCTCTTACCTAAAGGTGGCAAGTATTTTATATCAGAAATTACATCTGGGTCTCTAGTAAACATTAGGTCCAATCTGGATGCTTCATCATTTCCCCTTCTTCTTGTATTTTCCTTTATATTTTGCACCAATAAATTTTCTGTTACCATATCCAGTAGCCTATACCCCCACGAGTTCACGTTGCTGCCAGCTTCTCTCTGCTCCCAATCCACCTCTTTACAGTTGAAGTCCCCTACTATAATTAATTCATTGGTTCTACGAGTTAATTTTTCAATACAAATAATCATCTCATCTTTGATAAATTTGTATTCCTCCTCTTCCCAAGCCCCTGTGGCATGTAGGCCACTACAATATACGCCTTTTGATTGTCATCATCTGTCAATTCTACTGCTAATATTTCCGCTTTACTATTATTCAGATCAATCATTCTTGTTTTCAATTTATTATGTGTAAGAATTAGCACCCCTCCCCCCATCTTGTCTTCTCTATCCCTTCTCCAGATATTATAGTTGTTCCATCCCATTCCCTCCAAACTTATCCCTTTATTTAGTTTAGTTTCACATAGACACAATATTAAGGGCTCTTCCTGTCTGATGTAATCATTTATTTCTAATTTCTTTGATAGCAGCCCATCCACATTGCTATAGACCATCTTGCACCTGTTGCTTTTACCATTATGATTGATATTCCCTGTCTTTATCCTACTATTTCCCCTTCCTGTTGCACCTCTCCCTCCAATCCTTCTTCCTGTACCACCACGTCTTTTCTCCCCCCCTCCGCCCCTATCTTCTCCCCTTCTTCAGGTACCACTTCCTTACTTTCCCATCCATGTTTCTGTAGAAAAAAATCCCCCTTCTCCACTTCTGATCTATTATCGTTCTTTTCTTTGACTTCTCTATTTATTTCTCTAAATTTTTCCATCTCTTCCACATTTAGATCTTTCCTTAGTTTAACATTTCTGTATTCCCCCTCCTGACTTAACTTCCAGCTGGATCTGAGTACCTCCTTTGCTACTTTGGTTGACTTAAATCTAATCTTCATTGGCCTCATTTCTCCTTTCTTGTATTTCCCTAGTCTCCAACAATCCTCTACCTCTCTCTTCCATCCCTCCTTATCTTGTCTATCTATCACATCAATCATCTTCTCAACTTTCTTCATCTCCACACCCTTTCTCGTATTTCTATCTAATATTTCCTCTTCTACATCTCCAAACATAATTACACACCTCTTCTTATCAATAATATCACTGACCTGTTGCTCATTTTGTCTGATGGCATTAACTACCCTCTTGTTCAGGTTCTCCTCCTGCTGTCCCTTTTGCTCCTCAATAATTGCTTTTAGTTGTACCTCTGCTTCACCCACTCGATCACCCCAGACATTTTTCATTTGAGATACCTTTTCCTCCATTTTTTGTGTCCTGTCCTGATTTGTTTCCACTCCTTGTTTTAGCCTAGCATTCTCCTCCCTCAATTCACGAATCTCTCTCTCAGCCCTCTCCCTATACCCATCATCTATCTCTTTCACTCTCTCATTTAAATATTCTTTGTATTCCTTAATCTGTTCTTTTAAAGCCACATTCTCAGATACCAATTCGTTGACCCTAGCAGTTAAATCATTTAAACCCTCCCCCGGGACACAGCTCTCTTCCACTACAGTCCCAATGGTCTTCCTCCACCCCTCCATTTCCTTTCTCCACTTTATCAGCCCCATCAGATTCCTGTTCAGGAAGGTGATCTGGTCCTCCTTACCTTCAGGAAAGCCTGAATAATCCTCTTCCTCCTCATAAAAACATTCCCCACTCATATCCGTGGCTTCGATGTCAGCCATTGTTGTTGCCATGTGACGTCACCAGCCTTACCAGCTGATTTCTCAAAACAAACTCTCTAAGTTTCATTTATACATTCATATTTTTAAATAACTTTCACTGAACACTTTCCTGATAGAATATTATTAGCGGGACAATACACAATAATCTCCTGTATACCCCACTTTAGGCAAATCAGATGGTAGTTTGAGGAGCGCCAGCCAACGACGTCTGCTTCCACTCGTTTCTCGTGTGTGTACCCATACCATTGGACACATCCTAGAAGACTGCATTTCACACAATCACTTACACCAACAACACAATCTACACCCCTTGAGAGCTCTGTGGGAAAGCTCGACCGTGGCCATGACCTTCCTTAGGGACTCGGGACTGTTTGTCCAGGCAGCTTAGGGAACGACAACAACAACAACAACAACAACTAGGTTAGGTCAACTTTATGAAAATAGTAGAAAAGCCCTGCACAAGCTACCCTCACCCAAACAAAGAAGAATCTGAATATGTTAGCCTAGAAACATAAAAAATCCTCCATACAAAGCTCCGCCTGTGCTAGCCAAAAATATCAGGGTAAATGAGGTAGAAAATGCTTGTCCACACCCATAAATATATTTCAGAAATGGTGGAATGACAAGCATAGCATCCTATATTCTGGGAGGCGATCGCCATCCACACAATTGACACTGAATTCACATCCTAACTAGCGTAAAAACATTCCTACAACATTTCTAAACAACCCAAATATAATTTATAACTCACTTGGGAAGTCTAGTCGGCGAGGGAAGAATGATTAGAGGATGTATCATAGAGCTAGTACTGGTAAATCACGTGTGAATAGAGCGAGTGCCTTCCAACAGAGGGAGCTCCGAGAGCGAGAGAAGCAGCAGAATGCCATTTGATTTACAGCAGACGCATGGGAAGGAAATGTTTTCCTCTTCTTCTTATTCTCTTTACTGTATTAGTATTCTAATTTTGACTGTACTTTCAGAGTGGCATTCATCCCATAGGTATTTTCACAGTGTCGCCTATGAAGAGGGTTCTATATTGTTGGAAGGCGTATGGGGTCTTCCAGCTTAACCTATGGGCTAAATAGGGCCATATATAATTAATGGCATTAGGCTATGTCATTTGATGTAGGAGTCCCTAATTAATTTATCAATTGTGCTGCCATCTATCAAGCGTTCTGCGCAGAATTGACCCAAACTGTGCAATGAAGAAATTTTTGTGAAAAATAATATGTGACCCAGAGAAACAATTTGGCATTGTCTACTAGTTTGTGGCTGTTTGTGTCAGGGAGTACCAGTAATACAGTATAAGGTAGCTGGGTCTTAAAGCTAACAGATTTAATAAAAAAGGGTTGTCATTGGGTGGTATCAACTTCTATTTAGCTAGCTACATGAATTTTGTGTTTTTACATTATATTATGGGTAACTTTTCTTTGAACATATATAAAGGAATTAGGGAATATAATTAAATAATATACTGTACAGTGCATGTGTAATAGTAAATTGAAAAGTACAAATATTTAGATATGTGTGCATTGTTAGCATCTTGGAGTGGTCTGGGAATTCATGTCTGGAATTGCAAGTGGTGTTGCCTTCGGGGAGTTTTGAGTTTTGTCAGCAAATTTTAACTGAACAGTATTTATTCTGTTATTATTATTACACTTGCTGCTCTCAAGAAACTTTTCCCTGTCAATAGAATGTGTAGTAAAAATGTGACTATGTCAGGTGGTGTGGCTCGGTCGCGGTCCCCCAGTGTTGAGAAGAGTGTGGGAGGGTTGAGTCAGCTACACTTAAACCCTCTACGACAACAACAACAACGAGGCAAGAGGAACCTTATACCTCACCATGAGTCATCAGAACAGTTCCTGGCCTCCAGCACCAACCTCACCTTCCTACCCATTGAGGTCCTGCAGAAGATCTCTACCTACTTGGATGGCTTCAGGTCAGATTATTGGCCAGATTCTTAAATCTTACCATAGTGATACTTACGCATAATGAGCATCGGTAGAGTGCCTGACTGGCAAGCCAACTCGGCTGATGTGCTATGGGATTGTAACTCTCTCGGGGAAGATAATATAAAATTACATGTCACCCAGATGGTGGATAGGTCGACCACTGATTCCAGCAGACCAACTAAATAGCCAACTTGCCTAAGCGGAATGTGGCCCAAGTACAGTACTTGAATAAAAGTATATACTGTATACTGTATTGTATATACCCCTGCACATACCCCATAGCTGGGGGTGGCTGACTAGAGACAGAGCCCAAACAGAAATATTTAAAGTTCCAATTCTTAGGGTCCTGGACCACTTTCGCGTTCCCTTGCCCCTTTCTCTCTCTCGTCTAGTTGGTGAATTTTACAAGGGGAGGAAGATTTCTATCCTCCCGCCCCCGAAGTAAGAAAAGTAATACTGTATAGGAATAGAGACAGACAGAAACAGCTAAGGTTGGGTAGATTATGCCACACTTCACTCTGGACAGGACATCTGTAACATCATCACATCAAGTTCTCTCTCATGACTCAGTTCCTTAGTTTTCATTCAATATGTTATGGACAATGTTTTTCCTACACAATTCCTACCCATACTCTAAAGTTTCTGCTGTTAAAACCAGATGCCAATACCGTTGTCGCTCTCACTAAGAATAATTTTTGCTTGGTATAGTTATAATACATTAGCCCATGGTTGAAGTATGAATCAATTGTTACAAATATCTCAATCTCCATACATTTGCTCCATGCCTTCCCCCAAACTTCCAGGTATTCTATATAATTCCACCCAAACAACTTGCATCCTTATCACCTACATTCTTCAAAATATTCACATTGAATTATGATTTTAGCAAAGAGTTGAAATAGCAATTTATGGAAAATTTAAAGTACTGTAGTTTACCACCATTTTCTAAATGCATGCAATCATTATTTGTATATCTTTCTTTTTTAAGTCTAAACAATCTGTCTTTATCGTGCCGGTTGATGCGAGACATCTGCCTGTCGCTGCTGAACGAGAGAGGTCTAGTTATACTGGAGTGGGTCCGACACATAGAGGACAACAAGATCACATGGAAACAGGGAAAGAAGGTTAGAATATTATAATTCTGTATACTGTACATACGTGTACATATAATTATATAATATAATGGTTTACCATCCTTTTCCATTACATTGTAATGGATTAGACAGGGTTACATTTCAGCAACTGGAGTACTGTATACGTTTAGTAAATATAGTCCTGCCGTAACATTGACCCTTCATTTCATCACTGGCTGATTTTGGCATGGTGCTAACCATACCTCAGCAAGACTTACTGTATTGAGAATTTTCAGGATCACTATTAAATAGGAAACTTTGGAGTCATTATTAGTTAGATAATCACTATTTGTGCTTATTATGACTCCCTAACCTTTAATATACACACACATCTACGGTACGATATAACATACAGCCGGCCAATAAAACCAATAGTGTATCGTTAAATAGATAAAGAACTGGTGATTCACACACTTACTCTAATATTGCAAATTTAGTTAAATATTAAATTTAAATTTTAATTGTAGTTTCTTTATTCATACAGAATTTAATAATATTTACCAGAACGCCCCAGACTTCCCAAATTGACTAATTCCTTGAACGTGACGATAGTGCGTTGTTATATGTGTGATTAGTTTGCTTGGGAAACAGATTAATTTGCTCATGTAGTTGTTGTTATTGTTGTTGTTGTTCCCCAAGCTGCCTGGCCGAACAGCCCCAAGGCCCCGAGCAAGGCCAAGGCCATAACCGAGCGCCCCCACAGAACCCTCCCTGCCTACCACAATAAAGCCTGGGTGACCGAAGCCACTCCATGGCGGGGAGCGGAGGAGGGTGCGGAAACGCCCGGGAAACCAAAGCCCCACCCAGGGGGCTTCCAATCTTGGTAGATTGGGAGGTCAATCCACGGAAAAGACGCCGTCACTTGAGATCTAGGAAAGACATAAGTAAAAGGAACAGTCGGAGTAAGCTATGGGTATGGCAGAGATCGCTCAGTTCTCACTCTGATAGACCAGCCCATCACCATATGACTAGAACCCAATCCTCTCAGCATCAGCTAGGAAAGGCCCTAGAAAGCCACCTTTGGCGGGGGGATAGCTCCCCTATTTCAACCCCTTTCGGGGTTGGGCACCCGCCCATGTAGTAATGTACAGTAGGGTCTCACATAAAACGAGTTTATGGTCGATAAACGAGGGCGTTTTATGCGATTTCGTTTTATGTGAACACAGCATTTTGGTGGCCCAATATCGTCAATGTTCACTGGAAGCGTAAATTTCCGTCAGGAGCGTACGATACTTCTTACGTTTTGTACGATATTTCGGCGTTCTATATGAAAGCGTACGATATTTCGTACGTTTTGTACGATATTTCGGCGCTCTATATAAAAACTCCTCGGATTTGCCCCACTTTGGCGGCGGACTCGTTTTATGTGATCACATTCGTTCTGATCGAAAATTAAATATTAATATTTTAGGTCGGTCGTTTTAATCGAGACTCGTTTTATGCGAACACGTTTTATGCGGGACCCTACTGTACAGTACATCCTATGTGGTGGATTGTGTTCTTTTATTTATAAAGAATTATTATTTTGCTTAAGCGTTGTTTCCATATAGCGATTTTGATAAGTTGATTTGTCTTTTTCCTGTGTTCGTCTAAGTTTTTTTTTTTTTTTTAAGTTTTACATAATATTTGTTTGTCTTTCTTTATTGCTTTGGGAGTATGTTAGCAGACGACTACAGCCAGCTTTAATATAAGTGTTTTCTTTGGCCTTTACTATTAGTTAAGTATTACAGTACACCCAACCCTCTGCTATCACAGGTTTTGCTATAGCGTTTATGTGCTATCACGGCTACCTTAAAAACCCTAGAATTTCCTTATCGCGTCCCAAAAGGGTGCTATCGCGTCTCTGTACCGACGGGAATGTTCAAACACGGCGCCCGATGACGTCACAGAACATCGGCGGGTGAGAATACCTGTGATTGGTGGACAGGCTGGCAACCATTGTGTTGGAAAACTATGTTTACAATTTTTTTTCTGCCCGAACCTCTTATCTTGCTCGTTTATTATGGCCTTTGGTGCATTCAGTGATAGGGATAGTGGGTCTGGTGGTAATGATGAAGGAATTAAATTCCCAGGGCTATCAAAACAGAGAGCAAACACCAGTCTAGGCTACCGACGCCGACGCCGTGTCAGACGAAAGCGCCAAAATTATGCTGATGGGTTAGGCTAGGCTATACAGTATATGACTGATTTCAAATATATTATGTGTGGTAAGTAATCTCTTCATAATACGGTATGTATTTATAAGTATACTGTATATGGTAAACAAAATGTGAAAATAGCAAGAAATAGGGTAAAAATAGGTCAAAATTATGGACCTCTGCACCAATTATAATTATTACCATAAGTTCTTCAGTTCTGCTATGGCGAATCTCGCTATATCGGTAGAATTAGGGCACCAATTACCCGCGATAGCAGAGGGTTGAGTGTAGATAATTTTCTCAGAAACATATTTATTTATATATAACATTTCAACACATTTCAAGGCAAAAATCTGGTCTACACGTCCTCTTCCCTTCCTAAACCCGCCCTGCTCGTCACCTACCCATTTCTCCGTTCTCGCTCTCTTGATCATTACCCTACTGTACATCTTCCCTACTATGCTTAGAAGACATATCCCCTGGTGATTACCACATACATACATACTGTACATGCATAACATTTTAAGACTGCGTGTTCCACACATACGTGCAGTTTCAGTCTCTTGTCCTAATGGCGGCGTTCCAGGCAACCCTGTTAAGGGCTGCTTCACTTGTCAAGTTCTTGGATTTGAGATCGGCACGTATAGTCCGATCCCAGGTCTTCCTCGGTCCACCCCTTGGTGCAGCTCCCTCCACTAGCACAGACCTGCATTTTTTCACCCAATTTTGTTCATCCATTCTCTCCACATGTCCATACCACCATCCCAGTCTACTTGTACGCATCACCTCGCTAATACTCTTTATACCTAAACGTCTCCTCAGCTCAACATTTGTTATTCTATCCTGTGGCCTGGCCCCACACATCCACCTCACCATTCTCATCTCATTACGTTCCATTCTGTTGACATCCTCTACTTTAACGGCCCATGTTTCTGAGGTATACGTCATTGCACTTCTAACACATGAGGCATACACCTTTCCCTTCAGGGGGAGAGGCATTCTTTTCATGGTCAGGATTGTCACAGGCCGTAGCTCGATTGTTAGAGCGTTCGCCTGCTAACCGTGAGGTTGGCGGTTCGAGCCTCGGGCCAGCCAGTGTGTTATTGGCAGATGTCAGTGCTGTTGGTGAACGGTGCGGTCTAGCAATCTGTGGCAACTATTCACTAAGTCCCTGATTCATCAGGGCACCCACCCTAGCCTTGCTATTCAGCAGGGAGTGTATGGTGGTAAAAACTGCATCATCATTGGCAGCAGTTCTCTGAACTTCCCCCAGCCACATCTAATTCTAGCAACAGTGGCAGCCTCGGCCCCACCACCGGCAGAGATGGTATCTCCTAGGTAACAAAACTTGTTCACCAGCTCCAATGACTCATTTCCAAAATTCACAGCCACAGGATCATCACTTAACACAAGCTCGCCTTTGCACACTACGCACTCAAATTTCTCTATTTCTGACTTATCCTTCGGCAGGGGTCCCTTTATTCTACTACAGTGCTTACTCCTTTTTTCCCTTTACCTTTATAGAGGGGGACTATTATGCCTGTCTTCCAGTCATCAGGCACACTTTCCTTCTCCCATGCTAGTTTACACATTTTCCATACCCATTCAATCACTATCTCACCACCATACCTCAGCATTTCCCCACACACTCCATCTATTCTTGATGCTTTCCCCATCTTCACCCTTTTCAAGGCTTCAAACACTTCTGACCTCATGATCCCCACCTCCTCCTCCACTGCTTCTCTTCTTCTCCTTCCCATGCCCCATCCAACTATGTTTGCTGGCGTTTCATTCCTTACGTTAAAAAAATCGTTGAAGTGCTCCCATCATCTCTCAGCTCTCTCTTGCTTCTCGGCTAACACTATACTAAATAACAACTTAATTTTTCCTCCCATACATTTATTTGTATTGAGAGCCTTTGTATTCTTGCTAGTAAGATCCTCTACCTGTTATTCCAGCGGAGATTTTTCAGCAAGGCGTTTGAGCACATCAACACGTGGGGCTTCAAGGACGTGCCTCACATTGCCAACCATCTCCAGGTCTGCCCCTTTAATAACAGGTACGAAGACATTTGGTTTTACAGATTACTTTAGATTTTTTTTTTTTTTTTCTTATGTAAATGAAGAAGACAAAAGGCAAAGCTGCCTGTAACAGGTGTCTCCCCTAAAGTTGAAAGAGTGACAGCCAGATTCAAGGTACCGGTACGTGAGAGTCAAAGTGTCTGGATGCACAGAGCTTGAAGCAGTTTAAGTCATAGGATGAGGGAGAAAGTTACAAAGCTTGCTTGTTGATTAGAAGAAAGATTGGGAAATGTTGATAAATCTTGTGTGAGAGAGTTGGATAGAATATGGGTGGGGGTGTGTTGAAAGGTGGGTGCCCCCACTCTCCGTAAGGGAGGAGGTATACCGGTACACTGAGAAAGCTCTGAAGAACATTGATTATTGTAATAGCGTTAGAAGAGTGAGAGATATGTAAAATTGCGGCATGTAGAGAGAGATTGTAGGGAATTAGTAAGAGGAGGTGAGTTGATGAGACGGAATGCTTTTAACTCTACCCCTTCAAGATGTGCGGTATGGGTTGAACCTCCCCAAACATGTAAACAATACTCGATACATGGGCGCTCCGAGGGTCCCCGAGGGAAGCAAATATAATTCTATGGGAAATCAAAGAAATATTACTAATAAGCATCAACCCTCGGTGAAATTTTCTTAGTTAATTTTGTGTGCATGGGAAATACCTTGTATACTAGTTACAATACAAAGGCCATTCCTGGAAGAATTTAGTTCGAAAACTCTTTGCTCTAGTTAAACTATTTTACAATAATAAGTATACTAGCTAGGTGGCAGACGCAATTAGGCGCGTAACTCCAAAGAAGTGTGCAGGTTTGACAGGAGATGCCATAAAAATAGCACCCACCCAGTTAGTGGCCACTGAGTCGGGCAGACCAACTTAGATCCTGCTTCCCCCAATGGGCATACATAGCAGTTATACCTAAGAATAGATAATGGAAGATGTATTCATTGAGGTCTTTCTATCAGCCTTTTAGTAGGGCTCAGGATGATGAAGATTGTTATTATTACAGTACAGTGTACTTTGATGATGATGATGTTATAAATCTTGGTATTGAAAATATTATTATATATTATATGTGATTTAAACCAGATACTGACCAACACCTTTCTCTATCAGACACATCGCCAAAGAGAAGTTTGCATACGTTCTGCCTCGGAAGGACGGGTCTATCAGAGACCTACTGCGCAACTGTAAGATGTGACACTTCCAGTAAGCCTTCTAGAGGACACCCGGGAGTGATTCACACAAGCTTTAATATTGTAGTATAATGCCAGGTCTTCAGCTTGCTACGTCGGTAAGTTGTCTTTCATAGGGGACAATAATGCTTTAATAACACTTTCAAATAGTGTTTTAACCCTTTCAGTTTTGTGACACCATTTTTCATATTATTCTAGTTACCATAAAATGATTTTACACAGTTTAGGAAAGAGCCATGGAAGTCCAAGGATTCATAGAAATAATTTTTACCCTGTTATTTCCTGGATATCATTCCAAAGCTGAATATAATAATGATAGCTTAAATAAAGTACAATAGGTGTCATTGTACTGAAATGGTTAAGAAATTACAGTAATAATAATAGCTTCCTGTGCTATAATCTCTTGTTTTATAAGAGGGTATCAGTCTGTCACATAGTCCAGGTTTTATAAGGGGAAATGAGAGGTGTTACGTTGAAGAAAGTTAATTTGATTGTAGTCATCACAGAGTTATATACTGTATCTTCATTTCCTCCCAAGGTTATACATTCATAATTTACACCAAAGCATCTCCCCTCCCCCCCCCCCCCCTCCCCTCCCCTCCCCCTCAACAAAAATAAAATATATAAAACATTAAAAAAGAATGGTGGATGGGCTAGTGTTAAAGGAAGGATATACAGATGTTGAGATTACCTCGGACTATAGATGGTGTTACTTATGAAGAGATTGTCTTTCATACTGTTACAGTAGTATTAATGATACAGTGTCAGTCACTTTTGTAGCATTTTTATATTTGCACATTTATCAAAGCATATTTCCTTTGGTCCAGACATTATATGAAGAAGAGTTTAGTAGTTATTTAAGCTTAATCGTATATTTAATGCATTTTTTAAATATGTGCATTTAGTTTATCTTTGATTCAGGTATTGCTTTAAGCAGAATTTATTTGTGATAATTTATTAATATGTTTATGGAAATTTTACTCTAGAAATTAATCTGATTATATAATTCCAGCTTGTAACTGTGATGAGTTATTAACAACACAGTGCAAACTGAAAAGTAGTAATATTCAGAAAATTATTAGAATGTTATTGTGACGTACTATTACAAAAATGTGAATTGATTATTATTATTATTGTTTATTTATTTATTTGTACTTGACAAAGTTGAGGTGGGTAATTTACACTAAACAATTAACAGCACATTAACTGCACATTCCTGATGTACGGTACAGAAAACACTATTTTTGTGGTTTTAATGAAATAACATTATTTCATTATCTTGAAGCATATTTTGTTTTTGGCAATATTGTTATCAGATTTGTAGATATTTTTTAATGTTTCACTGGAGCCTGTGTTTGCTAAGTATGGTGATAATATTTTGTAACAATGACAAAGATTCACATTACAGTAGTATACCTTACCTTTCATTGATTCAGCCATCTCTCCTTGGTCTCGTCAGAGCTGCTCCCTCCTTGAGTCAAATTTAATAGTTGGAGAAAGGCTGCTTTGAGTTTTAAGAGGACCAGCCACTCTAATAATGACCCACTGGGGGCCAAAAACCTATATTATATATTTTAAACCTAAAAGAGGTACTGTAGGTGGGCTGGAAACACCCAAAAGGTTAATCTGAACTATATTGATAAAGATGCAGAGTCAGAGCATCACCAAGTGATACCCACAAGGTAGAGTGATAATGATGTACAAGCATTGTGTAAACACAAAGGTCCCTAAGTAGACAGTCACCTTGTGTCAGCTAGGCTATGACTGCGTCAGCATCAAGACCAATAAGCCAACCCAACGCACCATGCCTTTGCACTAAGGAGACATTATCAACTCGCTGTGACAGGCTGGTCTTATCCAGAGTGAGGTTTGGCATCCTCTACCCTACCTTAGCCGTTTACTGTTTGTCTCTTTTTACTGTACTACTTTGTCTTCTAGGTGCTGGCGAGATCGCCCGGTTGGGTGGCACTGCAAGGGGGGCTGCGGACGGTGGGGGCATTGGCCCGGGGATGTAAGCCCGTGGGCTGATGATCCCCTCCCCCGCTGCCCTCTCAGAGACAGATCTCATCTATTTTCCCTTGACCCTCAACTTTCTCTTCATAACTGTTCAGGGGCACAGGGCCCTGGGAGGGACTTCGGTATCCCGGGCGTTTCCGCACTCTCCTCAGCCCCTCACCTGGGAGCGGCTTCGGTCACCTGGGCATTCTTTAGTGGTAAAGCTGGGAGGGTTCTGTGGGTCGCTTGGTTATGGCCTTGGCCTTGCTCTGGACCTTGGGGCTGCTCAGCCAGACAGCCTGGGGATCAACAACAATAACAATTTAGTGTGATGTGAAAAACTGTTCACGTCTTGAGTTGAACCTGATCCTGGACCACCAAGGTAGGACTCCAAGATGCTATAGCCCAATACTTAGACAAACTCCATCATATTCATTGGTGATTGCTATAGTTTTGCCATATCCCTAGCCAGTCAGTATGATATATATAAAGTACTAGTTGTTATTATTACAAAGAGAAATACTGTAACATTATTACAGAATGAGCATGAGCATTGCAAGTACAACTAGCGTATCTAATTGACTGGCTAGGAATATAGCAAAATTATAGTAATTTCCATGGACAATGATGAGCCTATTCATTACACCAATGACCAGCTGAATATGTACCAAGTTTCCCAGGCCCATTCAAAAGAAACAGAAAAATTGACTAAATAAGAGGTAAAGAGTAATGAAGCTTTGGGAGGCAGATGATGCTGAACCCACCTTCTGATAGGACCAGATCACCACCTAATACTTTATTATGAAAATAATCAGCTTTAATAAGTTTGGTAATAGAATTTACATTTATAGAGTTAAGTTACGGTACCTTCATTTTCGCTTAAAGTACTAGTAATTAGTACTAGTAATTAGTACTAGTAATGCATTTACTTAATACTTGAGAATGGAGTGGAAGATCTATGCACACATTGTATCTGTAGGTTTATACAGTCAGGATCACTTATTTCTCTACATTCACAGTCTTTTATTAACTCAAACACACAGGGATATAAAATTGTGATCCTCCCAACAATTTTCCCTTCAATGACGCACACCTCTCAGAAAATTATTTGGTATCAATACTTGCAATGTTTACTTTTCCTTTATTAAACTAAGTGTTTGGATGAGGAGGACCCATATTAGCCATCAAATATTAACACAAGTGTGTATATCAAAGTGAAGTGGCAAGAGGGGGGAGGGGGGGGGGGGATAGACTAAGGATGAGATGAACGGATGGTGTAAAGAGTTTGAAAAGGACAATGGCGTGGGTTGGAAAAAGGGATGCCTTTTGTCAGTGGACAGAACCACTTGGAGGCATTTATTTCATGGCCACCCCCCTGGGGACTGATATATATACCAATATATAGATAGTGTATGAGTCATATATAATAGAATACTGTTGTACCCTGTCCGGGTTTCATGCAGTTTCATATATATATAAAACTCGACAACGAAATTAAATGCATGCTAAACATAGCAAAGACATAACTATTGTCTCAACACAAAAGTTAGCTAAATAGAATCGCAATACATTAACAATTACAATCCTCAGCTCCCCGCCATGGACTGGCTTCGGTCACCCAGGCTTTATTGTGGTCGGCAGGGAGGGTTCTGTGGGGGCGCTTGGTTATGGCCTTGGCCTTGCTCGGGGCCTTGGGGCTGTTCGGCCACGCAGCATGGGGAACAACAACAACAACAATTAGTTTATACATACATTAATTTAACCCTTTATAGGGCAAGTGACCAAATTTGATCATACGAGGGATCAACCAAATTTGGACCTAATGAGCGCGCAAATTTTCACTTTCTTCAAAAACATTCCGCCCCACAAAGTGTTAAAGATCGAGTGCTCCACACGAAGTACGGTTCTGGTCTCACGTCCCAATGGCGGCGTTCCAGGCAGCCCTGTTCAGAGCTACCTCACTTGTCAGGTTTTTCAATTCAAGATCAAACTGTAACATCCTATCCCACGTCTCCTGGTCTACCCCTTGGTGCAGCTCCCTCCACGTTCACAGATTTACATCTTTTCACCCAACCTAGTTCATCCATCCTCTCCACATGTCCAAACCATTCAAGCCTACTAGTAGGCATAACATCGCTGCTACTCTTGATACCTAACAGTCTCCTCAGCTCTTCACTAAGTATCCTCTCTTGCAATTTGTCACCACACATACATCTCACCATTCTCCTCTCATTACGTTCCATTCTGTTAATATCATCCGCTTTGATAGGCCACAAGCATATGTCATTGCGTTTCTAACACATGAAGCGTACACCTTTCCCTTCAATGGGAGACGGAGTCTTCTCATGGTAAGTAGTGACAACAGTTCTCAGAACTTTCCCCAGCCGCATCTTATTCTGGCTTTAGTGGCAGCCTTGGCCCCACCATCGGCAGAGTAGCAAAACTTGTCCACTATCTCCAGTGCCTCATTGCCAAAGTTAACACTCTCGAGTCGCTCATTGAACATAAGCTCATTTTTTTTTTTTTTTTAACCCTCCAGCCCCGGCTATGTATTATATATATATTCCTCGAAACCCGGGTGTTTTGGCCGAAAAACTTCTAGGCTAGGCTACCGTATATTCGTTAATCAGACTGCTTCCCGCATTCCCGCGCATCCCCAAGCGTAGCTGTGTTATTTACCTGTAGAATGGCATTAAGTAGAGCTCTCTAAGTCAACTGGTTGAGCTGTAATGATGATTTCATTGGAGATAACTTTATGGCCAAAACAGCCACTTTACACCACTTTTCGATACTTAACAACAACATACAGGCACACACGAACAAGCGACGCTTTCCTTCTTGTGGCCGGAGATGCGGGGCGTCGGTCCAGCCGGCTGTTGTTTACATGCGTCGGACCGACGCCTCGCACACAAAGCTCACAGGCTTTCAACCACTGGGCGTTCAAGAGGCCTTCCGGGTACCTGTTATATGCTTTTTTATGGGCGTTCAAGAGGTCTTCCGTGGTGAGAGGGTTAAAGAGACAATGAACGGAGGAAGGAAAAACACAGATAAAACAAAAAGGTCCATGTGCCAAAGGCATCCTCCATTCATAAAATGTTTGTAACAACTGGATTTAAACTTTTGTAGATGGTAAGTTTGTGGAAAGCAACTCGAGGGAAGTGAATTCCAAAGAGTAGTAGTTCTAGGGATAAATGAATTTGATAAGCAGAAGTTCTGCATTGTGGAGGAGAAAGTGTAAATTCATGGGCGCTCTCAGCTGCCCTAGTTCTACGGGGAAAGATGTGGAGAGGCGGCACAATTGAAGCAAGTTCCTCGGAACAATTGCTGTGAAAATATCTAGAATAATGCAAGGGATGCAATGTTTCTTCGTATGGATAATGTAGGAAGGTCCTGTGTGATTGCAGGGTTATTGATTAATCTAATAGCTTTATTTTGAACTTTGTCCAGCTGCCTCAATGCAACCACTTCACTTCCACTCCACAGAGGTGAACAGTAATCCATCTGAGAACGCACATGACTTTTATATATTACGGCCAACTGCTCGTCAGTGAAGAATTCTCGAACTCTGTACAGGAGTCCCAGTTTTTTAGAGACATTCTTAGCAATGCTTCTAACATAATGTGTCCAGCTCAAGTTAGTAGTTAATGTTACACCGAGAATGTCAATACTAGGGGAAGTGGGAATATTTACATCATTAAAAAATATATGGGAGTCAGTGAGATTCTGTCGGTTAGAAAATTGAATGTACTTGGTTTTCTGTGCATTAAAGGAAACTAGATTCTTTTGTCCCCATTCATTAATTCTAGAAAGGTCCTGGTTCAGAGAAATTGCAGTGCTTATTTTTGAATTTATAAGATCGGGTTGGGTGAAAGAATTGGTAAATGTGAAGGAACTGTGGAGTGTTGAGTCATCTGCGTAGGAATGTATTGGATTATGAGTGGTAGATATGAGATCATTGATATGAATGAGGAACAGAGTTGGGGCCAAAACTGATAACTGGGGAACACCAGCATTTATTGAGTGAAATTGAGAATAAAGGCCATCTACCATTACACATATTTTTCTGTTATGAAGGGCCGTAGTGTGACATCTTCGACAATAAGGATTGATGCCAGACTCTATCAAATGCCTTTGATATATCCAGTGCTATTGTATGAGTTTCATCATGTTGGTCTGTAGCTTGGTTGATTTGATGCGTAAGAAGGCAAAGAATGTCTGCAGTTGATCGACATCGTCTAAAACCATATTGCCTATCACTGATTAATTTATTTTTCTCAAGATGCTTAATTATGTGATTATTTAATATAATTTCAAAGACTTTACCAAAAGTGGAAGTTATAGCTATTGGCCTGCAGTTTGATGGATCTGAAGAGGCACCTTTTTTAGGAACTGGATGGATGTTTACTTCTTTCTAGGGTACTGGGAAGCATGAGGTATGAGTACACAGACGGAATTTTTTTGCCAATACAGGAGCGAGCACCAAGGAGCAATTCTTAAGTACTATTGGAGGAATTTCATCTGGACCAGGAGCCTTATCTACTGAGAGATTCTGCAAAATAGTTTTGACATGTCTGGTGTGGATCTTAAGTAAGGGAATTTCAGACTAATTAAAATTAAGTACAGGGACATCTTGATTTATTTCATCTAAGGTTGAGTTGGTGGAGAAAATATCCGCAAGAAGGTTAACTTTACCTCGTGGGTCACTTACAAGATTGCCAGTCGGAGATTTTAATGATGGAATGGATGAAGCAGTAGTGAAGTTGGATTTGAATGAGTTAGGAGTAGACCAAAATATTTTTTTATCATTCGGATTATTTAGAAGTTTATTTGCCTGCTTGTGGAGAAAGTTTGATTTAGTTAGGTTTAATACAGTTTTGGCATGATTTCTGATGTTTCTAAAGTAATTAAAGGCTTCATGTGTTTTTTATCTTGTGTATGCATTGTAGGCTATTGTTTTTTGTTCAGTTACTCTAGCACAATTATGGTCAAACCATTTAGGTGAATTAGATCTTTTTCTGTACCTTTGATGAGGAATAAAAGTTTCCATTCCAATTTTTACAAAATCTTGTATGTGGCTCAAGGTGGAGTGTGCATCATTAGAAAAGAAAGAGGTCCAGGGAATATCAATAAAGAAACCTTGAAGATCCTCCCAGTCTGCCCTATCGTTGATGTTGTTGTTGTTCCCTAAGCTGCCTGGCCGAACAGCCCCGAGTCCCTGAGAAAGGCCATGGCCACGATCGGGCTTTCCCACAGAGCTCTCATTGAGTGTAGATTATAGGTTTGACTCCTGTAAGGAGATAAAGAAAACCTAATATTTAGTAGTGGCCCCGTAATCATTGACGAACATGCCTATTACATAAGGCATCCTCTTCAAACACTAATCCGCCGTAGTTTGAATCTACCGCGCAGAGCATTTAAAAACTGAGGAGCCTTCATCATGAGCGCACGCGACCTCACTCATGGCTTCAGTCATTATGAATTGGGTTCTCACTACGAAAAAACTTTGTAAAAAATAAAAACAAAAAGAAAATAAGAATAACTATCTAATAAGCTTTCCATCATATCGTGGATGTACTTGTGTGGATTTCTGACCAGACGCTGATTCAGGCGTCATTCCTCCTTCACTGACATATCAAGTAAACCAAAATCCTTAATACATCAACGAATGGGAAGGGGACGGTCGGGAGGGCCCCAGTCGTCAATGATTACGGGGCCACTACTAAATATTAGGTTTTCTTTATCTCCTTACAGGAGTCAAACCTATAATTTATTAGTGGCCCCTCCATCATTGACGAACATGCCTGATTTCTAAGACTGGAGGGGACATTCGTAATCATATCATAACTCTATAAAAGCAGATAATAAAAACAACCACATAGTATTCTTACTTTTGAAAAATATATTTAAATATGGCGTAGACCAAAATATACAAGAAAAAGGGGTTCAGGCAGGTGCGTGCTTCAAAGAAGCCTGCCTGACAAAAAATGGGTAACCCTGAAGATTCTGAACACAGATCTGTAGTTACAAAGGCACCCCACTCAACGAGTGGTGACAAAAATAACAAGTTATAAGTTTATATGTGCACATAATAAACCCCAAAATAATCGTGGAGAGAAATTGCAAAGGATCTCCACTGTTCTAATATTAGACTGCTTTCGCAGCTAAAACTACTATAACAACTCCGTTGTTTTGTACTAACATTGTACTAGCACAATTTCTCACTGAGAAATTTTCATATCACATTAACCTTAAATTATATCACAGCTCTCATACTCCGGCGGGGTCTAGGGTGTCCTATGTCAACTGACTGCACCCCCCCCCCCCCCCCCCCCCCTTCTCGTGAAAATAAACAAAAGTGACTGCAGGGCCACCTAGACCCTCTGCCTTAAAGCTATACATGGTAAGGAAGGTTTGTCTAGAGCAACTGATAAGTATCTAGACAAAAACGTATGATTAGACGCCCACAACTGAGTGGACGCGATATCTTCTACTGAAAAAAATTTCAGGAAACGTAAAGAGGCTGCCCATTTGCGTAAATCGTGGGCCCTACCCACAACGCCGGGATTACTCTCTTTAATGACTTCGACCAGAAGAGAGGCTAATCGTCGTTTAAGTAAGCGTTTACCCGTACTTGCTACCCATAAAGCACCTTGGGGGTTAAGAGGAGCTACTCTCAAAT
Source organism: Paralithodes platypus (assembly GCA_032716605.1). Classification (NCBI taxonomy): domain Eukaryota; kingdom Metazoa; phylum Arthropoda; class Malacostraca; order Decapoda; family Lithodidae; genus Paralithodes; species Paralithodes platypus. Next base: position 42,866,236 of record CM064521.1, read on the forward strand.
ATTTGGTTAGAGCTTGCACTCGACATAGATTATGATGCACCTTTCCCCTTTTTAACGCCGGCACCGTGAACTCAGAAAACACGTGTGCACTGTGCTCATTCTTGGCTACAAAACCTGGGGAAGGTGCAATGTAAATACATTCATTAAGTCTGCCAAACCTAAGGCAATTAGGTGTGTTGCTCATCGCCGCCAGCTCAGACACTCTGTTCCCGGTGGCCAAAGCCATAAGGAAAACCGCCTTTTTTAAGAGTAATGCAAAGTCTGCAGTATTTTGGTACAGACGAGAGTGAAGTAAAGACAAAGCTTTGTCGAGAGACCAAGTAGGCATGAGCTGACGGGGAGGTGGGCGAAGTTTAAAACAAGCTCTCATAAAACCTGTTATCTCCGCCACCGGTATGGAGAGACCTGTAAGGTCTAAAAAGGGCACTAATCGCAGTTAAGTGATTTTTTAATGTTACCACAGATAATGTTTCTGCTCAAACAGATAATTTAAATAATTGAAAACTAAAGCCACTGACGGCACATTCTGTTCCGTTCTGATGATCCAGGAAGTAAAGGCTTGCCAATGTGAGTGATACTGTCGTTTCGTAGACTGAGTATATTGATTGATTAATTTATTGGTCACATCTCTACCGTATGGTGCTAGCCACTTGGCCTCCTGAATGTCCATAATGCAAAAGTCAGCGAGGTCGCTAGGTTGCCAATCGTGTCTAAGTGGAAATACCCGACCGGGAGCAATACCGGGTCCGGGCACCACGTTTTCAATTGCTGGTACCATAACTGCGCCGGCCACAGGGGCGCGATTAGCGAGACTAAGCCTCGATAATCTCGTAGTTTGTTCACTACGTATTTACCTAATTGTAGTTTTACCTAATTGTAGTTTACAGGAGTTGAGCTAAGCTCGTGTTGTCCCGTCTCTCAGTCTACTTTTTATCCAATTTTTTCTTGAAAATATGGATGTTCCTTGCCCCTACCACCTCCTCCTCCAGCCCATTCCATTTGTCAATACATCTATAGGGGAAGCTAAACTTCCTGATATCGTTCTTGCAGGTAGGTCTTTTTACTTTGTAGCTGTGGCCTCTAGTTATTCCTGTATCCATAATTAATATATCCTCCCTATCCAGCCTCTCCAGCCCCCGGGTACATTTGTACATCATTATCATGTCTCCCCTCTCTCTCCTCTCTTTTAGACTCGGTAGATTTAATTTGTCTAGCCTCCCTTCATATGGCAGTTCTCTGAGACTTGGAACCAATCTAGTGACTGCTCTCTGGATTCTTTCTAACTTGTGAATATGCTTCTTTAGATGCGGGACCACACCACTGCTGCATACTCCAATCTTGGTCTAATCATACTCTTCATAATTTTCGCTACCATGGTCTCATCCAAATAGTTCAGAGCAACTTTCATATTCCCAGCCATTGCATACATTCCGCTAAAGAGCTTGTTAATATGTTTCTCTGGCGACAAATTATCTTGTATAATCAACCCTAAATCTTTTTCTTTTTCGGCCTTGCTAATTTTATTATCTCCCATCCTGTACTCCCAATTTGGTCTATTCACACTTCTTCCCATATTTAACACATGACATTTACTTATATTAAATTTCATTTTCCACTTGGTGCTCCATTCGTATATTTTATCTAAATCCCCTTGCAGCTCCTCACAACTACTTTTATTTGTTATTTGTCTCATAATTTTTACGTCATCTGCAAACATTGACATGTAAGAGTTTATGCCTATCGGCAGGTCATTCACGTACATAAGGAACATGAGAGGTGCCAACACAGATCCCTGCGGCACACCACTCTCAACTTTCCGCCACGATGAGTAAGTTCCTCTAATGTTGGTCCTCATTTCCCTATCTGTTAAATAGCTCTCCATCCATTTCAGCAAACTCCCCCTGACACATCCTAGCGTCTCAAGCTTAGATAACAATCTCTTATGTGGTACCTTATCGAATGCTTTGGAAAGGTCTAAGTAGACGCAGTCCACCCATCCGCCTCTTTCTTGGAGTACATCTATCACCCTACTGTAATAACATAGCAAACTGGTAACACAAGATGTCCCTTCTCTGAATCCAAATTGCTTTGGGGTTATTATTTTCTTTCTCTCCAACATTTTCATCCATCTCTTCCTAATTAGCTTTTCACAAATCTTGCATACAATACTAGTAAGTGAAACTGGTCTATAGTTTAGAGGGTCCTCAGGGTTTCCATTCTTGTATATCGGAATGATATTAGCTCTTTTCCATTCAACAGGAACCTGTCCTTTATCTAAGGAAGCTTGAATTATGTCCCTCACTGGCTCCACTAATTGCTCTGCACACTCCTTTAAAACCTTAAAACGTGGCACATTAGTGACGCATCTGGCGGCGGAAACAGATAGATGGAGCTCCATCTGTTCCAGTCTGTCACTAGGGCGTCTGGCCCCCCTGCCGGCGTTATCGCCCGGCGGGTGAGGTATAGAGGGAGTTTGTGAGTCTCCTCGGACGCAAATAGATCCACTTGTGGATGGGAGAGCTCTGCAATCATTAGGTTGAAAATGGGTTGCTTGAGCTCCCATTCTACTGTCGTGCTCTGTCTCCGGGACAGAGCGTCTGCCCAGACGTTCGCTACGCCTGGGAGATAAGATGCGTGAAGGTAAATGTCTAGTCTGTTGGCGAGAGTAAAAATCTCTTCCGACACGTTTAGCAACCCCCTTGACCTCGTTGATCCTTGTTTCTGAATACAGTGAACTGCATTCAGATTGTCCATTCTGAAGGCCACCGACTTGCCCCGTAGCGCCGGGCCGTGAGCCTGAAGGAAATACAAGGGGACTAGTAATTCTTTGACATTGATGTGAGAGATTTCTAAGTGGGACCAAAGCCCCTGACCCTGGTGCCCCTGATTTGACTGAAATCCCCACCCTATTGTGCCTGACGCATCCGTGTCTACCCATACCGTTGGTGGAGGAGAGGTCCATGACATTATTGAGTGCAACGTTTCCCTCCTTGCCCAGACCGCTAGCAAGGTGTGGATTAATTTCGGGATGGGCCATAATTTTCCCGCCGGTAAGAGCGGGAAATATTTGTTGCCTTCCAATATTAATCGTTTTACTTTCAACCGGCCCAACTTGACAGTTAGTTGAATCCAGTTGAGAGAGCCTACCAGAGACTCCCAGACCCTCCGCGTCGTAGTCAGACTGTGAAGAAACATGAACAGTTTCCTGCGAAACCTGTTGCGATTGTCCACACTCTGACTCAGAGTGAGAGCGGCCGTGTCCCAGACCAGCCCTATCCACTGAATTACTCGTGAGGGAACAAGGTTTGACTTTACCAGATTTACCTTGAAGCCTAGAGTTTTGACATGATTTAAAATAATATTGACATGTTTGACGCATAATTGTTGTGTCTCTGCCACCACCAGCCAGTCGTCTAGGTACCACAGCACTCTGATCCCCTGTTTTAACAATGGCATCAGGGCTTGCCTGACTAATTTCGTGAATAATCGAGGTGCTAGGTTCAAGCCGAACGGCATCCTTTGAAAAACAAAATTTTGGTGCCTGATCCGTAAGGCCAAAAACCTTTGAAATCTTTTGTTGACCGAGACGTGCCAATAGGCGTCTGTCAGGTCTAGTGAACACATCCAACCTCCCGGCGGAAGTGTTAGCCTGATTTGGTGTACTGTTAACATTCTGAAAGGTTCGTTGTGAATGTGAAGGTTCAGATAAGACAGGTCTACGACCGGCCTCATCTGAACACTGTCCCTTTTTGGAACCAAAAATAGTTTGGACGTGAATACAGGGTAATTTGGGGGGACCGGGATGATGACATTCTTGGCAATCATTTCCTGGACCAGTGACTCCACCTCTAAAGAAAAAAAATTCGCCGTTGTCGGCTGACGTAAGCGAGGTTGCCGGAGCCACTGCCAAGTGATGCCTTTGCGTGCCACCATCCGTGCCCAAGTGTTTAATGGCCATGCTTGGTGACACGTTCGGAACGACCCAGTTAGCAGACAAGGGTTCGCCGGCTGTACTACCCTCGGGTCCTCCGGCCTTAAGGTTGGCACCGGGAGTGAGAGAGACTTTAGTTTTTTTATGGTGGGGTTGGTGGTGCTGGACGCTTTGCCGGCTGGCTGGTGTTGGCCGAAGACTGGCCCTGACCTGGCTTATTATGGCCGTGTCCTCTCTGACCTGAAAACCTACCCTGTCTATGCCTGTACTGACCTTGGGGGGAGTGGGAGGACTTAGGCAGAAGAAAGGGTTTAGATCCCCCTGGCTGAGCTTTAGCGGTTGGCCTGGGTTTGGGGAAGTTAAATGCAGGTTTCTTAGAAGGGGTGGGACTGTGCTTAACGGCCTGTGCCATATTGAACACCGTTCGCCACACTTCAGGGGACATTAAAGAGGGAGTAAGCACTGGTGACATGATCACCTGATTCGCAATGCGATCAGGTAGCTTGCGAACTAAAGACATTCTGAGATCTTGTCTTGCTCGTACCGCCTCAAGCAAGGCGGTGCGTATGTCACCCAAGGATTGGATTGACGACTGGAGGAGCAGTCGCCGGGATAATTCAACCGATCTTCTGGCATCCGCGTCTGCGATTGCCTGAGTGGACCGCAGTAAAGACTTAGCCACCTGTTGAGACACTATGTACTGAGAGAACAGGCGAAAAGCTTTCCCCCTTAGCCTAAATTCTCTGTCTAGGTGAGTAGGGGTAGGGGTAGTGAAAGGGTCTTTTAGCTCACAAAGATTAATCTTAGGGGCAGCTAGGAAAGAAAACAAAGCTGACGGGACTCCGCCGGCAGAACCTACCGGCATGGAGAACCATGAATGAGTATCCTGAGGGATCTGGTGGGAAGATTTAGAAGTAAATGTGGTTGCAAAGTTTTGAGCCTCTATCTCCCAATCTACCCAAGGTCCTGGACCCAACTGCCCCACCTTCAAAACTGGATTAGCTGCTTCGTCTGTGACGGTCTGTAAATCAAGTTCAGGAGTGAGAGCTGACAGAGTCTTAATATCATTAAACCCATCCAGCTTAGACCAGTCTGAAAATAGTTTCGAAGCTGAGGCAGGGGGTAAAGCTGGCTTAGTAGCATACACAAAATAGTCTTGGTGATAATAACTAGGTATAGCCTTGATGTTTACGTCCAGTACATTTCCCAAATTATCCAGGGCCCTTAATTTCTTTGATTTATTGCCCTGGATGACCCACTCACGCGGTACCGGGAGTTCCCCTGACAAGGTAGGTTGGGCGAGCTCTGGGTTAGTGGGGGTCAAAAGGACCCATGACTCGTCTGGTCCATAAAGCAAGGGCATAGCCACCTTTCTGAGAGGCGCCTTGTCTAGAGGGGGTGGATTGACATCCGTGATGACCCTGACATTTGAAGTTGTCAATGCCGCCGTAGCAGGCTTAGTAACCACTGATGGTGACAGAGTGGGTGGGTTAGGGATCTTAGATAAAGCAATCGAAGTCATCAGAGGCCGTACCGTAGAACTTGTCGTGGGAGCCCCCAAGTCCATTGTGGGGTTTTCCTGTTGTTGGCCAAAATTTTTAGATAAAGCATCAGTAAGTAGCCCATTAATTTCTTGCGCAGTAACAAATTGGTTAGATGATGAACTTACAGGTGAATCATTAATATCCTGCGCGGCGTCTAAGCCTGGGCCTGACTCTTGCCCTTCCATCTCCGAAATTATTGAAACCTCGTCTTTCTCCTCCTGATCCTCCTGAGAAGACCCCGCCGAAGCTGGGGTACCTTGTTGCCAAGATAAGTCAGGAATAGAGGATGGGATCGCCGCGTCCCTGTGGACATCAGCTACTGTGTGACTCGTTTGAGTCGGACGTGGGTGGTCAGATCCTGGCTGAGCAAACCGCCAAACACCGAGGCCCTGGCCTACACTCTCTTGGGAGTCTGAAACATTCTCAATTATTGAACCCCCTGAACTTTCCAATTCCAGGGTTAAAATATTAATAGGTAAATCCTCTTTAGGGACAGGCACCGCACTGGACCCTTGAGACCTAACACAAACTTTGTCTGGGGTAGAGGTACGATGAGAGGCACTAGAAGCTGGTGAATGTAGGGAGGACTTTCGTTTCTGGGAATCCTTTTTGGAGGATTTATGGCTACGGTGTGACCGAGAACTACTCCTAGATTTGGAGGATTCATCGCCGTGACCACTGCTGGAACTTTCCGTCCTACTCTTCTTACTCGCTGGTGAAGAGGCAAGACTAGAAGACTGGCGTCTGAGAGGTGACCTAGACCGAGATCTCGCCCGAGACGAGGAGGCGGACGCCGGGGGTGTAGGCTCTCTTGGACGTTTTGGTGTAGCAGAAGATACAGAACCCTGACCAGTCTCCGCCGGCTTATGACTCGTGACTCTAGAGGAACGTTTAGGGGGAGGGTGTTCAAATAGCAATCTATCCCAAAGAGGGACGTTGTCACATTGAAGTGATTTATGCGCAACAATCGTAGTGTAGGTTGCCATCTGTTGCCGTACTTCTCTTAAAGCTACTGCCGCGGTCTTATCATTGTCGCAAAGGACCTTGACAGCTAATTGGGAGCAAAAAGAACAATTACGCATTACCCAGAGACCCCTTGAACGGTCTAGACATTTAACACACCTTATGCAAAGGGTATGCGCAAAAATAGGGATACCGGCACAAGCAGGGGTAGTGCATAAAGCAAAGACTGGGGCTGAGGTAGCCATGACAGAGACTGGTGGGGAAAACTACCGCCGGGTCTGTATTGGTCCTCCGGAGCCCAGCTCTGGAAAAAAATAAAATTTCCAGGAATTAATGCTCATGAGGTTAACCCAACATGTTCGCATACAAGTGTTAATAACCCACCGGATAACGAGATGTAATGACACAACGATCACAGCTCGCTACGCGGCGGGGTTCAGAATATCTAAACAAATCTTTTTGACGAAAGTGAAGAATACCCTCTGACATAATATAATTGTCCAGCATGGCGATTATAGTCTTTCTGGTGGTGACTGTCTTAAGATTCAATTTTTGGAACAAAAACAACCCCCCATAAAGACGCCGGCCCTTGAAATATTTTAGTAGAATAACACAGGGCAGGCTGACACGAGATCTGATTTCTAACGAATTGTCACAAAAAGATCGCCGTAAGGTTGAAGGCGGCGATACCTAATTGTATCACTAAATTAAGTGGTTAAATCGAAATTGAATTTGTAAATTCCTTATTTCCTCCACCTAGGAGCACCCCCCGGGTGTGAAAAAACGATGTTAACCCTAATTGAACCTTCAATCGCCGTAAGTATAAAGGCGGCGATACATATAGCATCACTTAAAATGGATTGGTTAATGAACTAAATGACTTAGTTGTTCATCCCACCCTACCAAGGTACACCCGCCGGGTGAGATGTCAAAAAGTTAACCCCATAAGTTCCTGTCCCCACTTCTTTGTAAAAGATCGCCGGGGAGGAAAGCCCTTAACAACAGCTAGGTTTTTCATGTGGTTTTGTAAAACCTGGTAGAAAAACTACATAACGTATGTTCGCATGAACAACGTTTTATAGATGGGTACAGCCATTTCCGCCGGGAATCAAAGGGTGCCTGAAACCAGGTACCAACAGAGACGCAGTCCTGGAGAGCCACAGACACCTCATCGCCGGGGACACCAGCCTGTGTTAAAACCACGTGTGGCCGAAACCGAGAAAAAACCCGCCGGAAGGAAACCCACCCCGATCAGACACCATCTGAACGTACAACGGACACGAAGGAAGCCACGCACAACTAACCTAAGTCCACACAATAATCCGTGAAATTAGCCAATACACAACTAAACCAGGAAACAAACATAGTCCGAGGAATTAGCCAATACACAACTAAAACCCGGATACACATGACACAGTATGGCATATTTATAAATAATAAACAATAACACTTGTACATGTGGCAAAGCTACGAGCGGCTGGCTAGGCCTAAGTAGACGGCATAATAAAAGTTGAAATATACACCAAACACTGGAAATATCACAACAGGAACCACCGCCAACACACCACTGTAGCAAATACTTCCGGCAAAGGGAAGACTGACACGGGACCCAGAAAAAACTTCACTAAGTGAAGAAAAATACAAAGGGAACGTCAGTAAGCAAAGCATACCTCATCAGAAAGATAAAAGGCAGCAATAACTAACGCGTAATGAAAGCCGCCTGCAACACAAGCTAACTAACTGTGAAAAAGTTCACATGTCCACAACAGGACCACGAGGGAACATCCGAAATAGATGCCCCAAACACACGACCCAAAATACACTGCACTGCGGGCAACCAGCCCAGGACACTCCTGCTACACATATCCTAACCTTACTCGATACATCCCGGAGTAAACAAATGAGAAAAAACTCACTAGGGACGCAGCAAATGCGGAATCAGCGGAGCATGGGGAGACACGTCCGGGCAGGCTGAGCGCAGAGCAGAGAAGGAGGAATGACGCCTGAATCAGCGTCTGGTCAGAAATCCACACAAGTACATCCACGATATGATGGAAAGCTTATTAGATAGTTATTCTTATTTTCTTTTTGTTTTTATTTTTTACGAAGTTTTTTCGTAGTGAGAACCCAATTCATAATGACTGAAGCCATGAGTGAGGTCGCGTGCGCTCATGATGAAGGCTCCTCAGTTTTTAAATGCTCTGCGCGGTAGATTCAAACTACGGCGGATTAGTGTTTGAAGAGGATGCCTTATGTAATAGGCATGTTCGTCAATGATGGAGGGGCCACTAATAAATTGTGTTGTTGGCGTAAGTGGTTGTGTGAAATGCAGTCTTCTATGATGTGTTTAATGGTATGGGGTGCTGTGTTACATCCCGGGCAGGCGTCGACAACGGAGTCATCCAGTCTCTTCTGATAGCTCAGGAGAGCTGGATGGTGTCCGCATCTCAGCCTGGCCAGGTGGACTCTGTCCTCGCGAGGAAGGGAGGATTCGGAAGGATGGATTTCGGGAGGTCGTGCATGCAGCTGCGTGTTGTCTGTGAGTGAGTGGATGGATCGGTGAGAGATATGAGTATGGATGTGCTTCTGGAAGTTGGTTCGGGGTGGGCAGGGAGGGAGAGAGGACAATAATTGTACTTACACTAGTTGTATTTGCGGGAGTGAGCATGCTCGTTAATTCCCGCCTCCTAAGATATGTTTGTCATACCGTGCTTTGAAACTATGCACTGATGGTGCAGACACTACTTCGGCTGGCAATTTGTTCCACCCACTAATCGAGTTGGTAGGAAATCTTTTACTTTTCAGATCAGATGTGTGTGATACCGTGTGCTGGGTGTTGTTTTGATATTTCTTGGTGTCTGTGGGTGTGTTGCCATGTAGTTTAGTGGGTGGTCTTGGTTCGTGGAGGCTGCTGCCAGGAATTCAGTGCCTCTCATGTCCAGATGGTCTTTGACTTTGAGGATTTTGGTTTCTTGATGTAGGTGATCTGTGGGTGCAGTAGCTGTGCAGCCTGTAATGATCTTCAGGGCTTTGTTTTGAATAGTCTGTAAGGTCTTATGATGTGTTTCAGCTAGGTTAGAAGCCATTTAGTCACCAAAACAGGTTCAGAGTGGGAAGGTGTGGTAGGTGATAGACAGGTGGCCTGTATCAGACAGTGATCAGAAGATCCAAGTGGGGACCTCACTGTAACATCATAATTTTCTGAATTGGTTGTTAAAAATAAGTCCAGTAGGTGGGAATTATGATTAGGATTCTCGGGTACACGGGTGGGTTGGTTGACTAGTTGAGTGAGATTAAATGAGTCTGCAAATAGCTCACATTCAAGACCAGCATCATTAGTCCTGGCTGAATGAGTGAGCCATTCAACATTATGGACATTAAAATCACCCAACACAGTGATTTCAGAAGAAGCATTTAAGTTGAGGACACCGAGTTGTGAGGACAGAGAATCAAAAAGACTTTGCTCTGGAGGAGTATTTGGGGAACGGTAGATGCAACATTTGTATTTAAATTTACCAGCAGAAATTAATTTGTATATAGAATAATCAAAATAGGGACAATTGAAACTAGTAACCTCCTCCAGGGCAATTTCAGATTTTGCGAAGCAACATACACCTCCTTTAGGTCTGAAATTTTGGAGCAGTTGATAACCTGGAAAATTAAATCTAGACGTGTCAGATGTGGATGTTACTTGAGTCTCTGTCAAAAAAAGGAGAGTAGGGGATTCTGCTTGAAGAAATTGGTGTACAGAATTGATGTTAGAGTGAAGTCCCCTTATATTGCTAAAGAAAAAGCTGCACCGATGAGCAGCTTTGGGACGTTGCAATGCTCTTGACACAGTCGCATGATGACGACCGGTAGGGCCCTGTGTCAATGACCCAACCCTGCCGGGGTTGGATATCCGAGGGACCACCAGGTTTGCTCTTAACAATTGTACTGCCATTGTATACTATGCATACTATGCATACAAATTTCTCAACTTCAGACTTTTTCCTCGGTAGAGGTCCCTTTATTCTAGTGCAGCGCTCCTTCCCGTGGTGTACCCAGCAGCGGAAGACGCTACACTGTATTGAGGTCGCGCCCACCCCTTTTCTGCATACTGCACATGAGTATACACCACTTTTTTGTACCTTTCCAAGCCCTAATCTACTGTGTAAAACTTTGGTTATATTTATATTAACTCTTAAACCTTTGCTTGTCAAGCCCTCTTTCCATCTTCTGAACTTGGCCTCGGCATCCCTCACACTATTTGCGATAAGTACTAGGTTATCTGCGTATAGCAGTTCCCAGGGGAGCCCAGCTAGGAAACCTCCAGATAATACCTCAAGAACCATAACAAAGAGAAGAGGGCTTAACGCAGAGCCCTGGTGATCTCCAATGCGTACTGAATATTCCTCTCTCGGTATACCTTTCACCTTCACTGCCGTTCGCGAGTCCTCGTACATCTTCTTATCTCACGCACCAGCCACTCCTCTGTACCAAGTTTTCTCATAGCCCACTTCACAACATCTCTGGGCACCCTATCAAAGGCCTTCTCCAGGTCTACAAACACAAGGTACAGATCCCTATCTTTAATTAAATATCTTTCCTGCAGCTGCCTGTTTATCACAAAAATAATAATACACTGTACATCTGAAAGAGACAAGTGACCCTGACTGTTCATTATTATTTAGTTATTTAGGTCAATATTTATGATGAGATTTCCTGTGATACTTTAAAGGGGTTACCACACTAGGGTATATTTTACTCAAGTACTGTGTTTTCAACCCTGCTTTATGGAGAGAACACTTAATTTAGATAGCTCCGAGTACACTACACTTGATCCAAAAAGTATGGTATATTTACTGCTATATACTGTACTTTGTAATGTAAAGTAATGGATAATGGAATTGGGAATTTATTAAGCCCTATTCCACTTTTATGTTGATTGTGTATGGCATGAAGGTTTATAAGTTGCCTTTCATGTACTGGTAGATCATGACAAGTTAACTGTACAGATAAATTGTATGATAACCTTAAAGATACTTTTTAGAGTGAAAATATACAAGAGTATTCTTGATAACTCTATTTTATTATTTACCATGCTGGTGTGCCTTTCTTCATTGGCTTGTTTAAACAACACTTGAGTTACTATTGCATTAACACCTGAAGGGCAGATGATATCCACAAATGTTAAAAAAATTCAAGCTGATTTTCTTGTCTATTGGCATCTGGTGGGGAAGAGCCTCAACTACACAGATTTAGTTTGACTCAAGCCACAGTCAATAGAGGTAATCTTTGACACTGTTGTGCTTCTCACCCTCACCATGTCTCTACTACAGTATGTCCTCCTTAGGCATGTTGGGAGTGTCAAAAGGAGCAGAAATGCCTAAATTTAACTCATTGCTACATAAAGATGAAGAAAGCTACAAAGGATTTATTGGTATACATTTGCAGTTGAGATAAGGACCTTCATTGTGAGCTACTTTGTATTTCTCTAGCTCTTTACTTTAAAGAGAAAAATCAGGGTAGATTTAAGGAAAATATGTCAAAATGTCCACCGTATAATTGACCAGTGTAGAGTACAGTAGCTATCTATTGTTTACAAGTGAGTTCCATGTGTTGTCTGGGTATGTCCTGGTCACCTGATGCCCACACTTATGCTGCAACACACACTGCAGCACAGGTTTGAAAATAATTTAAATATCTGATTATTAATTTGCCAGTTTAGATCTTATGTGGTGTAAAATATAACCTAGTGTTATACCAACTTTTCTGTTTGAAGTGAAGTGATTGCTATTTTTACTATTTGTATTTGTTTGGATTATTTGTGCTTTGTGCATTGTTTATGGATAGGAAACAACAACACAGCTCTCTTAATGTTTTACATTTGTTCATGACAGCCTTTGTAGATAATTATCCTTTCTGTACTATGTTTCTGCTGCACTAAGAAGAACTTATTTATTTGTTTTTATTATCCTGGGTTAACAGTTTTCAGTACAGTACTTCTGATTTGGGGCTTCGGTGAGACCTTGTCTATTGCGCTAGACATATCGAAAGCCTTCGATAGAGTCTGGCACTAATCACTTATTTTTACTTTGTTCGTCTAAGTTTTGGTTTGTTTATTTTGCAAGTTTTACATTATAATTTCTAAACTACCCTCCTTTGGCATCTATCCCTCCATCTGTGCCTTGATCCCTAATATCCTTTCTAGCCATTCCATAGCTGCAGTTGTGGTTGACCATTGCTCATTTACTCAACCTATTAACTCCAGTGTCCATGAGGGCTCTGTCCTATCTCCAGTTCTATTTCTAATATTCATTAAATTATCTCAACTGTACCTCTAGTTAGAGCTATCCATTCATGTACTGAAGACTCTACCTTACACTATTCAACTAGCTTTCTACAAAATCCCACCATGCAATTACTCCAAAACTCACGTGATGAGGTCATAGCACACCTGTCTTCTGATCTATCAAATATTTCCGATTGGGGCAGAGAAAATCTTATTACTTTCAATGCTTCCAAAACACAATTTCTCCATCTATCTACCCGTTACAATCTTCCACACGACTTTTCCTTACTCTTCAACAAAACAGAACTATCTAGCAGGCAGATGTAACATGTAACATTTGCCGGCCAGTCATCGAACACCAGAAATTTTACGAACGGAGCCCCACAAGTATCCATCTTGTCACAAACACTCTTTAACCTATACATGCATGACAACCCCACACACCCCAGATACACATAACCTCTTGCGCTGACGACATTGCACTCACATGTACGAAGCAAGACACACAGCCGCACAACTCCTTCAACCCTACCTCAACACACTTCACAACTAGTTTACTACAAACAGACTCAAGCTAGCCCCAGCCTAATCTACAATGACCCTCCTCACAAACTGGACAGCAGAACACCGTTTTGGTGTAACATACAATACATCAATGTCATTTAAACAACATATTACAAGCATTAAAAACAAATTGACACCAAAACTAAACGCCCTCTAGTCACTTGCCCATACAACATTTGGACATAAAAAAGAAACTACAATACCACCATAGTATACAAACAATACATATTCTCAGTGATGGATTATGCTAGCCCCGCTTGGGTCTCTAACCTCACTGAAACACATCACAATACCCTACAGACGATACAGAACTAAACCCTAAAACTAATCACAGACTGCATAGGTACTACAGCTAGAGACCACATATACCAGTAAACCGAAGTCCTCAAAATCAAGGATCACCTTGATATGAGAGGCACACAAATTCTCGCCGCAGCCTCCACAAACCAACACCACCCACTACACTACATGGCAGAACACACACCAAGAAACATCAAAACAACACCTAGTACCCACTATTGTACATAACTACTGTCATCACTCCCACCACAAACCAGCCTCCAGAAGCATATCTATACTCCAATCTCTTAAAGACACATTCAACTATATGCACGGCCCTCTGATTACGGTACATTCCTCAGAAACCCTCCTCTCCTGGGAGGACAGAGTCCACCTAGCCAGACTGCGATGTGGCCACCATCCAGCCCTTCTGAGTTATCAGAAGAGGCTGGATGACTCCATCCAGGATACCTGTCCAGGCAGTAGCACAACACTGCACACTATCCAACACATAATGGAATATTGCATAGCACACAGCTACTTTTGCTAACAATGCAATATATACTCCTTGAAAGCCTTGTGAGAAAACCCAGTCTCAGATGTGGCCTTCCTTGGGAGCCCGGGACTATTCGGCTAGGCAACCTAGGGAATGACTACTACTGCCACTATTCTTGGTCTTCTCTCAATATTCTTGCTGTCTCTTTATCTTCTGATTTTTCTTGGAAAGACCATATTACCACTTCTGCTAAATACAGCTTACCAGAAGTTAGGTGTGCTCAACCATCTCTTTGGGTTCCTTACCCCCATACAGCTCTGTTCAAGGGCACAGTGCGCCCATGTATCGAGTACTGTTCACATGTGTGGGGAGGTTCCACCCATACCACACTTTTCAAAAGGGTAGAGTCAATAGCATTTCATCTTAACTCCCCTCCTCTACTAATTCCCTACAATCTCTCTCTCTCTCTTCTACCGCTATTACAATAATCATTGTTCTTCAAAGGTCTCTCAGCATATTCCTCATCCATTACAAAGAGTGGGTGGCACCTGCCTTTCAACACATTCCCACCCCTATTCTGTCCAACTCTCTAACCCAAGATTAAACTGATTTTCTCAGTCTTTCTTCTACTCATCAACTAAACTCTGAAACTGAATCCCTCAATCTATCTTTCTCTCATCCCATGCCTTAGACTGCTTTAACTCAATGCCTGCGGGCTGTTCTATATAAAGTACGGTCATTATTGCGGCACTTGTCATATGACAATTGCCGAATTTCTGCCTTGAACAAGGACTGGGAGGCAGGCTAGCGAGTATAAGCAGCGCAGAACCGTCTCATCCACCACCCACCGTGTCTGGGCCATCACTAGTGGCAGTGGGAGACATATCCAGCTCCTTTACAAACTCGGGAATAGCGAAAACCGCTCAAACTCGCTATTTTTTACCGATTTAGCATCACCTGTGCAATATCGTTGCATGGCAACCAGTAGTCGTACAAACATGATGCAGGTGTCATTGGAAAGGTCTATTCATCTGCTTTCAAGGATATATCATTGAAATATGTTCTAGCTCTTGTTTATACTTGAAAATATGCAGGGAATGAATTGTCATATGACAAGTGCCGCAACAAAAGTGTTAAGCTCCGTGTGTCCAGATATTTTTACTCTAACCTACCTTGAATTTGGCTCCCTATCACTTTTTCAACTTTGTGGGAGACACTTGTTACAGACAGCTTTGCATTTTATCTTTCATAAACAAAGACAAAAATACATGCTTTAATATTGATGTTAATGTTGTTTTGGCATTAGACAAAGAAGCTTTCCGCCTGAATTTAACTTCACTCTCTCCTTTGCTTGTCTTAAACATCCTATTTACTTTTGTTACATTTATGTGGAACAGCTAGTAGTGGTAGATCACCAATTGTATGAGAAGAAATTGGAAAAATATATTGAATATAAATTTCCATATAGTGGAAGGAACATTGCGACACAGGCAGAGTAAGCTTGTCTGGATAAAGTACCCTGAAGGCATTTCTGCCATCATCCTTTAGTTGGGGCTGCCGAGGGTGAAGCAAGGCATCCTAGAGGATGATAATGATGATCCATGCTAATATGTGTAGGTCTTACACCTGATACCAACTCTCAAAGTATCATCATCCTTGGTTCAGCACTCTATTCAGTCCCCAGGTCTCCTCCTTCCATCACGTTGCATCCTTTGGTTTTACAGATTTACTTTGAGCTCCTTTGCTAATATTTCGTTAGTTCACCTCTTCAACTTCTCCTTTGCCTCACCCATGCTTTCTGACACCAATGTCATCAATATTGTAACACCTTTGAAATTGAATATTGGTTCTAACCTAAATGTTCTGTTTCAAACTACACCTTGATGTGTTATACAGTACTTACAAGCTGCACTATGGTGAATGGAAACAACCACTATAGAATAGGCCTTCATCACTTACCATTACCCAAAGAGCTTCTGCTTTCCAAAATATCTTGACTAAGCATTTGTTAATATTTGGTACATAATTGGTATCAGTTGAAGAAGCAGTTTCATGTTTTGGTATTACTGTTCAGTACAGGTAAACTTTCTGCCAGTTATATATAGGTGGCATGCAATGTATTCTATGCATAATAGCTTTATGCAGTTGAACTCTGTACAAATACTATAAGAAACAATATTTTTGTATGGATACTTACCTAGATCTTCATAGTGATGCAAAGATTTTATGGTATTGCCAATATTGAGAAAAAGCCTTTTAGATAAATTATTAGTGACCATGCTGCCTTTTGATTTTGGTGCATAACTGGATGAGCATTTATGTTTTGGCTTCATATTGTAATTTAGTCAACAAATAGAATCAAGTGACCTTCTCCCCAAAGATTAAATCATATGCAAACCAGTTCCTTATTATTCATTATTTATGCTAATTTTGTGTTGTTTTCTCAAAACATGATAGTTTGAACATAAAAGTGATGCCCTCTTGGATTTATTAATAATTTTTGCCAAGACGACCTTAACAGAGTTCCTAAACTAAAAATTTGAATAAATTGAAGCTATGTCAGCTTCACAATCGAAAGGTCCCGGGTTTGATTCCCAAACCGAGGAGATGAGCACTTTGTCCAAATGCAGCTTACCATAAACTTGCCAATTTTACTTTACTTTGTGACAGCCGTTCCCAGTCAAGCTCAACTCAATCTATCTTGTTAACAATCTAACATGAACAAACTAAAGATAGCTGTCCTGAGCTTACCAAAATATAACTTTATTTAATCTGTCCTAGTTTAACTAACATGTGAACCAGGAAGAGGGAAAAATCGATAGGTTTTACATTACAATAATTGACTGGTGAAAGATTATCCCCTTGACTATAAAAGGCCTTTCTTAAACTTCAAAAAATTATATAGTGTCAACCAAATTTCTAGAAAACAAGATATTATTTTACTAGAGGAATTATTTTATGTGTTGTGATGTCCCTGTTCGGGCTCTGTCTCGAGTCGGCCACCCCCATTAAAAAAAAAAAAAAAAAAAAAAAAAAAAAAAAAAAAAAAAAAAAGGAAAACTGGGGAAGGTGCCAAAGTATACATACATACAGTTGAATATAATATTTATGTATTAAACAGTTTGATATTGATCAGAATAAACTAAAGAAAGCATCCTTGTAGTGAAAGGGTTAATATTTGGTGGTGAACTGACTATTGAGATTATTCCACCCAAGACTATTTCAACTGGGCAAGAACTTTCCTACCATAGTAGCCAATATTCAGAACTTAACTGCAGAATAAGAAACTAGTACTGTACATGCTGCGGGCCGTGGCATGGAATGTAGCACGTCTGACTGCTGATCAAAGGGTCGGCAGTTCGATCCCACCCCGTGCCATTGGTAGACATCAAGAGTTTGGACACTCAGGTCTAGCAATAAATTACCTGTAAAGTCCCTATAACAAGGGCACGTCCTAGCCCTGTCAATCAAGGGAGTGTACAGCGTTAAAAACTACATCACTATCATCATCAAGAAACTACTATATCTCTGATGTATATTACATATGTGTTTCATAACTGACGATTCAGGTAATATATTTCTGGTTAATATGTTTATTGTAGTTAATTTCATAATCAACAATATGTTCAGTTATGAAGTCAAGTCATAGCTTTGCAATAAAAATAAAACACAGGATAATTCTCGCCTGGTTAAACGACCAGAGAATATTTATAAGGCTTTTTGTATGTATTTTCTCATATTATTTAACTAAAGAGGGTAACTGTATCCATGATATATGTTTCAATTAATGCTTTCAACATCAGTATATGATATTTATATGTTTTACTATAGGCCTACCATATATTTATAAAAAGAAGTGGGAAAATAAAACCTGACAATCCTCAAATAATTTTACTACAACACTACAGAACAGAGCTTAATATTATAAGTTGACCAGATAAAACTTTGCAATTACATAACCCATAAGTATATTTACACATTTCAAGACCTTACTTGCCTTAGTTCTTTAGATTTCCACATAGATACTGTATAGTATACATTTGTCAGTCAAGCCAGATTAGCATTAGCACTTATGATTTAGAGAACTCACACAAGGCAAGTGTGCATGCAGAGGTTTGAGCCTCTGCTAAGGAAGTGTTGCTGTTTATTTATAATTTACTTTTTTTGTTTTTAACCTAGCGAATTTGCACTTGCTCGCTCTGGGGTTGAGAACACTATTTCACGTTGATCAGCTGCTGCTGATGATGATGATGATGATAATGTAATGTAATGTATCACCATGCACTCCCTGCTCAAGAGCTGGGCTAGGGTGGGTGCCCTGATGTACCAGGGACTTCAATGAACAGTTGTTGTTGTTGCTGTTCCCCAGGCTGTCTGGCCAAACAGCCCCAAGGTCCTGAGCAAGGCCAAGGCCATAAACGAGCGGCCCCACAAAACCCTCCCTGCTTACCACTAATAAAGCCCAGTTGACCGAAGCCACTCCAAGGCAGGGAGCTGAGGAGGGTGCGGAAATGCCCGGGAAACCCAAGCCCCACCCAAGGCCCTGTGCCCCTTAGCAATTATGAAGGGAAAGTTGAGGGGCAAAGGAAAAATGTGACGCTTTGGCTCCCAATCTGCCAACCTCTAGGTTGGCAGTAGGGAGGTCAATCCACGGAAGAGACGCTGTCACTTGAGATCTAGAAAACAGTTGCCACAGATTGCTAGACCGCGCTGTCCACCACAGCACTGGTGTCTGTGGTGGACGGGGCAGTACTGTGTAATATATTTCTTGTTGGTTTTTGCAACTTACTTATGTTATTCGGATACCGTACGATCAGCCAATTGGCTCAAAGTAGTGTTCTCAAGCCCAATGTAACCAAGTGCAATTTCGTCATGACCTTGATGATCACTGTTTCTGGCATCCCAAACAGATTCTGTTACTCTCAGAACCACTCAGAAATGGGTAACATAAAAGATAACTTTAAAAAATAATCCAGAAATGAATGGAATAAGTCGACATGACAGCGTAACAGCATAAGTCATTGCTGCTGATTAATATTCTTGAAATCAAACTCAGAATAGTACCACAGCAAGAATAAAATAAATTCAAGTTTATACAGTACAGTACTTCCGTACTGCAGTCTCGACCTTGTTAAGCTATGTGAAACTGTTAAATTTGTGTACTAAGAAGACCATATGATTGAAGGCAGGCTTGGCACTGATACATCCCAGTTTGAGTCGGCTGATTCCTGCTAGTATTATAATGGAGGTTTAGTAATCACTTCCTCTTTTACTTACACTTGACTGGATCAATTTGTGTTCTCTTCTCTCTTCTACTCTGCCTCTTTTCATTTATCTATTTATAATTGGGGACAAAACTTCTCAGTACTGTAGTATTGTCCAGGAAGTTTAGCATACCTGTATTCTCCTATAAAACATGGTAAGGTGCTTACTTCCCACTTTGCCTATTGAAAAAAGAACAGGGAAGGCGATATGATTTGCCTTCCCAATGATTTTAAGAATACGGTACAGTATGGCTGTACAAATTCCTCCTATGCATCTATAAAATGGCTTAATGGGGTGTTTTAGCAGCTGGCATAAAAAGGTTTAACCCCTAACATATTCATTTTTGAAGTGTCTGCTATATTGCATATGCTAATATAAAGTTAGAGTTTAATTTTAAAACAACACTTATAAATTAAATAAAAGTTGATACATTAAATATTAACCAAATTGCACAAAGTGAAGAAACAGTAACAAGGGAATGTAGCAACTGAATATAATAGATTGCTCAAGTTGGCTAACAATGTGTAAAGTATTCCTAGATAGCTCAGGCAATACTGAAGGAGCCTGTCTTACAGAAAGATCACTGGAAAACATTCAGTAAGGTGCCCCAAAAAAGACACAAATTTTCCCATGGAACCATCCAGAGCCACTTCAATTATAGCCACTTGGACTTACAGGGCAACTGCAGCTGATATGCCGGCATCTCTCATCTAACCTTGAGTTTTTTTTAATTTATCCAAACCGAATTGAATCTTCTCATTAATTATTTACGCAATATTTACATTGAGGAGGTTCGTTTGTCTGTTCGAGGTTTCACACTGAGCCATGAAATAGATTGATATTAAGGTGTTTGAGTACACATTTTGTTAGGAATGTTATAATGAGGATTAAAGAACATCCAAGTATTAAGTGAATGAACTGCATATCTTGTAAAATTTGTTTTATCCATCCTTATAGGGTGTGGGCTGGTAATATCCAGAGTGAGCTTTGACATCCTCTACCCAACCTTAGCCGTTGCTGTCTGTCTCGTTTACTGTCCTACTTTTCCTTCTGGGGGCAGGAGGCTAGGAATCCTCCTCCCCTTGTAGACTTCCCCTACTAGACGAGACAATAGAAAGTGGTCCTGGACCCTAAGAATTGGAACTTATCCTAAATGATGTTTCTGTTCGGTCTCTGTCTCAAGTCGGCCACCCCCAGCTAGGGGGTATGTGCCTGAGTATACTGTATACATACATACATACTGTACATACTGTACATAAAAATTGAGGTTGGTGATTTTCAAAGCTTTCCCTATAGTGCAGTTACTCCTCCTCTGACCCTCTCCCCCTCTAAAAAATATAATTATTAATGCAATTACTGCGGTGCCCGTCACCAGACAGACACCGAAATCCGCCTATTATGTAGCCTGGGAGCGAGGCAAGCTATTGCAGGCAGCACTGGAGGGCTTAGTCCATCGCCTACCAAGTCTGGGTGCGCACTGACGTGCGAGTCTTCTTTCTTACAGGTTCTTACAGTAGATCCTCTGGAAAAAGGCAAACTAGGCCTGTGTATCCAGCTCAGTGCCAGTACTTGCACTAATGCGGTCGTTCACTGTGTTGGCGGCGGCGACAGCAGACGCAACATTTTTACTATTTTGTATTTTTGCTTTATAATCAAACTTCAAATCTTGTCTTCCCCATGCTTTATCAAGATTACTTTCAAACTTCCTTATTGATTCGGAATCGACTACATACTGGGGCAGCGCGTTCCACTCATTTACCACTCTTATCACAAAATGAGTTCTTTGCCTTTTCAAGCCTATTTCTTTCTTTGTAAATTTTCTTAGTGTCCTCTCGTTCTTGTTCCCTCCCGCATCAAGAAGATACCTTCACACACATCCTCATCATACTTTCCTGACACTATCTTAAAAGTCTCTATCATATCCCCTCTCTTTCTATATGCCAGTGTCGGAAGTCCCAGTGTCCTCAACCTCTGTTCATAGCCCGCGTTCTTCAACGTTGGTACTAGCTTGCTAGCTCTCCTCTGCACTTTCTCCACTGCTTCTATATCCTTTACCATATATGGAGCCCACACCATTGCAGCGTTATACATAGCGAAAACAGTTCAAAACCGCTAATTTTTAGCGATTTAGGTCAACCTATGCAAGATCATTGCAAGACAACCAGGCGTCGTACAGAGATGATTCAGGTGTCATTGGAAAGCTCTATTATTGTTCTTTCACGGATATATAATTGTATTACACTGGCTCTTGCTTATGCATAGAAATTTGCAGGGAATGAAGGTTTATTTAGGCCAATATTTAGGCACCGTAAGAGTTAATGTACAGTATTGTGTTTTTATATGCCATGTTTATAATGAATACCCATTGACAGGAACACCATAATAAATAATTTGATCAATAGAATGTATATTATTTTCCAGTGCTTATGTATAACTTGGCATAATTAACAGCAAGCAATTTGTAGTTTATCAAAAAGTCTATAATGCAGTTGAATTTACCACTAACAGTTTTATCTATGTTGCATCCTATCATGGTAGAAACTGAATATGAAACACTATCAGATTTCATTTATCTTGTGCATTACTTTAGGCTGAAATTATTATGAAATACTGATGTACTGCACCATCTTTTATTGACTTCAAATATATATTCTCTCAAGATAGTACAACAATATACACCAGTAAATAATAATAATATTTGAATTTTCGTGTTAGCTTGGTATGTCAGCCAATATTATACTATACAGTACTGAAGTGATAGTTTTTGTGTACATGAGGGTCTTGTAAAATGTTTTCTTCAACAATACTCAAGAGAATTCATATATACATTTGGTAAAATAAAGTGTGCTGTATGCCACACATTACCGTTAAGCTAAATTTCCAAATAATATATTACAATGCAATATAATACAAGTGTATGACAAAGACAACATGGAAGATTATTTTTTACATCTCGCCTGGATTTATGTAACTGGAAGAAAAGTATATGAATACAAAAGTTAAGAGTAAAAAGCACTAACATTACCTTTGGTCTGTTTATGTTTCAGAACATCACAACACTTGCCTTAACCCCTTATTGGCGGCGCGCGACATATGTCGAGTGAAATAAATTTGGACTATGTGGCGGTGCACGACATCTGTCGAGCACCATTTTCAGCACGTAATGTTGCTGAGAGAGAGAGCTGAGCGGTGGGACGAGCGTAGTAAGCTTATGACCGGTCCCCACCACCGCGGTGGACCTACTGAACTGTATCCCACCCTTCTCCCCCTCTTCTGCTTCACTGCACAGGGAATTATGTTAGGTTTTTTGCACTCGTGTTGCACGGTCGTTGCAAGAGAACCAGTGGTCGTACAAGGATGGTTCGGGTGTCATTGGAAAGCTCTGTTTACGCCCTTTCAGGGATAGATACTTGTTTTATGCTCTGGGTCTTATTTAGGCATGAAAATGAGCACGGAAACAACCCTATTTAGGGTAAAAAAAAACGCTGGGCGCTACGGTCAAATAGACCACCTAGCCCGCTAAATAAGGGTTAAGTAAACTATAAGCTAGAGTAGCTAAATGTTAAACTTATCACATAATGTTTGACTGCTTCATGACAACTGTGTTATCCTTCTTTACTCTTTGTAGGACAAATAAAGAATTTATCAAATAATTAGTTACCCATACATGTAAGCAACACAACTTCTAAATGGAAATCACAAGATGTACGATTCAACTCTAGTATAATACACTCGTACAGCATTCTCTTATATTCACATGTATTGTACAGTTGCCAAGACAATCCTGATACAAATATTGCAGAAATTTGGCTGTAATTGGATATTCCAAGTAATTGAAAATATGGATTAAGTAAAACAGTTCCTGGAGTGAGATGGGATAGTGGGGCGATTGTTGTTTTTAGGCTGGCAGACGACCACCTCGTGATGGCGGGAAGGCGTGAAAGCCTAGCTGGGGATGAGGAGGAATACGAATTTGAAGGCTTTATCACCGAGGACAAGGATGATCAGTTGGCAAGTATGAAAAAACAATTGATGGGTCTTGTGAGATGGAGGGGAGTGATGGAAAATTGGAGGAAGGAGTTAGGGGCTAAAGTAGAAGTTTTGTCCGATATGTGTGGCGTTACTTGCGGGGTGGATGGGCCTAGGCCAGTAAGTGACAGCCTAGAGGCAGTGATGGCCAGAGTAGACGAGTTAGCGGCGGAAAATGTGGCACTCAAGGCTCAGCTTAAGGAATATGAGGGCCACCTGAGTGAGGAAGTAAAAGGAATTAGTGAGGTAAAAAATGAGTGGAGAAGGGTAGAGAGTGCCACGATGGTAGCCCTTGAAGAAATTGTGAAGGAGCAGAAGGAAAAGAAAGAGTTTGAAAAAAATGTAGCGCAAGTTTTAAAGAAGAAAGAGAAGGTAGTGAGAGAGACAATAGATAGAGGTAAGTGCAGAGGTGGGTAGGTGCGTGCCATTTGGCGCTCTGCGATCCGGTGCGCATTACCAATATAGAGGAGCGCGGAGTGAGGAGCGGCAAAATTCTGAAATCGGAGTGCAGGCGGGGAGCGCAGCTAGAAATTCTCGCTCCTTTCTGGCGCTCCGGAGGCGATTTTTCCTGTCAACAACAGGTACAAGAACGTCATTATCGTGTACAGTCATCGTACCGTTCGTACGGTGTTACCCACGGTGTTAGTGAACTGTGATACAGTGATACTATGATAGTGACAGACTGACAGTGTTACAGTTGTTAACTTGTTATTTTTTGTTTTTTGGCTTTTGCTAACGCAAAGTAAACCTTACGGGCAAGTTACAGCTTACGAAGGGGCCTAAGGGTAAGTCTGGCAGTGGTATAGCCCGAGCCTGTCTGACTGTCTGAGTGTCTGTGGACAGCTTGGACGGGTCCAATAATCATAATATAATCAATTAATCATATCATATTAAATTATTAATGATATGATATTAAATTATTATTCATTTAATCATGTAATCAACTAAATAGTAAATACTAATCAATGTAATCATGTTGTATTGTTGTTATTGTATTGTTAGGCTTGTTAGAATGTTAGCTTGATAAGTTTAACTGTTTACGTTTCTCAGTTTGGACAGTTTCTGTAATTCTTTATGTCATATCATAGATATCAATGGACAGTCACAATGTCACAAACTCACAATGATATCAATCATATCATATCATTGACATTTGCAATGATATCAATCATATCATATCATTGACATTTGATTCATTGATATGACATAAAGAATAACAGAAACTGAGAAAGTGAGAAACTTAAACAGTTAAACTTCAGAAAGACACCATAACTTGAGTTTTTTTTAATGTTTAGAATTCTTGGAATTTAGTGAAGTGAAAGACAAAGGACAAAGTGAAGGACAAAGGTAAATAATTAAATAACTTCTAGAAGCTGTTTTGTTTGTTTTGTTTTTTATATACCTATTTTTGGGAGCGCGGAGCGCAGGAGCGCGGAGCGGGAAGCGCATCGGGTCTGCTGACAAAAGGAGCGCGTGAGCGCTGCCGCATTACCTTATGTCTGATGAGCGCGGAGCGCTGCCGCATTACCGGTCCCACCGGAGCGCGCCCACCTCTGGGTAAGTGTGTAGTAATCTTTGGAGATGTGGAAGAGCACCTGGCAGATATGAAGGTAAAAAAGGAAAGGGATGTTGTGAAAGTCAAGGGGATACTGGATTACTTAGACGAGGGTTATGGATGGGTAAAAGAATTGGAGGAGGTGAGAAGGTTAGGAAAATATAAGAAGGGCGAGATGAGACCACTAAGAGTGGAACTAAAGTTTAGATCAACAGCAGAAGCAGTAGCCAATGTGAGCTGGAAATTAAATTTGACAGAGCTGAATCATATAAGGGTAAAAAAGGACCTAAGTGTAGAAGAACGAGAACAGTTAACCTCTGAAGTGCGCATGGGGGTAATTGGAAACGTCCCCCTGTGCTGACGTATTTGAGGTGTTTCCGCCACTAAAATATTCATTGTGCCATTAATAGCATTAATACTTATCCATATGCGCCTATTATGGGTTGATTATAAAGGTATTAACCTGAAACAACAATAAAACGAGTGAAAACAGCGTTTGGATGGTCAAAATCGGAGATATAGCCCGCGAGTTGTATAATGTATGGGTGAGGCAATCTGCTTTCCTGCCAATTTCCCCCAAGGCCACTGAGACACAGTCGATCGATACTCTCTCTCTCTCTCTTGCACTCGCTTGCTATCAGTGATGACCACACCCTCCAATCGGATTTCTAATGTTAGCACGAAAATATACCTCAGAATAAGGGAATAACAGGGAAAATAGGTGATAACTGAAGGAGAGGAGGAAAGTGGGGAAGGAGGGGAGGTAGAGGACTGAGATTTTGCATGGCCCAGGGGCCAAAAAAAAAAAAAAAAAAAAAAAAAAAAAAAATAAATAAATCTGTTTTTTTTTTTCGATGTCAAAAGTTGATTTTTATTTTCTCTGACTCTTAAGAGTCTCCCCGCAGTGCGCCGGGGGAACTCTTAAGAGTCTCCCCGCAGCTCCCGGGTTAAGGGAACTCCAAGCTAAGGCTGATGAAGAGAATGGAAAGTTGTCTGAAGAGCAAAAGAAGAATTTTTTTTGGAGAATAAGGGAAGGGCAAGTAAGGAAGTGGTACATCAGGAGCCACCAAGAACCGAAAGTAAGAGGAGTGATAGGGAAAGAGACAGAGAGACAAGTACGAAGTCAAAGCAAGGAGACGGAGCGAGAGATAATGCAGGGAGCAGGGGACCGGAGAGAGAGTCAAGATGTGGTGGAGAAGGTGGAACAGAGGGAGAGAGAGGGGGAGGGGGAGGGAGGAGAATAGAATTAGCAGGGGAGGTGGAACTGGGTCAGGGAAGGGATGGAGGAGGAGGTGAACCTGGTAGGAGGCAGAGAGGGAAGAGAAACAAGGAGGTGGATTCAAATATACTGTGCTACTACACTAATATAGATGGAATAAACAGTAAAAAGGTAGGTAGAGTTAGATGATATATTAAGAAAAGATCAACCACAGATAGTCTGTTTGACGGAGACAAAGCTGAACCAGGACTTTGACAGCAACAGTGTTTAGTGAAGGATATAATATATGGAGATATGATAGGAAGGGTAAAAGGGGAGGTGGAGTGCCAGTATTAGTTAAGAACCCTATGACAGCAAAGCACGTGGAGTTAAATAATGACAAGGCAGAAATAATGGCAGTTGAACTCAATGATATAGAA
>CM064521.1:42892873-43026395 GCA_032716605.1 Paralithodes platypus
AAAATTTATACATGTTACCTAAATTTCATAAAAGACCTTATAAATATCGCTTTATTGCCGGAGCAAAATTTGCTACCACTAAAACTCTATCAGAACAAGTCGTAAATTGCTTAAAATACATTAAAAGTACTCATAAAAGATATTGTAATACCATCATACAATTTGGCTACCCCAAAATGGGGATTGGGCCTGAGCATATAGATAGATATAGATAGATCATGAGAAGAACTGGCATTAACTATTATTGGAGTGTTGACAATTCGTTAGAAGTTATTGATAAAATAAATACCATGCCGAAAGTTACCTCGGTACATAGCTTCGACTTTTCAACTTTGTATACCAATTTGCCTTTAGATTTAGTATATTCAGAGCTTTGCTTTATTATAGATTTGCACTTTGACAGGTTCGTTAGGAATGGTAATTATTTCATAAATGTTTATACATATTTTAATAATGCATCACTTAGCTCTACTCCCACTAGTTCTGTATATTTTGATAGAACTAAACTTAAAGATGCCCTTAAATTCCTCCTTTTCAATACTTATGTTAGATTCGGGCCGTACATTTTCAAACAAATATTAGGAATTCCTATGGGTGGAAATGCTAGCCCTTTAATTGCAGACTTATTCTTGCTTGCTTTAGAATTTAAATATATAAAAGACTTAGTTGACAGTAGCAAGAAAAATAAAATCCCAGAAAAATTAGCACTTGCTAAACTGTTAAGTAATAATAGTAGATATATTGATGATATTCTTGTTTGCAATTTGTTAAATTTTAATCAAGTTGCTAAACTTATTTACCCTAATTCTATTCCCCTCACACAATGTAACGTAAATTATAAAGTTGAAAATTTTCTTGATATAAATATAGAGATTGTTAATGTACTTAAAGTATATCACAAAGTTGATGATTTTAATTTTAACGTACAGTAATAAACTTTCCTTTCCCTAGTAGTAATATCGATAGTAAAATAACTTATAATTGTTTTTATTCCCAATTAATAAGATTTTGTAAAATCTGCACTAAAGTAGATGACTTTTGGGCTAGAGCTAGGTTACTATACAGACTCTTAGTGGACAGAGGTTTTGAGGCAAGTAAATTGTTCCATAAATTTAATCTTTTTAGGGTCAATTATTGTGACTGTATTCTAAAATTTGACATCAATAATTTTAATCAAGCATTTTTAACTTGAAGTTTCTTGTATAACCTCTGCTTACTTTTTGTCTGTATTTATTGTTTTTTGTCTGTATTTATTGTTTATCTTTTTCTTTTTCTTTTTCTATTATTAATATTAGTATTGCTGATTTTTTAAATTTATTGTTCTTGTTAAAAGAGTACTCTTTGTTTAAATCTGTTGTTACTTCATATTTTGCAATTATTTGTCTTTATATTATATGTATTCATTGTCGATAGTATCAATTGCTTACTTTTGCGATTTCCTTAGTTTATTTGTGCTATAAATTAAAATTTAAAACTTGCAAACTAAACAAACCAAAATTGGGACAAGGACAATATAAAGTCAAATTAAATTATCAAAATCGCTATGTGGAAACAACGCTTACTAAAATGAAAATTATTAAATAAAAGAACACAATCCACCACATAGGGTGTACATTACTACATGAGCAAGTTAATCTGTTTCCCAAGCAAACTAATCGCACATATAACAACGCACTATCGTCACGTTAAAGGAAGTAGTCAAGTTTGGGAAGTCCGGGACGTTCTGGCAAATTTTACTAAACTCTGCATGAATAAAGAAACTAAATGTTAAATGTCAAAATATTATAATCAAATTTGCAACATGACAAGATATTAACAATAGTACAAAATACAAATATTGATAAGATATCTATACTATTACAAAATAATATATAAAATACAGTACAGCACTCACTAACGATAGTGCTATCGGGTAGGTACCTGTAAGCATAGCATGCCTCAAGTGACCCCTATCAATAACTACCGTACAAATAACCTACATTTATAGCACAAATAAACTAAGGAAATCGCAAAAGTAAGCAATTGATACTATCGACAATGAATACATATAATATAAAGACAAATAATTGCAAAATATGAAGTAACAACAGATTTAAAAAATCATCAATATTAATATTAATAATAGAAAAAAAAAAAGATAAACAATAAATACAGACTAAAAACAATAAATACAGACAAAAAGTAAGCAGAGGTTATACAAGAAACTTCAAGTTAAAAATGCTTGATTAAAATTATTGATGTCAAATTTTAGAATACAGTCACAATAATTGACCCTAAAAAGATTAAATTTATGGAACAATTTACTTGCCTCAAAACCTCTGTCCACTAAGAGTCTGTATAGTAACCTAGCTCTAGCCCAAAAGTCATCTACTTTAGTGCAGATTTTACAAAATCTTATTAATTGGGAATAAAAACAATTATAAGTTATTTTACTATCGATATTACTACTAGGGAAAGGAAAGTTTATTACGTTAAAATTAAAATCATCAACTTTGTGATATACTTTAAGTATGCACTGTTCATTAACAATCTCTATATTTATATCAAGAAAATTTTCAACTTTATAATTTACGTTACATTGTGTGAGGGGAATAGAATTAGGGTAAATAAGTTTAGCAACTTGATTAAAATTTAACAAATTGCAAACAAGAATATCGTCAATATATCTACTATTATTACTTAACAGTTTAGCAAGTGCTAATTTTTCTGGGATTTTATTTTTCTTGCTACTGTCAACTAAGTCTTTTATATATTTAAATTCTAAAGCAAGCAAGAATAAGTCTGCAATTAAAGGGCTAGCATTTCCACCCATAGGAATTCCTAATTTTTTTTAGAAAATGTACGGCCCGAATCTAACATAAGTATTGAAAAGGAGGAATTTAAGGGCATCTTTAAGTTTAGTTCTATCAAAATATACAGAACTAGTGGGAGTAGAGCTAAGTGATGCATTATTAAAATATGTATAAACATTTATGAAATAATTACCATTCCCAACGAACCTGTCAAAGTGCAAATCTATAATAAAGCAAAGCTCTGAATATACTAAATCTAAAGGCAAATTGGTATACAAAGTTGAAAAGTCGAAGCTATGTACCGAGGTAACTTTCGGCATGGTATTTATTTTATCAATAACTTCTAACGAATTGTCAACACTCCAATAATAGTTAATGCCAGTTCTTCTCATGATGGTATTACAATATCTTTTATGAGTACTTTTAATGTATTTTAAGCAATTTACGACTTGTTCTGATAGAGTTTTAGTGGTAGCAAATTTTGCTCCGGCAATAAAGCGATATTTATAAGGTCTTTTATGAAATTTAGGTAACATGTATAATTTTGCAATGCACTTGTTCTTATCAGAAAGTTTAATATCAAATGTTATATTTTCTTGGTATGTTCATCGATTAAGTTATCAATATTCAGATTATTTTGAATTTCATAAACAGAATTACCGCAAATATTTTTACGTAATATGTTACCCTTAACCTCTGAAGTGCGCATGGGGGTAATTGGAAACGTCCCCCTGTGCTGACGTATTTGAGGTGTTTCCGTCACTAAAATATTCATTGTGCCATTAATAGCATTAATATTTATCCATATGCGCCTATTATGGGTTGATTATAAAGGTATTAACCTGAAACAACAATAAAACGGGTGAAAACAGCGTTTGGATGGTCAAAATCGGAGATATAGCCCGCGAGTTGTATAATGTATGGGTGAGGCAATCTGCTTTCCCGCCAATTTCCCCCAAGGCCACTGAGACACAGTCGATCGATACTCTCTCTCTCTCTCTTGCACTCGCTTGCTATCAGTGATGACCACACCCTCCAATCGGATTTCTAATGTTAGCACGAAAATATACCTCAGAATAAGGGAATAACAGAGAAAATAGGTGATAACTGAAGGAGAGGAGGAAAGTGGGGAAGGAGGGGAGGTAGAGGACTGAGATTTTGCATGGCCCAGGGGCCAAAAAAAAATAAAAAAAATAAAAAAAAAAAAAATATAAATTTTTTTTTTTTTTCGATGTCAAAAGTTGATTTTTATTTTCTCTGACTCTTAAGAGTCTTCCCGCAGTGCGCCGGGGGAACTCTTAAGAGTCTCCCCGCAGCTCCCGGGTTAATACCTAATTCTTTTTTCATGTTTTCAAGATAAAATTTCTTACATGTGAAGCTATAATTATTGCTGGCTTTATCTACTGTAGTGATTACAAAATGTTTATGTAAATTTATTAAATCAGCTTTAAGCTTATTATAATTATAGTCTATAAAATCTGAAAGATTAAATTCATTTTTAAGCGAGAAAATGTTATTTCTAATTAACTTAATTAATAATTTAGACCATGCTTCTAGTTCTCTCGCATCGCTGCACGCAATTTTTAACAATTTATCTTTTAATTTATTGACTGAAAAACAATATCTTTTAAAATTATGTCCCATGTTACTTTATTACTCCCTATTCTAAATTTAAACCCTTTACGACATAGCTCCGCTAATTTGTCGTTTGCAAAATGTTTAACTAGTTCTACATCACCTGTTAATATGTGACATATCGGACTATAAATGAACTTTGCTAGTGCATCACGTCTGCTAGCTGGCATATCCATGACTCTTTCACACACGCATTTATTATTATTGAAAATATCATTATCTGAAAGATTTCCTAAAACTTTATTATAATTACAAATAATAGACCCAACAGGTCGTTCATATGAATACACTATTAATGGTTTGAAATCTTTACAACCATCTGGTAACATGGACTTAACTTTCTTTGAATTAATAAGACTGTTAACATTAATTTTGTCTAAAATTTTAGAGGAATAATTTAAAGTGGACATGACTTTATCTTTAATACAGTACGGTTATCTTTGGATTTCTTAGAATTAGCTCTAATATATCCCATGAAAGCAAAGACTATATTCTTAAATTTATTTGTGAAATTATGTTTATTGTTTAGAATATTTTCTATAAAAGGAGCAAAACTTTTCTTTTGTAGGCCTTTCAATGAATCTTTTAATTTTTTAATTCCGAAATTTCGATATAATGAATATAAATTATTAACAATAATTTTAATATCAGACCTGTTTTTCTTTTTATGTAGGTTTTATGTAGGTTATTTGTAGGGTAGTTATTGATAGGGGTCACTTGAGGCATGCTATGCTTACAGGTACCTACCCGATAGCACTATCGTTAGTGAGTGCTGTGCTGTATTTTATATATTATTTTGTAATAGTATAGATATCTTATCAATATTTGTATTTTGTACTATTGTTAATGTCTTGTCATGTTGCAAATTTGATTTTAAATAATATTTTGACATTTAACATGTAGTTTCTTTATTCATGCAGAGTTTAGTAAAATTTGCCAGAACGTCCCGGACTTCCCAAACTTGACTACTTCCTTTAACGTGACGATAGTGCGTTGTTATATGTGCGATTAGTTTGCTTGGGAAACAGATTAACTTGCTCATGTAGTAATGTACACCCTATGTGGTGGATTGTGTTCTTTTATTTAATAATTTTCATTTTAGTAAGCGTTGTTTCCACATAGCGATTTTGATAATTTAATTTGACTTTATATTGTCCTTGTCCCAATTTTGGTTTGTTTAGTTTGCAAGTTTTACATTTTAATACAGTAAACCCCCACTAACTCAGACTCTTTTTAGTCGGAAACCTGCACTTCTCGAAATGGCATCGGCCTCTCGGAAATGTCCCTGTACTGTATATCAGGAAATTTCCGAGTTGGATGGGATTTGTGTCCGGTTTACAATGTTCTCTCACTCCGTTTTAAGCGATTTTAGGATGAATTGAAGCCTGTGCCTTTTCATTATTGTGTTAATATTAATTACTGTACTATGTACTGTACTGTCCCTGAAAACATAATAAGGTTCGTATTTGTCATTCATATGATGAATTTCACATGTTAACCCGTGGAGCCCCGGCTAGTTTTGTAATGTTTGCGCACCAGAACCCGGCCGGTTTTCAAAAAATGGTTTTATTCCAGAAACAATAGCGAATGGGTTAGGAATGAAGGAAAAACCACGAAAAACCGCTCAAAAAGCTTAAAAAATGGTCCTACAGAGCCCCCGAAAATGGATTTTACAAGAGTAAAAAATTGAAGGCAATTATCCCAAAAAACCAGGTTATTGCGCGCTCGCGCGCACGCACGTGGACTTTGAGAGTTTTCAACCATCGGCACGGTTGCGTGGGATACGTACACAGTTCCCATACAAATCTGAGCCCTCTTGAGTGGCTACACCTGAGGTTACGGTCGGCGCAATTAGGGTGACGCGCCAGGCGCGTCTCTGGGGCTGTGCGTTACATACATCGCCGACGCGTCAGACGCGTCGCTGGGGCTATACGGGTAAAAAAAAAAAAAAAAAAAAAAAAAAAAAAAAAAAAAAAAAAAAAAAAAAAAAAAAAATCTCTGACGCGGACTTTCCTCTTCTAATTCGGAATTTTCCCTCTCTTAAGTCGGACATAAGTCGGACTTCGGACATCTCGGAAAATCGGGCTTCTCGGAAGTGGTCTCCCCCCAATTAGTCCGAGTTAGCGAGGGTTTACTGTACACGGATATTTGCGGGCGAAGGGGAACGATGAACACATTGGTGGACCTAGGGGGGCAGATGTGTGAGTGCAGCACAAGCCCTATCAAGAACTGAGCGATCTCTGCCATACCCATAGCTTACTCTGACTGTTCCTTTTACTTATATATTTTCTAGATCTCAAGTGACGGCGTCTCTTGCGTGGATTGACCTCCTAATCTACCAAGATTGGAAGCCAAAGCGTCACATCTTTCCTTTGCCCCTCAACTTTCTCTTCTTAATTGCTGAGGGGCACAGGGCCCTGGGTGGGGCTTTGGTTTCCCGGGCGTTTCCGCGCCCTCCTTAGCTCCCCGCCATGGAGTGGCTTCGGTCACCCAGGCTTTATTGTGGTCGGCGGGGAGGGTTCTGTGGGGGCGCTCGGTTATGGCCTTGGCCTTGCTCGGGGCCTTGGGGCTGTTCGGCCAGGCAGCTTGGGGAAAAACAACAACAACAACAACAACTTCTTCACAATGACGGGATCGGGGATATCTACCATACATCAACCCCACATCTTCAACACATAACTGGTCCTAAACACTTCTTATTGATGATTAATTGATGTTAGGTTATGTCACGTACGTGGTTTGGTTTTTGTAGATGATATAATGTTGGCATAAGGTAGGCTGAAGGCTCAACAAGGGGACTTTGGGAAAGTGGCTGGTACGAAATATATTAATTACCATAAGGCCTGTTAATTGATAAACACATTTTTCATAACTACGGGCACGGCCTGGGACGAATTGGCCGCGTTTATGGAGACCTGACTGTATGTTTAAAGGAATTATGGCATCAAAATGTATTTAGTTCAGCATAAAGATAAGGCCAAGTACTTGTATGGATTAATTCAATGTCCTTATAACTCAAAATCGCAATATTTATCAAATATAACTGGAAACTCCAATCCTCCCATTTCAAACCCAGCTGAGAGACATCCCAGTTCCGAGATGTGATTTGAATAATTTTCTTTATCTTTTGTATTGTGCGGAGCTCACTGCTGTCCTTGAACCTTGGACATACTGACCGCATGCAGTATTGGCCTGTCGTCAACTCATCATACTAACCTATTGTTTTCAGTAACGAGGATGACCGTGGCAATCTCGAATATTTATTATTTCAAGTGGAAAAAAAAAATACACCAAATTAATTATTGAAAAAACTACCTCAAGATAATTGAATAATATGAAGCATATGTTTTGTTAGTTTTGGGGTGTTGCATTGTAAAGTGTTGTATAATAAGGTTAAGGTTAACCCCACGTGCCTCCTGCGTGTCGTAAAAGGCGACTAAAGAGGTTAAGTCGGTTGGGCTTGCGACCCTCCACTTATACTAATAAAAGGAAGTAAGGTAACCCATTCAATACAATGTCATAATTTTCATTACCGGTACTGGTATACCGGTATCCTAGCTAACAGGCGACAATTTTATTAATCTTAGAAAGAATCTCTAGAAATCGAAGGAGTAAAAACTATTTCAATTTCAATTAACATTTTGCCTGCCACAGTCCTTCCTAAACTGAATAAAATCTTTTGATTACTAGATTAAAGTTAAGAAAGGATTCATTGTACCAAGAGGGTGAAGATGAGTGGCATATGAGTGGCATATGAGTGAAACTTACAAAACTGCTAAAACAAGACCAGCCAAAAGTGAAGTAATTTACCTAAAGTGAGATTGTCATAAGGCGATATCAACTGTATGACATTGTATACCAGTTTTTCCGAATTGTGATTGATAGATATAAATGATGCATTAAGACCATTAAATTTTTTGTCAATGGTCATCAGGGCCATCCCAAATTCTTACTGTTTCTCCCTTTTAATCTTGGACGGTCTTAATGGGTAAATGAAAGATTTTGGATGTCCTTGATGAACACCTGTGCCTTGTTTCAAGCCAAGCTCAAATGATTGGACAAATGTCTACAACTGGGTGCACACCAATTACCTGGAGTAAGATCATCATCCTCTTCCTCTGTGTGGGAGTGTGTGACATGTGGTGTGGTGGTCTTAGCCTTGTGGTATCGTGGTAGGAGGTGTCTGGAGCCGCGGGTGGTGAGAGGCAGGCTGGGGAAGCGGCGGGTGATGCCGTTGCACAAGGTTGTGCGCACCTGCTTCGGGAGCTTCTGCATCTCATTAACCAGGTCTTGGTCTCGCAGTGCTAACGCCATGTCTGGCAGGGTAGGTACAGACAGTTTTAATTCAATGTAATAAATTTTCAATTTACTAAACAGTGATATAGAATGTAGATTATCTCTTTGCTTTAAAAGTGCTGTACAGTATATATATAAATCTATTGCCAGACGTCTCAATCCCCGAGAGGGTGGCACTGTGGCAATGAATGAATCATCTCCATGCTCCTCTGTCATCCTTCGGCCGGTGCCTTTCCTCCCACCCCCTATCACTTTCACTCACATACATCTCAACTCCATCTTTCCATCTCATTCTTGGTCTACCTCTCCCTCTCTGGCCTTCCACTTCACTATTATACGTAAGTCACTTGTAGTAATTTTCTCTCTCCATACGCTTCATGTAATTTAATCACCTAAAGGTGTTCCTCTTCACACTCTTCAAGACATCTATAACCACACCTAATTGCTCTTGTACTGTCTGTCTCTCCATGTGACCCCACGGCTCATACATACTTCTCTAGTAACTCATTTCCACCCCTATAGTAATGTCCTATTGTTGGAGTGGCTGTGGTTGTGAGTGTAGTCTCTAACCAATTAATCAACTTGCAAATGCTGATCAGACACTACCAAACAGTATATTATAAAAAAAACATGGGTCTACTGTATATCTGATGTCCGTCATTGCATGGAAAGGATGTGAGGCTATTAGCAAGTAAAATAACCAACTGTATTATGAGCCATGTACATCCCTCATGCTCCCTGCATGCTTAACCCGGGAGCTGCGGGGAGACTCTTAAGAGTTCCCCCGGCGCACTGCGGGGAGACTCTTAAGAGTCAGAGAAAAAAAAAATCAACTTTTGACATCGAAAACAAAAAAAAATTTGTATTTTTTTTTTTTTTTTTTTTTTGGCCCCTGGGCCATGCAAAATCTCAGTCCTCTACCTCCCCTCCTTCCCCACTTTCCTCCTCTCCTTCAGTTATCACCTATTTTCTCTGTTATTCCCTTATTCTGAGGTATATTTTCGTGCTAACATTAGAAATCCGATTGGAGGGTGTGGTCATCACTGATAGCAAGCGAGTGCAAGAGAGAGAGAGAGAGTATCGATCGACTGTGTCTCAGTGGCCTTGGGGGAAATTGGCGGGAAAGCAGATTGCCTCACCCATACATTATACAACTCGCGGGCTATATCTCCGATTTTGACCATCCAAACGCTGTTTTCACTCGTTTTATTGTTGTTTCAGGTTAATACCTTTATAATCAACCCATAATAGGCGCATATGGATAAGTATTAATGCTATTAATGGCACAATGAATATTTTAGTGACGGAAACACCTCAAATACGTCAGCACAGGGGGACGTTTCCAATTACCCCCATGCGCACTTCAGAGGTTAATGAAATAACAGTATTGGATTCCCCCCCCCCCCCCCTCCAGGGGGTAAGAAGGCCTTCATCTTATGGTGGAGGAAAAAAGAATATGGCCCACACATCCTATTGCGTGGCATAGAAGGCGACTAATAAGGGGAATGGCGGTAGACTTGTGGACCAACAGCTATTACCATACAACAGAGGTGGACACTTCCGCAATCACTTCCGTAAACCGCATATTTCGCAATTGCGGAAGTCCTATACCACCAAGAAGATTAACAGGAGTAATCTGATACTTCTACCAGTATTCCTCCCCAACCTCAACTATGGTGTTGGGCAGACAGTCTTCTAATAAAAATCTGGCTCCCTTAAGCATGACAAGTTTTGTATTTGATGACAAATATAACTGCTAGGGCTGGTAGAAGTATCAGATTTCTCCTTTTAACCTTCTTGGTGAAATAGGTGGCTGGCCCTCCTGCCTGTATGGTTCGAATCTGAGCCCTAGCAGTTATATTTGTCATAAAATATACATCTTGTCATGTTTAGGGGAGCCGGATTTTGATTAAAAGACTGTCTGCCCAACACCATAGTTGAGGTTGGGGAGGAATACTGGTAGAAGTATCAGATTTCTCCCATTAACCTTCTTGGTGGTATAGGTACAAAGGAGCACAAAGTACAAAGTACAAAGGAAATCAAGCAACAACAGGTCTAGTGACCCTTCTAGGCTGCTTGTCCTCCAAAACACTGAGGATCAAGTATCCAAACAGTGGTTTAGAGTGGGTAAGGGAACATTGGAAAGGGAACTACTGCCCTGGAACTAATGTCCGTGGCAGGATTAGGAAGTTAGTAGGGGACAGATGGGTTAGTAACTGAGGGGAGGATAAAATAAAGTTATTAATTTACAAACGCCGTCAGTCGCAGGTTTGATGCGAGATATTTGTCTAGGCGAAGTTTAAATGAATCAACGGTGCTGCAGTCTATAACATCTCGGGGAAGCCCATTCCATAAGTTGACAACTCGATTGAAGAAGACATTTTTAGCTTCGTGTGAGTTACAAGATTTACCAATAATTTTGCACCCGTTTCCCCGTGTGTAATTAGATTGGTCGATAGTGAAGTACTTACTACAGTTCATATTGTCGATGCCTTTGATGATTTTTGAACACTTGAATTAAGTCGCCTCTTAATCTGCGCTGGGTTAAAGGAAATAGATTTAATTCTCTAAGACGCTCCTCGTATGGTTTGTTCTTTAGGCTAGGTATAATTTTGGTAACTCTACGTTGAACTCGTTCTAGCTTGTCTATATCTTTTTGGTAATAAGGGCACCAGGATTGAACGCAGTATTCCAGAAGAGGGCGGACTAAGGAATTGTAAAGGGTTAGGATAACGTCTTTGGATTTATGCTCAAATGACCTGCCTATAAAGCCAATTATTTTGTTTGCCTTCTTAACAACTTCTGAACATTGTTGACTCGGTTTTAGGTTACTCGATATTGTTACTCCCAGATCGGTTTCTCTGTTTACATTCTTAAGCTGGGTGCTATTCATCAAATAGTTTGCTTTATCATTTTGGTATCCGATATGTAGTACTTTACATTTATCCGCATTGAAACTCATTTGCCAAATTTGGGCCCAACATGACAACTTATCTAGATTGTGTTGCATATCGTCAACTTGTTCTTTTGAGAGTACGCTATTTGCAATTTTTGCATCGTCGGCAAATTTTGAGATTGTACAGGTGAGACCCTCATCTATGTCGTTGATGTAAATTAGAAAGAGAATTGGTCCTAGTACCGATCCCTTGGGTACCCCGCTACTTAAATTGATCCATTTAGATGCCTTACCGTTTATGACTACTCTTTGCTTTCTGTCGCTGAGCCAATTTTCTATCCATTTCAACACACCGTCTTGTATTCCATGCGCTTTTAGTTTTAGCAGTAAACGTTTGTGGGGAACTTTGTCAAAGGCCTTTTGAAAATCAAGGTATATAATATCTACAGCTTTACTCTCATCGTAGAGGTTGAGGATATCATGGAAGAAGTCTAAGAGGTTTGTTAAACAGGAATGTTTTTTACGACTTTAAGTATGTTATTTTCCTCCAAGTGATTTACGAGTCTGTCTCTTATGAGTGTTTCTAGCATTTTACATACAACTGAGGTTAAGCTAATTGGACGATAGTTACTCGGTAGGGATTTGCTGCCTTTTTTTTAATATCGGTGTTACGTTGGCTAGCTTCCACTGATCAGGCATAGTTCCAGACTGCAAGGATTTATTGAATAGCAATGTCAGTGGTTTAGAGAGCTCATCCTTAGCTTCCTTTAGGACTCTAGGCGAGATTGTATCAGGTCCAGGCATTTTAGGTGACTGGACCTCTTGCCTGTATGGTTCGAATCTGAGCCCTAGCAGTTATATGAGTATTGTTCGCATGTGTGGCAAGGTTCCACCCATACCGCACTTCTTGAAAGAGTGGAGTCAGAAGCATTTCACCTCATCAACTCATTTCCTCTTACTAGTTCCCTACAATCTCTTTCTACATGCCGCAATGTTGCATATCTTTCACTCTTCTATTGCTATTACAACAATCAAGTGTTCTTCAGAGCTCTCTCAGTGCATACCTCCTCCCTTGTGTCGAGTGCGAAGCACCTGCCTTTCATCACAATCCCACTGTCCAGCTCTCACACCCAAGAGTTAGCAAGTTTTCTCAGTCATTCTTCTACTGAAGAAGTGAACTCTGGAACTCTCTCCCTCAATTAATCCCTCCTTCATCCTATTACAGTACTTAGACTACTATAAAATTTGTGTGTCCAGGCATTTAGATCCCAACGTCCCTTGAATTTGGCTCCCTGTCACTCTTCTGGCTTTGGGGGAGTCAATCGTTACAGGTAACATGCCTTTTGTCTCAATCATGCACATAGAAAAAAAAACAGAAGTTGCCTACTGTAATGTACAGTAAAGTCTTGATATGGTGCTGTCATTTTGTAGCACTATTGAGGCTGGTGTGGTTTGCAAATACTGCACATGCAGGTGCTTTAGTGGGACTTGGTTGAGTCTTGCTGAAGCACGGTCAGCACTATGCCAACATCAGACACAGTGGTGACATGATGAGGCAGTGTTTTGCCGGGACTTTATTGTATTACACTCCATGGGCCAGCCCTATGGGAGCTTTATCTGGGAACTCGGTGGTCTGGTTAAACTAATTGTATATAAAAAAATAAATAAATAAAAATATTACACTCCAACTGCAGAAAGGCAACGCTGCCTGAACCGTTACAAAGCATGTACTGTAATGGACAATTATGCTAAATTGATATATGTACAGTACAGTACAGTGCACTCACGTTATCCACGCTCCTAGTATCCGCGGACACCCCTAAATATCCCATTACTCGTTATCGGCGATTATCCGCGAAAAAATATGCGTTACCCGCGGATTTTCACTTGATCGAGGAAGAAAGCAGTGCTGCCATTAACCAAGAAAGGCGAAATATAAGAACATGGGAGACTGCAAAAAGCCGATTGTCCCACACAAGGCAGATCCCTCTAACACAACAGATCCCTCTAACACAAGGTAGATCCTTCTAACACAAGGCAGATCCATGTAACACAAGGCAGATCCCTCTCACACAAGGCAGATCACTTGTGTAAGTGTTGGATAAGGGAGAAAAACTAAGTGCTACTGAACTCTCATGTCATTTTCTTTTCCTTCTCATATTCATCTGGCTTTATGTGTTCTAAGTGGTTCTAAGAATGGTTCATTGGTTGAGGATAGAGTGAAGAAAATCATGTTTAATAATTTTTGTTTAGATAAAAGTGCAGATAATCTTGATTAATGAGTTATAAGGGGTTCTAAGAATGGTTCATAGGGGAGGGGATGATGATATGGCACAAGTGACACCTGGATTTACCTTTGGAATGTACTTGATGTCCACTGCTTTGGACTGTACCTGGAGCTTAGTGGAGCAGTGGAACAGTCATTGTACAGTAAACTTCCGTTAATCCGAAGGGCAGCGGACCGGCCCTCGTTCGGATTAGTGGATTTTTCGGATTATCGGACTTTACCCCTATGAACCTGTGTATGACGAAAACATTGAGGCATTAGGCCACCCAATGACACAATGGTGCACACACACATATCATATGTTCATGAAATCACTTCAAAAGTTTACCATTGTCATTGTAGCCTATTACCTACTTCAAAACATTCAGATTAATGGTCAAAGGAATCTGCTGCAATAAACGTCTTCTTCTTCTTCCGTCTACTAGCGAGTTTGTCTTGCTCTTGAAGATCAGATCAGATCAGATGTGGTTCGGGAAGTAATGCCTTAACAACGGCACTTCCCTGAGAGGTTCTTGTAATTTTCATTTTGTGATTTTCCTTTTGTGATGTGCTCTGTTATATTATATTGTATTGAAAGCACCCTTGTCTTGTTGTCTTGAAAGCACCCTTGGGACGCTCCGATCACTGAACTATAAATAGTAGCGTATCGGAACGTCCAAAGGTGCATTTTCAAGCTCAAGACTAATACGTCCAAAGGTGCGTTTTCAAGCTCAAGACTGAATGCGCTTGCAGAAAATGCGGTGCAAGTCAGTAGCGCATCGGAGCGTTCCAAGGATGCGTTCAAGAGCAAAACAAACTCTCTAGCAGACGATGTGGAAGAAGAAGAAGAAGAAGGTTTTACGTTTATATCAGTAGCTTCCTTTGACCATTAATCTGAATGTTTTGAAGTAGGTAATAGGCTACAATGACGATGGTAAACTTTTAAAGTGAATTCATGAACATATGATATGTGTGTGCTCCATTATGTGTCATTTGAGTGGCCTAATGCCTCAAAAAGGGGACTTTGGGACTTCTTGAAATTCGGACCATCGGGTGAATTCGGATTTGGCCTCAAATTGAAAAATTCGGACTATTGGGAGATTCGAATCATCGGTCGTCGGATTAACGGACTTTTACTGTACATACATACATTATACATACAAGTTTAAAGACCGTTTGTCCACAGAGACTGTGGTTACAGTCTCACGTCCTAAATGGCAGCTTTACAGGCGGCCCTGTCAAGGGCTGCCTCTGTTGTAAAGTTCTTTATTTTGAGATCAGACCGGACTACCCGAGCCCACGTCATTCTAGGTCCACCCCTACGCGCAGCTCCCCCAAAGTTCACAGTCCGGCATTTCTTCACCCAGTTCTGATCATCCATTCTCTCCACATGTCCAAACCAACCAAGTCGGCTCGACTTCACTGATACTCCTAATGCCCAGACGCCTTCTCAATTCCTCACTCGATACCCTGTCCCTAAGATTAACCCCACACATCCATCTCACCATTCTCTTCTCATTCCGTTCCATTCTATTGACATCCTTCGCTTTAACCGGCCACGTCTCAGAGGCATAGGTCATCGCGCTCCTAACACACGAGGTATACACCTTCAAAGTGAGTATTCTTCGATCATTGGGTACATATTAATGTCATTAGGTAGGTCAAAATAGTGTATTTGAGGGTCCAAGATGGGTGAGCTTGGTACGACCTAAGTCTATTTCCCATTGAAACCTATGTTAAACACTGCCCACGTATCCGCGAAATCGCGTATCCGCGGAAAATACGTGGTACAAGTTAGGCGCGGATACGGGGAGTGCACTGTATGTATGGACCTCTTTCTTTTCTAATGATGCACACTCCACCTTGAGCCACATACAAGATTTTGTAAATATTGGAATGGAAACTTTTATTCCTCATCAAAAGTACAGTAAAAGATCTAATTCACCTAAATGGTTTGACCATAATTGTGCTAGAGTAACTGAACAAAAAGCAATAGCCTACAATGCATACACAAGATCAAAAACACATGAAGCGTTTAATTACTTTAGAAACATCAGAAATCATGCCAAAACTGTATTAAACCTAACTAAATCAAACTTTCTCCACAAGCAGGCAAATAAACTTTTAAATAATCCAAATGATAAAAAAATATTTTGGTCTACTCTTAACTCATTTAAATCCAACTTCACTACTGCTTCATCCATTCCACCATTAAAATCTCCGACTGGCAATCTTGTAAGTGACCCACGAGGTAAAGCTAACCTTCTTGCGGATATTTTCTCCACCAACTCAACCTTAGATGAAATAAATCAAGATGTCCCTGTACTTAATTTTAATTCGCCTGAAATTCCCTCACTTAAGATCCACACCAGACATGTCAAAACTATTTTGCAGAATCTCTCAGTAGATAAGGCTCCTGGTCCAGATGAAATTCCTCCAATAGTACTTAAGAATTGCTCCTTGGTGCTCGCTCCTGTATTGGCAAAATTTTTCCGTCTGTGTACTCATACCTCATGCTTCCCAGTACCCTGGAAAGAAGCAAACATCCATCCAGTTCCTAAAAAAGGTGCCTCTTCAGATCCATCAAACTACAGACCAATAGCTATAACTTCCACTCTTGGTAAAGTCTTTGAAATTATATTAAATAATCACATAATTAAGCATCTTGAGAATAATAACCCCCTGGGGGTTAGGGAATAGAATATGCCCCACGTGCCTTCTGCGTGTCGTAAGAGGCGACTAAAGAGGTTGGGTCGGTGGGCTTGCGACCCCCACCCGGAAAAAATATCTAAGCAAAGAAAAACGAACGAACAGCCTCGGATGCGGACGGAACCAACGTTGACGAACCACGACCGACTAAGGACATGCCTTCGGACATTCTGAGAATGGCTACGTGGAATGTTAGTGGCATGAATGATGGCACAGAAGAGAGAGAGGTTCTGGAAGTGTTAGTGAATGCCAGGCTGGATGTATGTGGAATGACAGAGACCAAATGGAAAGGTTCAGATGTGAGAGAATGGGAATGTGGAATGGGTGTGTGTGCTGGAGTGAGTGAAGGAACAGCGAGAGAAGGTGCATGTTTGTTTGTAAGTAGCAAATGGAAGGAATGTGTAAGAGAGTATGGGTCTGTGGGTTCAAGGATTGTGTGGGTGAGAATGAAAGTAGGAATACAAACGTGGGTGATTGTATGCGTGTATGCCCCGACAGAGGATATACTTGAAAGAAAGAAAGAGGAGTTCTGGATGAATGTGGAGGCGTGCCTGGAGAAGTTTGACAAGAATGAAAGAATATTTCTGATTGGGGATATGAATGGTAAGGTGGGTGATAGGAAAGTTGAGGGAGTGGTGGGAGGGTGGGG
The DNA here is from genome assembly GCA_032716605.1 of Paralithodes platypus. Classification (NCBI taxonomy): domain Eukaryota; kingdom Metazoa; phylum Arthropoda; class Malacostraca; order Decapoda; family Lithodidae; genus Paralithodes; species Paralithodes platypus. Next base: position 42,910,117 of record CM064521.1, read on the forward strand.
TACCATCAGAGGTGAATGGGAATGGTAGTGCACTTGTGGACGTATGTGTGGGGAGGAGGCTGTGGATAGCCAACACCTTCTTCCGACACAGAATGATCCACAGGTACACGTGGAAACGGATGTTGACGATGAAGGATAAGACAGTGGTGGAACGAAAGTCATTGATTGATTATGTATGTGTGGATGAACCAATGAAGAAATCTGTGATGGATGCTAGGGTGTATAGGGGTATTGGAGGGGGTCTGTCTGATCATTATGTAGTGGTAGCTAAGGTTAGGATACAAAAGAAGTGGGTGAGGAGAGCGGGAGGGAGGCGAGAGGAGGGTGGAATGGTGAGGAGGGTGGAGAGGTTGCAGGAGGAGGAAGTCAGGGAGGAGTACAGGAGAGCAGTGGAAAGACGACTAGGTGGGTTCGACCTGGAAGTTATGGAGGAAGTGGAGGAGATGAGCAAGGTGTTTAAGGATGAGATCTGTGCAGCATGTGAGGAGGTGTGTGGAGTGAGGAGAAGAGGGAGGGGAGTGAAAGGTACAGCATGGTGGACAGAAGAGGTAAGAATAGCTGTGGAAGAAAAGAAGAAAGCATATAGAGAGTGGTTGGGTAGTAGAGGGAATGAAGATTCCGAGACCAGAAACGAGCGAGGTACGTGGAGAGTAAGAGGTGGTGTGAAGAGAGTAGTGAAGGAAAGTAAGAGAAGAGTAGATGAGGAATTTGGAAGGAATCTGAGTGTAAAATGGAGGGAGAGTAAGAAACTGTTCTGGAAAGAAGTCAAGAAAGTTAGGGAAGGTAGCAAGGGAAACAGTAAGGGTGTGAAAGATAAGAATGGGAGAATGCTAGCCGAGAAGCAAGAGAGAGTCGAAAGATGGAGGGAGTACTTCAGTGAGTTGCTAAATGAAAGGAATGAAGAGCCAGCAAACATAGCTGGATATGGTATGGGAGGGAGAAGAAGAGAAGTAGTGGAGGAGGAGGTGGGGATCAGGAGGTCAGAAGTGTGGGAAGCCATGAAAAGAGTGAAGTTGGGGAAAGCACCAGGAACAGATGGAGTGTGTGGGGAAATGTTGAGGTATGGTGGTGAGATAGTGATAGAATGGGTATGGAAAATGTGCAAACTAGCATGGGAGAAGGGGAGTGCACCCGATGACTGGAAGACTGGCATAATAGTCCCCCTATATAAGGGCAAAGGGGAAAGAGGAGTGTGTGGTAACCACCGAGGAATATGTCTTCTAAGCGTAGTAGGGAAGGTATACAGTAGGGTAGTGATTGAGAGAGTGAGAGTGAGAACGGAGAAATGGATAGGCGACGAGCAGGGAGGTTTTAGGAAGGGAAGAGGATGTGTAGATCAGATTTTTACCCTGCATTGTGTTGTGGAGAAGTATCTGGAGAAGAAACAAAAGGTGTATGTTGCCTTTATGGACTTGGAGAAGGCCTATGACAGAGTGGATAGAGAAGGTTTGTGGAAAGTACTTAGAATATACGGAGTAGAGGGCAAGTTGCTGAAAGCAGTGAAGAGCATGTATGAGGGTGCAAAGGCGGCAGTACGTGTGGAGAGTGAGCAGAGCGAGTTCTTTGACCTGAATGTTGGTTTGAAACAGGGGTGTGTGATGTCCCCGTGGTTGTTTACTGTATATATGGATGGAGTTATGAAAGAAATACTATCAAGAGCAGTGGATGTTGGTGTATCGCTGAAAAGGGAGGGAATTGAGTGGAAGCTACCTATACTGCTGTTTGCGGATGATACAGTTCTGATGAGTGATAATGAATGGGAGTTGCAGGGTCTGGTAAATGAGTTTGGAACAGTGTGCGAAAAACGGAATTTGAAGGTAAATACGGGGAAGAGCAAGGTTATGGTCTTCGAAAGGGGTGAAGTCACAGAGTGTGAGGTGAAGCTGAACGGTCAGGCTATGGAGATCGTCAACTCTTTTAAGTATCTGGGCAGTGTGTTGAGTAAAGATGGGACTATGGATGAAGAGGTGCGGGAGAGGGTACAACAGGGGAAGAGGGTTGTAGGAACGCTAAAAGCAGTAACAAGAAATAGGGTGGTCAGTATGGAAGTGAAGAAGTCCTTGCATGACAGTGTGGTAATCCCGACACTGACTTACGGAAGCGAAGCATGGACGTTGGTTGAGAGACTCAGACCAAGAGTGAGAGCAGTGGAAATGAATTACTTAAGGAGTGCGTGCGGAGTTACATGGAGGGATAGACAGACTAATGAGGAAGTAAGAAGGAGGTGTGGTGTGGAGGTAGATGTGCTGGAAAGTGTGAAAAGGAACAACTTGAGATGGTTCGGCCATATGGAACGTATGGAAAGCGAGAGAATGACTAAGAGGGTGTACGAGAGCGAGGTGGAGGGACAGAGGGGGAGAGGTAGACCGAATATGAGGTGGAAGGATGGAGTGAGGAACTACATGAACGAAGGCGGTGCTGGTTGGGGGGAGGGGCGTCGACTGACTGGGGACAGAGGTGCATGGGGGCGGTTCGTTCGTGGCCACCCCTTCGGGGATCACGGCGTCAGGCAATAGATAGATAGAGAAAATAAATTAATCAGTGATAGGCAATATGGTTTTAGACGATGTCGATCAACTGCAGACATGCTTTGCCTTCTTACGCATCAAATCAACCAAGCTACAGACCAACATGGTGAAACACATACAATAGCACTGGATATATCAAAGGCATTTGATAGAGTCTGGCATCAATCCTTATTGTCGAAGATGTCACACTACAGCCTTGCATCATTAGTTCCACTAATTTCTTCTTATCTTCATAACAGAAAAATACGTGTAATGGTAGATGGCCTTTATTCTCAATTTCACTCAATAAATGCTGGTGTTCCCCAGGGATCAGTTTTGGCCCCAATTCTGTTCCTCATTCATATTAATGATCTCATATCTACCACTCATAATCCAATACATTCCTACGCAGATGACTCAACACTCCACAGTTCCTTCACATTTACCAATGCTTTCACCCAACCCGATCTTATAAATTCAAAAATAAACACTGCAATTTCTCTGAACCAGGACCTTTCTAGAATTAATGGATGGGGACAAAAGAATCTAGTTTCCTTTAATGCACAGAAAACCAATTACATTCAATTTTCTAACCGACAGAATCTCACTGACTCCCATATATTTTTTAATGATGTAAATATTCCCACTTCCCCTAGTATTGACATTCTCGGTGTAACATTAACTACTAACTTGAGCTGGACACATTATGTTAGAAGCATTGCTAAGAATGCCTCTAAAAAACTGGGACTCCTGTACAGAGTTCGAGAATTCTTCACTGACGAGCAGTTGGCCGTGATATATAAAAGTCATGTGCGTTCTCAGATGGATTACTGTTCACCTCTGTGGGGTGGAAGTGGAGTGGTTGCATTGAGGCAGTTGGACAAAATTCAAAATAAAGCTATTAGATTAATCAATAACCCTGCAATCACACAGGACCTTCCTACATTATCCATACGAAGAAACGTTGCATCCCTTGCATTATTCTACAGATATTTTCACAGCAATTGTTCCGAGGAACTTGCTTCAATTGTGCCGCCTCTCCACATCTTTCCCCGTAGAACTAGGGCAGCTGAGAGCGCCCATGAATTTACACTTTCTCCTCCACAATTCAGAACTTCTGCTTATCAGAATTCATTTATCCCCAGAGCTACTACTCTTTGGAATTCACTTCCCTCGAATTGCTTTCCACAAACTTACAATCTACAAATGTTTAAATCCAGTTGTTACAAACATTTTATGAATGGAGGATGCCTTTAGGCACATGGACCTTTTTGTTTTATCTGTGTTTTTCCTTCCTCCGTTCATTGTCTTTAAAAAAAAAAAAAAAAAAAAAAAAAAAAAAAAAAATGTATGTATGTATGTGAGTATGTATGTATGTATAATGATTATTGTATTGTCCTAGGCTGCATCTCTAGAAATGTAGATAATATAGCCTTTGGGTAGGCCAAATTTTGAAGCTTCAAGTGCACATTATACAGTACCGTACAGTATGTATTTATGTATATAATACTGTATACTGTATATATCTATTGCCTGACCCCTTACTTCCCTCAATGAGGGTGGCCATACACAGAAGGCCCCCAAGTGGACCTATTCCCTGTAAGAGGGACAACCCGAGCAAGTTTACTGAAGGACTTACAGGATTGATCACTCAATTTAGGATCCGTCTGACTCCGAGGCCCTCTATGTATCTTGTTAGCACTATTTTTCTACAGTAGTGTTCGGCTAATCCATCCACTAACCTGTCTAACACTTAGATAAGCAGTACGGATTTGTATCAGGTTTACTCCCCTAGACAGGTTGCCGACCAAGGCTGACAAGCTCCATCCACCCAGATTTTTATAAGGTTATCTCCCCTAGACGTTTTTTTTTTTTTTTTTTTTTTTTCTATATTCCAACTTACTTCCTCTCGGGCATGGGCTGAGAGACTTACCATTCACCGCTTTACAATGAACAGTGAAGCCCGTGAGGTCTTGTTCCAGTCTAGGGAGTGAGACATGTGAAGCACGTAGAGTACAACGAGCACCTGCCATCTTGCCTTCACATGAGGCACGGTGCTCACTCATGGCCCGAAACGACCCCATCTCTGAAGCCACCTCGTTCCCGTGCTTCACTGTCTCACCCCCTACACTCGGACTCTCACACTTACACCCACACAACGCCACCTGTGGCTCGAAGCAGCCACATCTCTGAAGCTGCTTCTCTCCAGTGCTTCACTGTCTCACCACCTAGACTCGGACCCTCACTCTCAGAACGCCACCTATTGAGCAATTAACTCACTAGGCATTGCCCCCCTGTAGCATATTTTTAATATGGGAATATTCATACAATGCTATTTAATCAGGGAACAATGAGGGTATATTTTTGGCGTTTTGGTGGGCTTTGTGGTAATGCACTGATACTGTACTAGGTACAGCACAAATTCCATCCCAATAATATCTTCCCATTGATACATCGGGATTCAAACCCTGGACCATTGGATTACCAGTCCAGTGGCATGACCAGTCCACCACACCTCCCCATAAATATATATACTGTATACAGTATATGTATATACTGTACAGTATATATACCGGTATATTTATTAGTGGCCCCTCCATCATTGACGAACATGCCTATTACATAAGGCATCCTCTTCAAACACTAATCCGCCGTAGTTTGAATATACCGCGCAGAGCATTTAAAAAACTGAGGAGCCTTCATCATGAGCGCACGCGACCTCACTCATGGCTTCAGTCATTATGAATTGGGTTCTCACTACGAAAAAACTTCGTAAAAAATAAAAATAAAAATAAAATAAGAATAACTATCTAATAAGCTTTCCATCATATCGTGGATGTACTTGTGTGGATCTTTGACCAGACGCTGATTCAGGCGTCATTCTTCCTTCTCCGCTCTGCGCTCAGCCTGCCCGGACGTGTCTCCCCACGCTCCGCTGGTTCCGCATTTGCTGCGTCCCTAGTGAGTTTTTTCTCATTTGTTTACTCCGGGATGTATCGAGTAAGGTTAGGATATGCGTAGCAGGAGTGTCCTGGGCTGGTTGCCCGCAGTGCAGTGTATTTTGGGTCGTGTGTTTGGGGCATCTATTTCGGATGTACCCGCGTGGTCCTGTTGTGGACTTGTGATCGTTTCACAGTTGAGTTAGCTTGTGGTGCAGGCGGCTTTCATTACGCGTTAATTATTGCTGCCTTTTATCTTTCTGATGAGGTAAGGTTTGCTTTCTGACGTTCCCAGCGTATTTTTCTTCACTTAGTGAAGTTTTTTCTGGGTCCCGAGTCAGTCTTCCCTTTGCCGGAAGTTTTTGCTACAGTGGTGTGTTGGCGGTGGTTCCTGTTGTTATATTTCCAGTGTTTTTGTGTATATCTCAACATTTCTTATGCCGTCTACTTAGGCCTAGCCAGCCGCTCGTAGCTTTGCCACATGTACAAGTGTTATTGTTTATTTTTATAAATATGCCCTACTGTGTCATGTGTATCCGGGTTTTAGTTGTGTATTGGCTAATTCCTCGGACTATGTTTGTTTCCTGGTTTAGTTGTGTATTGGCTAATTCCACGGATTATTGTGTGGACTTAGGCTAGTCGTGCGTGGCTTTCCTTCGTGTCCGTTGTACGTTCAGATGGTGTCTGATCGGGGTGGGTTTCCTTCCGGCAGGTTTTTTCTCGGTTTCACCATGAAAAAACCCCGGCCGAGAGCCGTGTTGGGCCACACGTGGTTTCAACACAGGCTTGTGTCCCCGGCGATGAGGTGTCTGTGGCTCTCCAGGACTGCGTCTCTGTGTTGGTGCCTGTTTTCAGGCTCCCTTTGATTCCCGGCGGAATGGCTGTGCCCATCTAAAAACATTGTTCATGCGAACATATGTTATGTAGTTTTTCTACCCGGTTTTACAAAACCACAAGAAAACCTAGCTGTTGTTAAGGGCTTTCCTCCCCGGCGATCTTTTACAAAGAAGTGGGGACAGGAACTTATGGGGTTAACGTTTTGACATCTCACCCGGCGGGTGTACCTTGGTAGGGTGGGATGAACAACTAAGTCATTCAGTTAGTTAACCGATCCATTTTAAGGGATACTTTATGTATCGCCCGCCTTTACACTTACGGCGATTGAAGGTTCAATTAGGGTTAACATCGTTTTTACACCCGGCGGGTGCTCCTGGGTGGAGGAAATAAGGAATTTACAATTCAATTTCAATTTAACCACTTAATTAAGTGATACGTTTAGGTATCGCCGCCTTCATACTTACGGCGATCTTTTTGTGACAATTCGTTAGAAATCAGATCTCGTATCAGCCTGCCCTGTGTTATTCTACTAAAATATTTCAAGGGCCGGCGTCTTTATGGGGGGTTGTTTTTGTTCCAAAATTGAATCTTGAGACAGTCACCACCAGAAAGACTATAAACGCCATGCTGGACAGTTATATTATGTCAGAGGGTATTCTTCACTTTCTTAAAAAGATATGTTTAGATATTCTGAGCCCCGCCGCGTAGCGAGCTGTGATCGTTGTGTCATTACATCTCGTTACCCGGTGGGTTATTAACACTTGTGTGCGAACATGTTGGGTTAACCTTATGAGCATTAATTCCTGGAAATTTTATTTTTTTCCAGAGCTGGGCTCCGGCGGACCAATACAGACCCGGCGGTAGTTTTCCCCACCAGTCTCTGTCATGGCTACCTTGGCCCCAGTCTTTGCTTTATGCACTACCCCTACCTGTGCCGGTATCCCTATTTTTGTGCATACTCTTTGCATAAGGTGTGTTAAATGTCTAGACCGTTCAAGGGGTCTGTGGGTTATGCGTAATTGTTCCTTTTGCTCCCAATTAGCTGTCAAGGTCCTATGCGACAATGATAAGACCGCAGCGGTCGCGTTAAGAGAAGTTAGGCAACAGATGTCAGCATACACTACGATTGTAGCTCATAAGTCACTTCAATGTGACAACGTCCCTCTTTGGGATAGACTGCTTTTTGAACACCCTCCCCCTAAACGTTCCTCTCGAGTCACTAGTCACAAGCCGGCGGAGACTGGTCAGGGTTCTGTGTCTTCTGCTGCTACTCCGAAACGTCCAAGAGAGCCTACACCCTCGGCGTCCGCCTCCGCGTCTCGGGCGAGATCTCGGTCTAGGTCACCTCTCAGACGCCAGTCATCTAGTCTTGCCTCTTCACCATCGAGTAAGAAGAGTAGGACGGAAAGTTCCACCAGTGGTCACGGCGATGAATCCTCCAAATCAAAGAGTAGTTCACGGTCACACCGTAGCCATAAATCTTCCAAAAAGGATTCCCATAAACGAAAGACCTCCCTACATTCGCCAGCTTCTAGTGCCTCTCATCGTACCTCTACCCCAGACAGAGTTTGTGTTAGGTCTCAAGGGTCCAGTACGGTGCCTGTCCCTAAAGAGGATTTACCCATTAATATTTTAACCCTGGAATTGGAGAGTCCAGGGGGATCAGTGATTGAGAGTGTTTCAGACTCCCAAGAGAGTGTAGGCCAGGGCCTCGGTGTTTGGCGATTTTCTCGGCCAGGGTCTGACCACCCACTTCCGACTCAAACTAGTCACACAGTAGCTGACGTCCACAGGGACGCGGCGATCCCATCCTCTATTCCTGACTTATCTTGGCAGCAAGGTACCCCAGCTTCGGCGGGGACTTCTCAGGAGGATCAGGAGGAGAAAGACGAGGTTTCAATAATTTCGGAGATGGAAGGGCAAGAGTCGGGTTCAGGCTTGGACGCCGCGCAGGATATTAATGATTCACCAGTAAGTTCATCATCTACTCAATTTGTCACTGCGCAGGAAATTGATGGGCTATTTACTCATGCTTTATCTAAAATTTTTGGCCAACAACAGGAAACTCCCACAGTGGACTTGGGGGCTCCCACGACAAGTTCTACGGTACGGCCTCTGATGACTTCTATTGCTTTATCTAAGATCCCTAACCCCACCACTCTGTCACCATCAGTGGTTACTAAGCCTGCTACGGCGGCATTGACCACTTCGAATGTAAGGGTTATAACGGATGTCAATCCACCCCCTCTAGACAAGGCGCCTCTCAGAAAGGTAGCTATGCCCTTGCTTTATGGACCAGACGAGTCATGGGTCCTTTTGACCCCCACTAAACCAGAGCTCGCCCAACCTACCTTGTCAGGGGAACTCCCAGTACCGCGTGAGTGGGTCATCCAGGGCAATAAATCAAAGAAATTAAGGGCCTTGGATATTTTGGGAAATGTACTAGACGTCAATATAAAGGCTATACCTAGTTATTATCACCAAGACTATTTTGTGTATGCTACTAAGCCAGCTTTACCCCCTGCCTCAGCTTCAAAATTGTTTTCAGACTGGTCTAAGCTGGATGGGTTTAATGACATTAAGACTCTGTCAGCTCTCACTCCTGAACTTGATTTACAAACCGTCACAGACGAAGCAGCTAATCCAGTCTTGAAGGTGGGGCAGTTGGGTCCAGGACCTTGGGTAGATTGGGAGACGGAGGCTCAAAACTTTGCAACCACATTTACTTCCAAATCTTCCCACCAGATCCCTCAAGATACTCATTCGTGGTTCTCCATGCCGGTATGTTCTGCCGGCGGAGTCCCGTCAGCTTTGTTTTCTTTCCTAGCTACCCCTAAAATTAATCTTTGTGAGCTAAAAGACCCTTTCACTACCCCTACCCCAACTCACCTAGACCGAGAATTTAGGCTAAGGGGGAAAGCTTTTCGCCTGTTCTCTCAATACATAGTGTCTCAACAGGTAGCTAAGTCTTTACTTCGGTCCACTCAGGCAATTGCAGACGCGGATGCCAGAAGATCGGTTGAATTATCCCGGCGACTGCTTCTCCAGTCGTCAATCCAATCTCTGGGTGACATACGCACCGCCTTGCTTGAGGCGGTACGAGCAAGACAAGATCTCAGAATGTCGTTAGTTCGCAAACTGCCTGATCGCATTGCGAATCAGGTGGTCATGTCACCAGTGCTTACTCCCTCTTTAATGTCCCCTGAAGTGTGGCGAACGGTATTTAATATGGCGCAGGCTTTTAAACACAGTCCCACCCCTTCTAAGAAACCTGCCTTTAACTTCCCCAAACCCAGGCCAACCACTAAAGCTCAGCCAGGGGGATCTAAGCCCTTTCTTCCGCCTAAGTCCTCCCACTCTCCCCAAGGTCAGTACAGGCATAGACAGAGTAGGTTTTCAGGTCAGAGAGGACGCGGCCATAATAAGCCAGGGCAGGGCCAGTCTTCGGCCAACACCAGCCAGCCGGCGAAGCGTCCAGCACCACCAACCCCACCATAAAAAAACTAAAGTCTCTCTCACTCCCGGTGCCAACCTTAAGGCCGGCGGACCCGAGGGTAGTACAGCCGGCGAACCCTTGTCTGCTAACTGAGTCGTTCCGAACGTGTCACCAAGCATGGCCGTTAAACACTTGGGCACGAATGGTGGCACGCAAAGGCATCACTTGGCAGTGGCTCCGGCGACCTCGCTTACGTCAGCCGACAACGGCGAATTTTGTTTCTTTAGAGGTGGAGTCACTGGTCCAGGAAATGATTGCCAAGAATGTCATCATCCCGGTCCCCCCAAATTACCCTGTATTCACGTCCAAACTATTTTTGGTTCCCAAAAGGGACAGTGTTCAGATGAGACCGGTCGTAGACCTGTCTTATCTGAACCTTCACATTCACAACGAGTCTTTCCGAATGTTAACAGTACACCAAATCAGGCTAACACTTCCGCCGGGAGGTTGGATGTGTTCACTAGACCTGACAGACGCCTATTGGCACGTATCGGTCAACAAAAGATTTCAAAGGTTTTTGGCCTTACGGATCAGGCACCAAAATTTTGTTTTTCAAAGGATGCCATTCGGTTTGAACCTAGCACCTCGATTATTCACGAAATTAGTCCGGCAAGCCCTGATGCCATTGTTAAAACAAGGAATCAGAGTGTTGTGGTACCTAGACGACTGGCTGGTGGTGGCAGAGACACAACAATTATGCATCAAACATGTCAACATCATTTTAAATCATGTCAAAACTCTAGGGTTCAAGGTAAATCTGGTAAAGTCAAACCTTGTTCCCTCACGAGTAATTCAGTGTACAGTATAGGGCTGGTCTGGGACACGGCCGCTCTCACTCTGAGTCAGAGTGTGGACAATCGCAACAGGTTTCGCAGGAAACTGTTCATGTTTCTTCACAGTCTGACTACGACGCGGAGGATCTGGGAGTCTCTGGTCGGCTCTCTCAACTGGATTCAACTAACTGTCATGTTGGGCCGGTTGAAAGTAAAACGTCTAATATTGGAAGGCAACAAATATTTCCCACTCTTACCGGCGGGAAAATTATGGCCCATCCCGAAATTAATCCACACCTTACTAGCGGTCTGGGCAAAGAGGGAAACGTTGCACTCAATAATGTCATGGACCTCTCCTCCACCAACGGTATGGGTAGACACGGATGCGTCAGGCACAATAGGGTGGGGATTTCAGTCAAATCAGGGGCACCAGGGTCAGGGGCTTTGGTCCCACTTAGAAATCTCTCACATCAATGTCAAAGAATTACTAGTCCCCTTGTATTTCCTTCAGGCTCACGGCCCTGCGTTACGGGGCAAGTCAGTGGCCTTCAGAATGGACAATCTGAACGCAGTTCACTGTATTCAGAAACAAGGTCAAGGGGGTTGCTAAACGTGTCGGAAGAGATTTTTACTCTAGCCAACAGACTAGACATTTATCTTCATGCATCTTATCTCCCAGGCGTAGCGAACGTCTGGGCAGACGCTCTGTCCCGGAGACAGAGCACGACAGTAGAATGGGAGCTCAAGCAACCCATTTTCAACCTAATGATTGCAGAGCTCTCCCATCCACAAGTGGATCTGTTTGCGTCCGAGGAGACTCACAAACTCCCTCTATACCTCACCCGCCGGACGAAAACGCTGGCAGGGGGGCCAGACGCCCTAGTGACAGACTGGAACAGATGGAGCTCCATCTATCTGTTTCCGCCGCCAGATGCGTCACTAATGTGCCACGTAGTGAACAAACTACGAGATTATCGAGGCTTAGTCTCACTAATCGCGCCCCTGTGGCCGGCGCAGTTGTGGTACCAGCAATTGAAAACGTGGTGCCCGCACCCGGTGTCGCCCCCGGTCGGGTATTTCCACTTAGACACGATTGGCAACCTAGCGACCTCGCTGACTTTTGCATTATGGACATTCAGGAGGCCAAGTGGCTAGCACCATACGGTAGAGATGTGACCAATAAATTATTAAATCAATATACTCAGTCTACGAAACGACAGTATCACTCACATTGGCAAGCCTTTACTTCTTGGATCATCAGAACAGAACAGACTGTGCCATCAGTAGCTTTAGTTTTCAACTATTTAAATTATCTGTTTGAGCAGAAACATTTATCTGTGGTAACGTTAAAAAATCACTTAACTGCGATTAGAGTGCCCTTTTTAGACCTTACAGGTCTCTCCATACCGGTGGCGGAGGAAACAGGTTTTATGAGAGCTTGTTTTAAACTCCGCCCACCTCCCCGTCAGCTCATGCCTACTTGGTCTCTGGACAAAGCTTTGTCTTTACTTCACTCCCGTCTGTACCAAAATACTGCAGATTTTGCATTACTCTTAAAAAAGGCTGTTTTCCTTTTGGCTTTGGCCACCGGGAACAGAGTGTCTGAGCTGGCGGCGATGAGCAACACCCCTAATTGCCTTAGGTTTGGTAGACTTAATGAATGTATTTACATTGCACCTTCCCCGGGATTTGTAGCCAAGAATGAGCACAGTGCACACGTATTTTCTGAGTTCACGGTGCCGGCGTTAAAAAGGGGAAAGGTGCATCATAATCTATGTCCAGTGCAAGCTCTAACCAAATATTTGAGAGTAGCTCCTCTAAACCCCCAAGGTGCTTTATGGGTAGCAAGTACGGGTAAACGCTTACTGAAACGGCGATTAGCCTCTCTTCTGGTCGAAGTTATTAAAGAGAGTAATCCCGGCGTTGTGGGTCGGGCCCACGATTTACGCAAATGGGCAGCCTCTTTACGTTTCCTGAATTTTTTTTCAGTAGAAGATATTGCGTCCACTCAGTTGTGGGCGTCTAATCATACGTTTTTGTCAAGATACTTGTCAGTTGCTCTAGACAAACCTTCCTTACCATGTATAGCTTTAAGGCAGAGGGTCTAGGTGGCCCTGCAGTCACTTTTGTTTACTTTCAAGGGAAAGGGGGGGGGGGGGGTGCAGTCAGTTGACATAGGACACCCTAGACCCCGCCGGAGTGTGAGAGCTGTGATACAATTTATGGGTTAATGTGATATGAAAATTTCTCAGCGAGAAATTGTGCTAGTACAATGTTAGTACAAAACAACGGGGTTGTTATAAGTAGTTTTAGCTGCGAAAGCAATTTAATATTAAAACAGTGAAGATCTTTTGCAATTTATCTCCACGATTATTTTGGGGTTTATTATGTGCACATATAAACTGATAACTTGTTATTTTTGTCACCACTCGTTGAGTGGGGTGCCTTTGTAACTACAGATCTGTTCATAGAATCTTCAGAGTTACCCATTTTTGTCAGGCAGGCTTCTTTGAAGCACGCACCTGCCTGAACCCCGTTCTGGTATATATCCGGCCTACGCCTTATTAAATATATTTTCAAAAGTAAGAATAGTATGTGGTTGTTTTTATTATCTGCTTTTCTAGAGTTATGATATGATTACGAATGTCCCCCTCCAGTCTTAGAAATCAGGCATGTTCGTCAATGATGGAGGGGCCACTAATAAATTATAGGTTTGACTCCTGTAAGGAGATAAAGAAAACCTAATATTTAGTAGTGGCCCCGTAATCATTGACGACTGGGGCCCTCCCGACCATCCCCTTCCCATTCGTTGATGTATGAGGATTTTGGTTTACTTGATATGTCAGTGAAGGAAGAATGACGCCTGAATCAGCGTCTGGTCAAAGATCCACACAAGTACATCCACGATATGATGGAAAGCTTATTAGATAGTTATTCTTATTTTCTTTTTGTTTTTATTTTTTACGAAGTTTTTTCGTAGTGAGAACCCAATTCATAATGACTGAAGCCATGAGTGAGGTCGCGTGCGCTCATGATGAAGGCTCCTCAGTTTTTTAAATGCTCTGCGCGGTAGATTCAAACTACGGCGGATTAGTGTTTGAAGAGGATGCCTTATGTAATAGGCATGTTCGTCAATGATTACGGGGCCACTACTAAATATTAGGTTTTCTTTATCTCCTTACAGGAGTCAAACCTATAATATAAAGTAAACCCTCGCTATTTCAGACTAATTGGGGGAACACCCTGTCCGAAATGTCCAAAAATCCAAGATGTCCGACGTCCGGCTGTGTCCAATCTAAAAGAGGACAAAAAACCGACCTGAAAGAAAAAAATACGACGGGGGGAAAAAAAAAAAAAAAAATAGTGAAACGAGAACAAACTTCACCGTTGAACCCTCCAGCCCCGGCTATGTATTATATAAATATTCCCCGAAACCTGGGGGTTTTGGCCGAAAAACGTCTACGCCTAGGCTACCGTATCTTTGTTATTCTGACTGCTTCCGCATTCCCGCGCATCCCCAAGCGTAGATGTCTTTCTTACCTGTAGAATGGCGTTAAGTAGAGCTCTCTAAGTCAACTGGTTCAGTTGTGATGATGATTTCATTGGAGATAACTTTATGGCAAAAACAGCCACTTTACACTACTTTTCGATACTTAACAACAACATACAGGCACACACGAACAAGCGACGCACTCCTTCTTGTGGCCGGAGATGCGGGGCGTCGGTCCAGCCGGCTGTTGTTTACATGCGTCGGACCGACGCCTCGCACACCAAGCTCACAGGCTTTCAACCACTGGGCGTTCAAGAGCCCTTCCGGGTAGCTCGGGTATGCTTTTTTATGGGCGTTCAAGAGCCCTTCCGGGCCTGATGGGTTAATTAAATAGGGAAACGGAAACTAAGTTCATGCATGTGAATAAATGCGACCTCAGAAGGGAAACGTGACCGAACTTCATGCATCCATGACACCGAATAGGCCTAGGCTAGGCTAGGCTACTTTTGGCTAGGCTACCCTATTCGTACTTTAGGTTAACCCATCAGATCCGGGGGGCCTCATATGATCCCGATTGCTGTGTCCAGGGCCATTTTTGTAAAGTCAAGCTTCATAATTCAGTAGCTACTGATTGAGACCACCTAGAGCAGTCATTTTTTTTTGCAAATTGTAGAACATTTTGTTGTCTGTAGACTGCCGTTGAGATGACATCGCTACGACGCGTGGTTGCCGAGTTATGATGATTTTAGCAGCGATTTTTAGCCGCGCATTTTGCCTCATATGAGGCCTCCCGGATTCCTGCCAATATTTTTGTTTGCCTCATATGAGGCCTGCCGGATTCCGAGGGTTAATATACTGTACAGTAATAGCACATATAGTAGTGAATATGAAACAATAAGTTCAGTTGATGGTCGAAAATATAAATCAACACTCACTGCTTCATTGCAGGCCCACCTCTTTCCACTTCTCCACCTCACTCCACTTCTCCATCTCACTCTCCTTGACCACCTCACTTCCCTTCTCCATTTCAGGTGATATCGAGGTCACCTTACGCTTTGGGAGGCATGATAACACGGGAATATATGCGGAAGAGGGAACAATCACACAAGATGGCTACCCACTTAGAACATACTGACGCCCGTGACGTCACTTCTTGTCCAGGCGGGTGACTCAGAGCCCAGCCTGTATATCGGCGGTCCGACGGATCCCCGTTTTGACGGACATTCACCGGGGATGGGGGTGCGTCATCCGACAACGTCAGAACAATGACGGAAATGTCCGAGACGTGACGGCGATCCGGCTAGTACGGGTTTCCGACAATTAGAGGTCCGAAATGGCGAGGGGTTACTGTACTATATAAATAAATAAATATATATATATATATATATATATATATATATATATATATATATATATATATACAGTAGGGTCTCACATAAAACGAGTTTATGGTCGATAAACGAGGGCGTTTTATGCGATTTCGTTTTATGTGAACACAGCATTTTGGTGGCCCAATATCGTCAATGTTCACTGAAAGCGTAAATTTCCGTCAGGAGCGTACGATATTTTGTACGTTTTGTACGATATTTCGGCGTTTTATATGAAAGCGTACGATATTTTGTACGTTTTGTACGATATTTCGGCGCTCTATATGAAAACTCCTCGGATTTGCCCCACTTTGGCGGTGGACTCGTTTTATGTGATCACATTCGTTCTGATCGAAAATTAAATATAAATATTTTAGGTCGGTCGTTTTAATCGAGACTCGTTTTATGCGAACACGTTTTATGCGGGACCCTACTGTGTATATATATATCCCCCTCGGGGTAAGGGGGCCTCCATCTTATGGTGGAAGAAAAAAAGAATATGCCCCACGCGTTCTACTGCGTGTGTGTCGTACAAGGCGACTAATAGGGGGAATAAGGGTAGATTGTAGGCACCAATCGAGCAGGGCTATACCCAGGAGAGGCTGTGGGCATTTGATAAGGAATTGCTGGAGCTCCTGTTTCATTTACTTGGCCTCTCTTACTGATTCCCCTTTGTTCCTCACTTACACTGAGAGTAGTCTAGCATGCTCTCACAAACACCTCTTCCTCCTATCTACCTCACTACACTTAACATGCACATCTCACTTCCTCCTTCAAAATTATTTATAATGCTAAACACAGGCCAAGCCTCGGAGTCCCCAGGGGGGGGGGGGGAACCATAAATGCCCCCACACATGCCCGACCTTCCCCTGATGACCCCTCTAATTGCTCTGGACCACGGCCTGTCACTCTTACTATCAATTTTTGCAATATTCGCGGCCTTTCCTCTAATTTTCACTCTATCGAACACCATCTCTCCTCCTACAAACCTAATCTTCTTTTCCTCACCAAAACCCAAGTATCTGAGACAACTTCCAGCAGCCCCTTCTCTGCATCCTCCTACTTTCTCTATCCTAGTTTCAAAGTCAAAGGCAGATGTTGTGCATACGTGCACAACAAACTCACTTGCTCTCGTGTTCCCGATTTAGACTCTTCTGAATTCTCAACTTTATAGCTCAAACTATCCTGTCATTCTCATACTAAATATTTCTGTGCTGTCTATCTTTCCCCTAACTGTACCGAATTTCCTAAATTCTTTGACTATCTAAACTCTAAAGTGGAACACATTCTATCCATCTCTCCCTTCTCTGAAATCTCCATCCTAGGAAATTTCAACATTCACCACCGCCAATGGCTCTCCTCTCACACTACCAACCAACCTGGTGAACAAGCCTACGTCTTTTCTATCATAAATGACCTAGAGCAGCTGGTCCAGCAACCCACCCGTATCCCGGATCGCTTCGGAGATCGGCCGAACATTCTTGACTTATTTCTGACTTCTAACCCTTCTTCTTATACTGTCAATCTTTTCTCTCCTTTGGACTCCTCCGACCATAAACTTATCTGCGTCACTTGTCCTATCTCTTCAGTACGGCCACCCGATCCTCCCAGCCAGCGGCGCTTGTGGCACTTTGGCGCTGCCGACTGGGAGGCTCTCCGGCAGTACTTCTTTGATTTTCCATGTACAGTAATTACTTCTGCTTCCGTGGCCGAGGACCCTCGGAGAGTGCTGAACGAATTACCGAGGTAATCCTCTCGGGCATGGAAGCGTACATTCCATTTTCTTTCTCCCAGTCTAATGCAAAAAAATCTTGGTTTACTCACGCTTGTTCTACTGCTGTCCACAAAAAGGAGGAAGCATTTAAACGGTACCGAAGCCTTAAAACTCATGAATCTCATTCTTCATATGTTTCTGCCCGGAATCAAGCCAAATCTGTTCTTCGACTTGCCAAGCACTCTTCCATCAATAATAAATGCACTGAACTATTCAACTCTAGCTCTTCCCAAGCTTTCTGGCATCTAGCCAAAAACCTCTCCAACAACTATTCTTCCTCGCCTTTCCCTCCCCTTTTCCACTCTGATGGCACAACCATCACTTCTTCCTCTGACAAAGCTGAACTCTTCGCTCAAAGTTTTGCTAGAAACTCTACCTTGGATGATTCCGGTGCTATTCCTCCCTCTCCACCCCCCTCTCTCCTACTTATGCCTAATATCCTAATCTCTTCTAAAGATGTACTTTCTACCCTCTCTGGACTTAATACAAAGAAGGCGTACAGTCCGGACGGTGTTCCTCCTGTTGTTCTCAAAAACTGTGCTTCCGTGCTGACCCACTGCCTAGGCAAACTCTTTCGTCTCTGTCTCTCCTCTAACGTCTTCCCCTCTTGCTGGAAGTTTGCTCTCATTCAACCTGTCCTAAAGAAGGGTGACCGCTCTCAACCCTCCAACTATCGTCCAATTGCTCTCATCTCTTGTATCTCTAAAGTTTTTGAAACTATTCTTGCTTCCAAATTTCTTAAGCATTTCTCTTCTCATAATCTGCTCTCAGATCGCCAGTATGGCTTCCTTAACCCTTCTTTAGCGGCGCGCATCATATGTTGAGTGAAAGAAATTTGGACTATGTGGCAGCTCACAACATAAGTCGTGTGGCATTTTTAGCACGTAATGTTGCTGAGAGAGAGAGAAAAGTGGTGGCAGGAGAGTAGCGAGCGTATGACTGCTCCAGACCACCGCGGTGGACCAACTGACATGAATCCCACCCTCCTCCACCCTCTCACACTCGCTACACAGTGAATTGTTTAGGGAAAGTACCGAATTACATGGTTTTTGCACTCGTGTTGCGCGATTGTTGCAAGAGAACTAGCGGTCATACAAGGATCGTTGGGGTGTCATTGGAAAGCTCTGTCTATGCCCTTTCAGGGATAGATACTTGTTTTACGCTCTGGGTCTTATTTAGGCATGAAAATGATCACGTAAACAGCCCTATTTTGGGTAAAAACACCCCGCTGGTGACTACATATTATTTACCGCCTAGGCCGCTCGTTAGGTGTTAAGGGTCGCTCTACTGGTGATCTTCTTTCATATCTTACTTACTCTTGGTCATCCAACTTTCAGGACTTCGGTGAGACTTTTCTGTTGCACTAGACATATTGAAGGCCTTTGATAGAGTCTGGCACAAACCTTTAATTTCCAAACTGCCCTCCTTCGATTTGTGTCCCTCCATCTGTGCCTTTGTCTGTAATTTCCTTTCCGGCCGTTCCATAGCTGCGGTTGTGGAAGGCCATCGCTCATTTCCTCATTCTATCAACTCCGGTGTTCCTCAGGGTTCTGTCCTATCTCCTATTCTCTTTCTAATTTTCATAAATAATCTTCTCAACTGTACAGTCAGAAACCGCAATTTCTGAGACACCTGGATAAGGCCCGGACATGTGGAGCACATCGTTTTTGGACGACAGCCCACTTTAACTATCACAAGGCCGCATACCTATGACCACACGTGTCGAACCAATAGATGCTTCACTCAGTCTGCCATATAAAATTATAATGCTGCTGCTATGCTATGATCCGCATTCATATATTTTTGGACATACAAATGACAAAAATACCTCTATTACATTCCCTTACTTATCTACAGTAAAGTAAATACGGACACAAATATTACCATAGGTTTTAAGAAATATATAATGAAAAGAAATACTTTGACATTGCACAGTGAATGAACAGGATTTAGGTATGTGTGTGTGTGTGTGTATTTACCTATTTGTAATATACAGGAGTTGAGCTTTTTAGGCTCGTATTGTCCTGCTTCCTGAGTTACAATTATCTAACTTTGCCTTAAAAATATGAATGTTTTTTTGCACACACCACTTCCTCTTCTAACTGATTCCATTTACTTATACTTCTGTAAGGGAAACTATACTTTCTCACATCTCCTTTACATCTTCCTTTCATTAGCTTATATCTATGCCCCCTAGTTCTACCATTATCTTTCACAATATAACCCTTCTTGTCCACCTTCTCGAGTCCTCTCACACATTTGTACATCATAATCATATCGCCTCTCTCCCTTCTATCCATTAGAGATGGTAAATCTAATTTCTTTAATCTCTCCTCATATGGTAATTCTCTCAGTTCTGGTATCATCCTAGTTGCAGCTCTCTGAACCTTCTCCAGCTTCTTTATATGCATTTTTAGATGTGGTGCCCACACCACTGCCGCATACTCCAATCTTGGTCTCACCAATGTTTTTATTATTTTCTCCAGCATCTCCTCGTTTATATAGTTAAAGGCTATTTTTATTCTGTTTAGCAGTCCATATGTTTCTCCCACTATCTTATTAATATGATTCTCAGGTGAAAGATCACCCCTAACAGTTATCCCTAAGTCCTTTTCTTTCTCTGATGGGTTAATAGTGTTTTCTCCTAACTTATATTCCATATGAGGTCTTCTTTTACTTACTCCCATTTCCACTACATGACATTTATTTGTGTTGAATTCCATTTTCCACTTCTTGCTCCATTGATCTATCCTATCCAAATCCCTCTGTAATTCCCTACCACTGTTTTCATCTTCTATACACTTCATGATCTTGGCATCATCTGCAAACATATTCATATATGCATTTATATCCTTTGGCATGTCGTTAATGTATATTAGAAACATTATGGGAGCCAGCACCGCTCCCTGCGGAACTCCACTTGTGACATCTTTCCACGTAGAAAATCTATCTCTGATAGTAGTCCTCATCTGTCTCCCTGAAAGATAGTCCTCCATCCAATTTAACAAACTACCCTGAATCCCTCCATACTCTTTTAATTTCCACTGTGTGTGTGTGTGTGTGTGTGTGTAAGGGAACCGATGTGTGTTGTAATAGACATAATGCTCTACAGTAGGTGACAAACACTGAAAACAGGAGTGTCTGCTTCATAACATACAACACAGCAAACTATGCAATGTAATATTACATGTTATCATCTGGTTATGATATTCAGGTGTGAAACGGCAATGAGTTATCAGTAGTGATATATGGGGGTATTATGTAGTACCACACTAAGTTAAGCTTCGGACGCTGATAGGTTTATATATTCGGTATTAATTTAGGAAAATTTATATATAACATTAACCCTTTCACGTTTTTATGACGCCGAGGTTGCCAGATTAGCAATAATACATAGTTTTCTCACTCTTATAAATACCTCTCCAAAATTAGTTTTCTGCCCACAGCTAACTCAAAGACAACTGCAGAGGTTGAAGTAACTAAACTAAAGGTTTCTAAATACCCCTGATGGTAACAAAGGCTTTAAAGTATCCCTAATAGGCTCAAAATTGCATCAAGAACGTGAGAGGGTTAACCTAAGAAGTGCGCAGGGGGGGTAGTGGCCACCCCTCCCTGTGCGGAGGTATTTAGGCTGTTTTCTTAACTCAAATCGTCATCGTACCATAAATATCATTAATACTTATCCATATGCGCCTATTTTACGTTGATTATGAAGATATTAACCTGCTGTTACAGCAATAAAACAAGTGGAAACAGCATTTGGCTGGTCAAAATCGGCAACAGAGGCCGGGAGTTGTAATCATCGAGTGTGAGCCAGCCTCCCACTCCTCCCCACGTCTGGAGAGACACTGTCGCGCGATAGTCGCGCGATAGTCTCTCTCTCTCTCTCTCTCTCTCTTTCATTCGCTTGGTAACACATATGAGCACAGCCTGCTAGCAACTCGCTATCGTTAGCATGAAAATATACTTAACCCGGTGAGACCCAGCGTCGCACGTGTTGCGTCGGCAGTGTTTGATCACCAACTCCCAGCGACGCATCACGTGCGTCCGACATATAAAAAACACTTACGAACGTAGGAAATGGCGGGAGAATAGGAGGGGGAGGTACCGTAGTGTGTGTGGGAGCCGGGCCAGTAGGTGTGAGCGGGCCGAGACAGCCGCGCGGCTGGTGGTGGTGGGCTTAGTGGGGATAGTTTAGACCCTTAGTTCACCGCCACTTTGAACCTTCATTACTCCGGTCGTATGGGAGCTAGAGGCTTGAGATTTATGTGAGACAGTCCTTAGGATGTATGCCGTACAATGCCATACTCAGTTTTTACCCTAGTGCTCCCGGGCGGGTGGTCATGCGGGGGAGACGAACTATTGAACCCCCCCCCCCCCAAATGACCGAAATGAGTTTTTTTTTATTTTTGTCTTCATTTCTCACCATTCTCTTCCATTTTGGCTCAACACATTTTTTTGAGGCTCCCCCCCCCCAAAAAAAAAATTCCGAGGTGATTTTTTTTTTTTTTCATTTCTCATCCTTGTCTTCCATTTTAGCAAAAAAAAAAAAAAAGAAGTGAAAATGGCTTGGGACTGGGGTGAACAAAATATTATAACTAGCCGGGGCTCAACGGGTTAAGAATAAGGGAATAAAAGAGAAAATAGGTGATAATTGAAGGGGGGGGGGCGGGGGGGGGGGGAGAAAGAGGGGAAGGAGGGGATGTGGAGGAGTGATATTTGGCATGGCCAAGGGGCAATACAAAAAAAAAAAAATAAAAAAATAAAAAAAAAATAAAAAATAAAAAAATTATACTGGGCTGGTTTAAAAAAATTTTTTTAGGCCTTAGATTATATAAGGCTTCCCGCAGCCCACCGGTAGGCCTTATATAATTCTTGCCGCACTTGCTGGGTTAAAGGGTAAAGACTATGTGAGCATCGCATCGTGATATTACGTCAAGCAATGGCTATATATACCTTTTCGATGTTAGTAGCCTATTATAGTATCTGATATATTGCAATGTTTACAAAATGCAACAAGGTTAATAGCATGATCAAAAATGGATGAATTATATGTGAGTACCGATATGTGTTTAATAGTAACTACTATGGATGACGTCTGATGAATATCTATATCTCTCTCTCTCTCTCTCTCTCTCTCTCTCTCTCTCTCTCTCTCACACACACACAGAACGAAAGCTTGTTCATTCACTTCGGTTTGGTAGTGTTTCTTTACATTCATAATTCTTTAATAGATATCCATGTTTAATGTAGATACAAGAGGGAATAACAAACAATGGTATTTTTGTCATTTATATATCAGATTCTGTAGTATGAATCATATCGTAACATAACAACAGCACAATAATTTTACATGGCACACTGAGTGAAGCATCTATTGGTTCGAAAAGTGTATTAGTAAGTGTGCGGCCTTGTGATAGTTAAAGTGGGCTGTCGTCCAGAAACAATACGATCCCAATGTCCGGGCCCTATCCAGGTGTCTCAGAAACTGCGGTTTCTGACTGTACATCCAGTCCCATCCATTCATATGCAGATGACTCTACCTTACACCCCTCAATTAGTTTTCCAGAATGCCCCAGCCAGCAGTCCTTCAAAAGCAAACGTAATGAAGCCATAAAACACTCATCTTCTGATCTAGCTACTATTTCCAATTGGGGTAGAGAAAACCTTGTTGCATTTAATGCTTCCAAGACTCAATTTATCCATCTTACTATTCGTCTGGAACCTCCAGAGGACTATCCCTTATTCTTCAACAATACAAAAATCAACCCTTCATCTTCTCTCGATGTTCTCTGTGTCTCTTTTTCTTCTGCTCTCACTTGGAAGGACCATATTACCAGTCTTGCTAAGGCTGGGTGTGCTCAACCGTCTCAAGGGGTTCTTTACCCCTGCGCAGCTTCTTGCTCTGTACAGGGGCACAGTGCGTCCTTGTATTGAATATTGTTCACATGTGTGGGGAGGATCTTCTCACACCGCACTCCTAGACAAAGTAGAACGGAAAGCCTTTCGTATCATTAACTCCCGTCCACTCACCAACTCTCTGCAATCTCTCTCTCTTCGCCGCAATGTTGCATCTCTTTCGCTATTCTATCGCTACTACAATAATCAGTGTTCCTCGGAGCATTCCCAGTGTATACCACCTCCTCTACGTAGGGTGTAGTACCCGCCTTGCAACACAATCCCACCCCTACTCTGTGCAACTCTCCAACCCATGAGTGAAACGCTATTCTCAGACTTTCTTCTATTCAACTGCTGAGCTCTGGAACTCTTTCCCTATTCCTATGACTTAAATTACTTCAAACTCTGTGTGTCCAGGCCTTTTAGCTCGAACGTCCCTTGATTTTGGCCCTGTCACTCTTTCAACTCTGGGAGAGGCACTCGTTGCAGGCAGTTATGCCTTTTGTCTCCTTCATTCACATAGAAAAAAAATATATATATACTGTACAAGTGTACAGTATAATTATATACAGTATATATATATACAGTATATACTGTATAATATATATATACAGTACATAGTACGGTATATATATACAGTATATATATACTGTATATATATATATATATATATATATATATATATATATATATATATATATATATATATATATATATATATATATATATATATATATATATATATATATATATACAGTTGGTCCTCCATTAACGCGGCCAATGTGTTCTGGTTACCGCCCGTGTTAGCAAAATCTGCGTTACCGAACCCATATGTTTACATGTTAAAGGTACAAAGTCCACTTTTTCTCCATAGAAGCCTATGTTATAATAATTAAATCAATTATAAAGGTTATTTGACATGTGCAACGAGTTGATTTGCCCATTGCAACAACTCTTACCTCTGAATAAATATTTCGTTTAGGCTAGGCAGCTAGGCTAATGAGAGAGAGTCACAGCAGTAGCCGACATTTTTTGATCGAAGCTCTGAAATCCCTGCATCATATTTCTCATCTCACACAATAACTACACATTGTAGGGTGTTCTAGTCTTCACCCAATGCACAACAACGATCATATCTACCTCTGGTATGCATAAACACTTGGTTAGGCCATTTATTTGCAGAGATATGAGCATCGGTAAATTACGAAAATCGTAGCTTCGGAATTCCCGCCTAACTCGCCGTCTTATTATTTCTCACCTCACACAATAACTACACAATGTAGGATGTTATAGTCTTCACCCAACGCACAACAACGATCATATCTACCTCTGGTAGGCATAAACACTTGGTTAGGCCATTTATTTGCAGAGATATGAGCATCGGTAAATTATGAAAAGTCGTAAGTAAAGATTCGGCGACCGAGATAGCATAGCCATGTTGTCCACACAATGACAACACACACACTCACTCGACAGCCAAACAATAACATAAGTGTGTTTCGGCAATTATTCTCACCTCACACATTAACTACACAATGTGGAGTGCGCTAGTATTCACCCAATGCACGGGAACAATCATATCTACCTCCGGTATGCATAAAAACTTGGTTAGGCCATATATTTGAAGAGATATGAGCTACGAAAGTCGGGAGTAAAGGTTCGGAGCCCAGCTGGACCCCGCGCCAGTCTAAGTATTGACCGCGTTAGAAACATTTTGGATATTTAGGGTGTACCGCGTGCCACCAAATCCGCGTTTCTAAAACTCGCGTTACCGGAGGACCAACTGTATATATATATATGTATACACAGTATATATACAGTATATGTATACATCACATGCACATTATACAGACTGTATTTATTCATAAAAAAAATATATATATATACAGTA
This sequence comes from Paralithodes platypus, assembly GCA_032716605.1. Classification (NCBI taxonomy): domain Eukaryota; kingdom Metazoa; phylum Arthropoda; class Malacostraca; order Decapoda; family Lithodidae; genus Paralithodes; species Paralithodes platypus. The sequence goes on from CM064521.1 coordinate 42,935,089, forward strand.
GGGGCTCACATAGAACGTGTTCGCATAGAACGAGTCGCTTATAGAACGCCGACCTAAAATATTGTTCCAAAATTTTCGTTAGAAACGAATGTGATCATATAGAACTATTTCGCCATCAAAGTAGGGCAAATCCGAGGAGTTCTCATATAGAGCGCCGAAATATCGTACAAAACGTACGAAATATCGTACGCTCCTGATGGAAATTTACGCTTACAGTGAACATTGACCATATTGGGCCACCAAAATGCCGCGATCACATAGAACGAAATCACATAAAAAGGCCTCGTTTATCGACCAATTTCTCGTTCTATGTGAGACCCTACTGTATATATATATATATATATATATATATATATATATATATATATATATATATATATACTGTATATATATATATTTGTTAGTAGTCTTGGCAAATCCAACGTCAAGGCTATTAACCTAATTGCAATGACGCCTTGTCTATTTTGACTGCTATGTCGTCATTCCAACCGCGGTTAAAAAAGAAAACGTCTAGAGTCTACTCCTTATCTTGCTCTAGGAGACGTTGTACATTAACCAAAACTACCACCGAAGGTGAAAAAAGCAAAGAAGAGAAGAAAAATGGGTTTACCTTAGTTACCGCTTAACCCTTCAAACTCGGATGGTACACGTGTGTACCATTAAGTTTTGCCCCGAGGAACCCGGGTGGTACAACATTGTACCAGTGGTTGAAAGCCTGTGACCTTGGTGTGAGGCGTCGGTCCGACGCATGTAAACAACAGCCGGCTGGACCGACGCCCCGCATCTCCGGCCACAAGAAGGAGAGCGTCGCTTGTTCGTGTGTGCCTGTATGTTGTTGTTAAGTATCGAAAAGTAGTGTAAAGTGGCTGTTTTGGCCATAAAGTTATCTCAATTAAATCATTATCACAAATCAACCACTTGACTTAGAGAGCTCTACTTAACGCCATTCTACAGGTAAATAACACAGCTACGCTTGGGGATGCGCGGGAAGCAGTCAGCATAACAATGATACGGTAGCCTAGCCTAGACGTTTTTCGGCCAAAACACCCGGGTTTCGGGCAATATTTATGTAATGCGTAGCCGGGGCTGGAGGGTTAAGGCACATCCCGTGTTCCGTCATGTGCAGATCCTTGTCGAACGTGCGCATGAGCGACCCTCTCTTGTTATCATTTTTTCACGCGCCGCCGTTTGCTTGAGTCTGCTTTTGTTGTGCTCCTTCAAATTCACCCTGTTTAGGTTCGTTTTGGCTTATCTGGCCTTCTTTTTTGTTAGACAGATGTTACATGATCTAGGGCACACGTAAATGGGCTCTAAGTGTGTCAAATGGAGACGCGTGTGGAAATAGCCTACCGAAGGTACGGGGGCGCCTGGCGTTCCTCGTGTATGTTTTTCATTCTTTCTCTTTTCATATTCTTTTTCCTGTTAGTCTGGGCATAGTTTAGCTTTTCGCTTATTTTAGCCTAGCTCGTTTTCTCATTCAGGAATTGCTATGCCCCTATGAGTTTTCATATTTTCATAGCCTAAGGTGTAACGTTTGGTAAACTATCTGAGATTTCGATGGTGGCAGTGCTGTTTGTAGAGTTTGTGTCGGCCGCATTATAGCGTTATTCCCGAGTCCCCCCTTTCGAGCCTTCACTGTGTCTCAAGGGCCTGGGCGACAGGTGGTTCGTGATATTCCAGGGGTACCCCAGGCCAGGGGGGCCCCTACATCACACCACATTTTTTTTTTGCCCCTGACACATTCTCTGCTCACGGCTAGGCCACCCTTTTTCTCACCAGTTTCGTTTACTGGTTTTTGTTTTCCCTTCATGTTTCACCTTCATCCTTTCATCATCTTTTTGCCCAATCCAGGGGTACCCCAGGGGGGCCCCTGTTTGTGCTAAACCACCCTCCCTGCCACTTCTCCTCATGGGCTTTGCTCTATCTCTGTGGGTTGGGTGGTTCCTGGGGGATGTGCCTCCTCTCCCCTGGTGTGTCTTCCTTGCCTCTCCCTTTATCGGTTGAGTTAGGATCATATATCAAGGAAGACACTGCTCAGCTTGATGGCCATCTAAGCTTGGAGTTCATAAGATGACACATTTTTGTGGCCTATTTTGGTATTCCCTAGAGGCTCCTCTCGCTTTTTCGGCGCCGGACCATCTCGGCCGGTCCCGCAAATTTGCGGGAGCTCGATTCGGTCCTCTGGGACGTTTCGGCTCCCCGCAGATTTGCGGAGCTCGCTTGGGGGGGGGGGGAGGGTCCCGCAAATATGCGGGTGGGTTGTGTCGGTACGGTTATGCCTCAATAGGCCCGCAAATTTGCGGAAATAGTTGGCTTTCACTGTTGACCTTTTTTATGTCATCTTGTTGCCTGAAACTATATTGGTGTGTGCACTTTACTGGTGTTATAGACCCTGCATGTAAGGTGTTGAGTGGTGGTTAACACTTTCTCCATCTTTGCAGGTACTGCTAGTGCTCTTCCACCTCGCCCGCCCTACTCACCTACCTCTGTGCTCCTGGTTTAGGGTGAGTACGGATACCGGTTTGCATGTGTGTTACTGTTTCCCCATGCTCATTCCCTGGTTCTTATTGGACATTCTCTACACTTACTCCGTCGACGTGCTGATTATGGTGTATGTTCTTCCATTGCAGGTAGGATGCCTTGCTTTCGCCATGGTTGTAGCTCCCCATGCTTGGAGAGCCACAAGTCCTGCTTGCGCCACTCGCAATGTGTGTCCTCTACGGCCTACCTCCCTGCTCTGTGTGGCCCGTGTATGGACCTGGTGGATGTGGTGGACCATAGCCCTGGTTCCTCAGCGGCGGCAGTGGCCTCTGCTTCCCTTCAGTCAGTGTGGGCGGTAGTTTCCCACCACATTAGGACTGTTGGCCACCGTTCCCCGGCCTTTGTTGACGACTGGATCCGCATCGCCCTGGGTATCCCTGACCCGACTGAAGGCCGTTCACCTGGCCCTCTCCCTGCTCGGGCCCTCTCCCTGCTCGGGCCCTCTCCCCTGGGTCCCGCGGCCAGTCGTCACATCGTCGGGAGGATCCCCAGCTATATCCACGCTCTCGCTCGCCTCATCGCCCGTCCTCTACTGCCCCTCGTCGTCCTCCTGATCGCCTTGACGACGCCCATCGCCCTCGTCATGGTTATCGCCCTGAGGCCGGGGTTAGCGGCTCTGCCCCTGTGCGCCCTCCCCTGGCCTCCACGGATAGGGGCTCTACTACCTTCCGCCCGCTTCCCCTGCACAAAAGACGTCCTCTTACGTTGTCCTCTACGCGCGCAGATGTTCATGCTGTAGCTGGCCCTCTGCTCCCTCCTCCTACACTGTCCAGGAGGGTCAGCCAGGATGTAGTTGCTTCTCCTCCTACTTCACCTGCTTCAGTGCCTATTCTTCCTTCACGGTCTCGTCCCAAGGTGGAGGTCCCTCCCTCCTCCGCCTCGGTGTCGGGCCGCCCTGTTATCTCAGCCCCGGGGATCCTTGCTCTGTTTCCCCCCGCGGCTCCTTCTGACCTCCTTTCACCCGGCCAGCCTTCCCACTCCCGTCATCCTGCTCCTCCTCTCCCTGACCTTCACTTACCGTCTCGCCAGGGGGGTACCCCGCCTCTTGACTCGGTGGAGTATAGCGAGGTTTCGGGGTCCCCTTTCTCAGGAACTGACGTGTCGCTGGAAGAGGGGGATGGTGATGTTTCCCCCTCGGGCGTTAGTGATCGGGGACGAGACCCTCAGAGGCGACACAGCCGTCGTCGCTCGCCTTCCTTGGGCCGCGATGCTGCTGGTTCGTGTCGTGGGTCTCGCTCCCGCTCACGCTCGCCCCTGCGGGCCGATCATCTTCGGGGGGGTCGCCTCTCTCGGATCGATTGTCGGCTATGCAGGGGTGGGTTGTGTCACGCATCGACGAGCGCTTGGAGGCGATGCAAGCCTCCCTCTTATCGCGCTTCTTGGCGGTGACACAACCTCAGCGCCTCACCCAACCTACCCCTGCTACGGTCCCCCTCCCTTCTGCAGTGGACCACATTCCTTCTCGCCCAGCTTCTCCGCCTGCCCGGTCGTCGGCTAGTACTGCTCCTGCCCTAGCTCAGGAGGTTGCCCCTGCTGTCTCCCATGCGGGGGTTCTCCGTCTGCTAGGGCAGGGTCCGCGCTTGCCCCCCATCCAGAAAACCAAGGTCCCGTCGCGGCCCATGCCGCTCCTCTATGGCTCCTTGGCTGTTTGGATGGGGGTGCTGGCCTCCCACCCGGGGCGTGCTACCGGCTTCCCGTCAGATGAGAGGGCCCTACCATCTGGCTGGTCGGTGCAAATTAATGACAAGATGCAGTTCAGGGCGATCAGGGTGGATGGTCAGGTGGCCGACGTGGAGGTGCGGGCTTACCCGACAAGGACTGACCTTCAGTACTTTTCGGTGAAGCCCAAGCCCCCGTCTGCTCCTCGGACTAAGCTCTGGTCAGACTTCAGCCGCCAGGACATCCTTCAGGATGTTCAGTCCCTGGCTGTGTTGACGGGACTGTCCTCCTATGGGACAGGTTTGTGCGACGACGGTAAGCCTGGCTTAGCCGTCGTGCTCGATAACCCTCTCCCATTGGAGGCCTGGTTTGCTGAGGCCTTAGAATTCGCCAACCGATCAGTCGACAGATCTACTTCAGTCCCTCCCCCGGAGTCATCACTGCTTTTGCCTCCTCTTGTATCTGTCGGCGGATTGGACGGCAAGTTCTGGTCCTGGATAAGCGCGCCCAAACTTGAAATTTGTTCTATTGCTAACTCGTTCTTCTCTCACCCAGATAAGTCCTCTGTCGACAAGGATTTTACCTTGCGACAGAGGGTGGCGAACTTATTATCTTGTCTTTTAGGTTCCCTCCAGACATCTGTTCACCACCTGCGGCTTATCAAGGCGACTCCACCAGGCGATCTTCGCGAGGGTTTGGACCACGTTCGGCGGATCCACCTTCAGCTCGCGGTGTCTTTGGTTCCCGAGCTGAAGGCGATTTTGTGCGAGGCAACTCGGCAACGCCAGACGGTAAGGTCCTCGTTCTGCCGGAAAGCCTCCTTGGATATTCGTCAGGGTTTGTTGTACTCTGAGCTAGATACATCGGGGCTTTTTGCGCAGGATGCTTGGGAACGCTACGCTTCTCTGTCGGCGGACCCTGCTTACGACACGCAACGACGCGCTGTGTCGCGGGCAGGGTCTTCTCAGTCTCGTCCTTCTGACGGTCCTCTTCGGGGTGCTGCCGCCAAGAAAGGGCGCAGGAAAGGGAAGTTGCAGGCCAGAGCGTCGGTTCCGCCTCGCACTTCTGTTCTTGCTCCCTTTCATCCCCGCCGAGAAGAGGCTGGCCAGCCTTCCACTTCCGGCCGCACTTCGACGGGGTCAGACCCGCGACGGACAGGGGATGGGGTGACCCTCCCTTTTCGACGAAGTGGGGGGGGGGGGGGTAGAGGAGGTCAACGTGGCGCTCATGACCGCAAGGACCATACCGGGGGAACCTCCACGTCAAAAAATGTGTAGGTTCTCCAGGTCGGTCTCCTCCTTGTTCTCCTTCTCGCCTAGCCGAACGGGTCGCTCACCTCATCTCGGGAGCTACCACAGGTTGTTTTCGCCCTTGCGCCCCTCGATGGCCGCGAGGGACGTGGGGGCGGAAGATTGCACGGAGGGGTCTAACCTGGAGATGGAAGTCCAGACCCCCACTCAGCTCTTGTCAACGAAGCCGGCCCATCTCTTCAGAGGTGGCCAACGTGATAACATCCATGCACGAGCAGGGAATCGTCAAGGAGGTGAAAGCCGATCTCCCGGTTTTCCTCTCCCGTGTATTTCTGGTACCGAAGAAGGACTGCGACGCGATGCGACCGGTGGTGGATCTGTCGGCCCTCAACGGGCACATCGTGAACACACGGTTTCGGATGCTGACGGTACACCAGGTACGACTGGCCCTGCGACCTCTGTTGTGGGTGGTGTCGCTGGACCTCAAGGATGCGTATTGGCACGTTCCTATCCATCCTCGATTCCAGCGATTCTTGGCCGTTCAGACTTCCGATCGTGTGTTCATGTTCGACAGACTTCCCTTCGGTCTCAACATCGCGCCGCGAATCTTCTCAAAACTGGTGAAGCAGGCTCTGGATCCTCTCCTCAGGAGCGGGCTCCAGATCCTGTTTTACTTGGACGATTGGTTGATAGTTTCAGACACCCTAGAACAGTGCGTAGACGACACCCTCACAGTAGTTCACCACATCACACCGTTAGGGTTCAAAATCAATGTTCCCAAGTCACGCCTGACCCCGTCGCGTGTCGTGACGTGGGTAGGTCTTGAATGGGATTTGACCAGCGCTACAGTGACCCAGAGTCAGCCAAACGCGGTGAAACTTCGAAGGAAGGTCTTCGCTGTGATGCACTCGGTCTCCCTCACGAGGAGGATCTGGGACTCGTTAGTGGGTTCGCTGAATTGGGCCGCTCTGACCATTCCCTTAGGGAGGCTCAGGCTATGCCGCCTAATACTCATGGGCAACAAGGTGTTTCCGTTGACCCCTATGGATCGGCTCATGCCGATCCCGCGTACCATTCACAGACACTTAGGACACTGGGTTGCTCGGGGCACGCTCTCTGCGGCTGTGCCCTGGACCGCCCCCCCGCCGACGATCTGGGTAGACACAGATGCGTCGAGCGAGGTAGGGTGGGGTTACCAATCAAACCTGGGACATCAACATCACGGCAGATGGGTGGTACACACACACCTACACATAAATGCCCTAGAACTGTTGGTTCCTTTGTTCTTCCTGAGGGACCACGCGCTGGCCCTTCGGGGAAAGTCGGTGGCCTTCAGGATGGACAATCAGACAGCTGTCCACTGTATCCAAAGGCAGGGGTCCTCCAGGTCATTGACTCTGTTGGGGATCTCAGAGAAGTTGTTCTTCCTCGCGAACCGACACAACATCTCCCTGCACGCCTCCTACCTGCCCGGGACTGCCAACCTGTGGGCGGACGCCCTGTCGAGAGGACAGGGCGTTCTTGTAGAATGGGCAATGAAACATTCTGTGTTCGACGACCTCGCAGCTTCCTGGGGTGTTCCGGAGGTCGACTTGTTTGCATCGAAGGAGACGCACAAGTTGCCTCAGTACCTATCCATCCGGACTCGCACTCCGGAGGGGGGTTCGGACGCTTTCATGGAATTCTGGAACAGGTGGCAGTCGATATACATATTTCCGCCACCAGACGCACTGTTGATGTGCAAAGTCCTCGCGAGGCTGCGGCTGTACCGCGGCAGAGTCTGGCTAATAGCGCCTCTGTGGCCGGCACAGGCTTGGTACGCCCAGTTGAAGCGGTGGTGCCCGAGTCCGGTCCCTCTACCTGTCTCAAACTTCCACTTGAGCCAGGTTGGAGATCTGCGGACCTCGTTGGCCTTTGCATCGTGGATGTTCGTGAGGCACGGTGGCTCCCAGTCCACGGACGGGACCTGACTGACTTCCTGAAGCGTTCATGGACGACTTCGACTTGGGGGACTTACGAGTCCCACTGGAGGTCTTTTACTAGGTGGATACAGGACACTCGCCAGACAGTTAGCTCTCCTTCCCTCATACTACACTACTTGTTTCACCTCTTCCGTCCACGTCACTTTCAAGTCAACACTATACGTAACCACTTGTCTGCCATCCGGGAGGTCTTTGAGTCCGTCACTGGGCTGGTCGTTCCACCGAAGGAGCTGGATTCCTTCATGAAGGCTGCCTTCAGGGAACGACCGCCTCCGTGCCAAATCCCTCCACAGTGGGATCTGGGGCGGGCTCTGGACCTTCTGGCTTCACACACATATACACGGGACACTACACCGGTTCAGTTGCTCGAGCGTACACTCTTCCTTGTCGCTCTGGCCACTGGGGATAGGGTGTCTGAACTAGCAGCCATGTCACGGTCCCAGGAATGCATGCGATTCTCCCCGTCCTTGAATGTCGTCACGTTAGCCCCTTCCCCTCATTTTGTTGCCAAGAATGAGAGAGAGACCCACGTTTTCAAGCCTTTCAACATCCAGGCTTAAAGCGTGGGCATACTCACCATATGTTGTGCCCGGTGAAAGCCTTGCACTCCTATGTTGAGTCTGTGGCGCCGACTTCGGGTACTGCTGCGTGGGTGTCTCCTCGGACAGGTGGGAGGATCTCGAAGGTGCAGATAGGACGCCACATTTGTCGGGTCATTCGTGCCAGTAACCCTGATTGTAGGGGTTCTGCGCACGATGTGCGATCCTTTGCTGCCTCCTTACGGTTCCTGCAAAGTCGATCCTTACCTGACATCGCCTCAGCGGGTTTGTGGTCTTCTATCAATACCTTCGTCTCCTCCTACCTCTCCATGTCCATTGTTAGACCCCCTCGGCCGGTGATAGCTCTCGGGAGTCGTGTTTCCTAGAGCTCTGGCGAAGATACCTGGTCTTCCCCCCTTGTCACTCTTTCTTTTACTTTGTTTTATTTGAAAAAGGGGGGGGGGGGAGTACGGGTTTGCAACACTTGATTGCAAGTTTGGGATTATGTATTATGTATACAGTACATAAGTGTTTTTACCAAATTGAAAATTGTGTTTTGTTATTGTGTTCAATGTTTTTGTTGGTTTTGGAAGAAATGGGATTTTGGGTAGAGCACTTTTTTGGTTTAAGACAAGTCTATGTTTTGCCTACTACAGTATTTGGTAGTAGTCTTGGAAAATCCAACGTACATAATACCCTCCCTCACGCCGGACCCCTGCCCATCCGCGTTCTTCTGCTGACGTGAGATGTGATAACAAGAGAGGGTCGCTCATGCGCACGTTCGACAAGGATCTGCACATGACGGAACACGGGATGGGCCTTAAGCGGTAACTAAGGTAAACCCCTTTTTCTTCTCTTCTATGCTTTTTTTCACCTTCGGTGGTAGTTTTGGTTAATGTACAACGTCTCCTAGAGCAAGATAAGGAGTAGACTCTAGACGTTTTCTTTTTAACCGCGGTTGGAATGACGACATAGCAGTCAAAATAGACAAGTCGTCATTGCAATTAGGTTAATAGCCTTGACGTTGGATTTTCCAAGACTACTACCAAATAGTAGGTTTTCCTATTTGGTAGGTTGGGAGGTACGTCAAACCTCCCAATATACTGTATATATATATATATATATATATATATATATATATATATATATATATATATATAGCTTTGCGCAGTGGCAGTATCGTAACCAATGAGGTTTAGAGGTCCTGTTATCTGCGTATAAGTACGGTATTGGTTAAAGTCTTGCTAAAACGCACCTCTGTAGCTTACCGTGACTAGTTACGGTAAGTAAGTCCTACCCCGCCTTCTCGAGGTAGCCTCGTTATTACACCGTCCTTATTTTAATCCTCCCTTTTAAATTTCTAACATTTTTATTTTTGCTTGTCGGTGGAACTAAAGGGGAGGGCGGGTGTGCTATTTTCTTCAGCAGCACACTTTGTTTTTAATTTTAAATCCTCTTTTAATTTCCACTATAAAAATTATCCCCCTTGTAACTATATTTCTGTTGTCCCCTGTATATTTTTGTTCTCCCTATCTTCTTAATATTTTCATTTTTACTGTGTTGTATGTTTTTTTTACTGATGTTGGTATCAGTTTTTAGTTTTTCTTTTAGTATACTTTTGACAATCCGGCGCCCTGTTTGGAGGCATTATGTCCAGGCCCCAAGTCCTCCTGGGAAACAACTGTGCTCGGTATGCTGCCGGCCAGGACCCCCTCGGGGGTGGAGGAACAAAGCAGAAAAGTGGTGGAAACGTCATTCGGGTGAAGGAAAGCGTGCTCCGTGTCTGTGCCTTCAATGCCAATGGCATAAATGATTTTAGCAAGAGAGAGTGTCTGATGCGAGAGCTTAAAGATGGATGTGTGGATGTGTGTGGGGTAGGTGAGACGCACCTGTTGGGTTCTGGAGTGTGGGATGGTGAGAGTGAGCATGATTTGTGGGGTGGGGAAGGATGGGTTGTCTGGTCTGGATTGGATGCAGGATATAAACGTAAGAAAAAGGAAGGGGTAGCAGTAATTTTGTCAGAAAGGTTGAGGAAGTGTGTGAAAAACTATGGATGCGTGGACTCAAGAATTGTATGGTGTGAGTGCAAGATTGGGATAGATAGGTATACTTTTATGTGTGTCTATGCACCAGTCAACCAAGAAACTGGGAAAGGTGCGGAAGAAAATAGAACATTTTGGAATAAAGTCAATAAATGTATAAGAGAAAGGCAAGAGTGTACACAAGTAATATTAGTAGGCGACATGAATGGTAGAGTTGGAAACGAGGAGATAGAAGGTATAGTGGGTAAATGGGGTGTGGAGGGTAGGAATATGAATGGTGACTTCCTTTTAGAAGTGTGTGCGGAGAGAGAGATGTTTCTGGCTAACACATTTTTTGAACATCGTCACATTCATAGATATACATGGCACAGAGGTGAAGGTGAGCAGGAACAGAAATCTCTAATTGACTACGCCATGATGGACTCCGGACTAAAAGGAAGAATTTTAGATTCAAAAGCTGTAAGAGGTATGCTGACGGGATCAGACCACTATACAGTGCTGACAAAAGTGAGGATAAGGAAAGAGTGGAAATATGAGAGGAAAGAGAGAAAACTGACAGTAGAGAGAATAAATGTGAGAAAATTAAATGAAGAATGTAATGCAACAAAATACAAGGACATCCTGAAAGAGACTATAAAGGACATGGATGTTATGATAGATCTGGGGAATACTGTAGACGAAGTATGGAAAGGTACAAGAGACTCCATGATTAAAGCAGCTGAGAAAGTATGTGGGAAGAAAACCTTTAAAATGTGGAAGAAGAAAGGTAACGCATGGTTTAGTAAAGAGATAGAAGAAATAGTGAAAAAGAAGAAAGAGTTCAGAAAGAGTATGCTGCAAAAGAATATACCTAGAGAAACTAGAGATGCGAGGAAAGAAGAATATAAAAATTTGAAACAAAGAGTGAAGAGGGCGATACAAGACGCTAAAAGGAAGACAGATGAGGCATATGGGAGAAAGATTAGTGAACAGTTTCTGAATGACAGGAAAGCATACTACAGAGCTGTGAAAGAAGCCAGAGGGAAGAAGACTGAGAGTGTCTCAGGTGGTAGGATGAGGGACATGAATGGGGAAGTGGTAGAGGGTGATGGTGTGGTGAAAGTATGGAAAGATCATTTTAGTAGCTTAGCTGTAAAGAGTAGGGGGAAGGCAAAGATCTCATCCATAGGAATGGAGAGAGTTAGAATAAACAGGGTAGTTGAAAGCCAGATAAGCAGAGAAGAAGTAAAAGAAGCAATCAATAGACTTAAAATAGGCAAAGCTGCTGGAGTAGATAACATCCCAGGTGAAATGCTGAGATATGGAGGAGAAGAAGCTGTTGACATAATGCATAGGTTATGTAAATTAGCATGGGAAAAGGAAAGTGTACCAGAGGACTGGAGGAAAGCAGTGATAGTACCCTTGTACAAAGGGAAGGGTAGTAAAGAAGAGTGTAAGAATTATAGGGGAATTAGCTTGCTTAGCATACCTGGAAAGGTACACGCAAGAGTAGTAACACAGAGGCTACAGAAGATAACGGATGACAAAATAGGCGAGGAACAGGGAGGTTTCAGAAAGGGCAGGGGCTGCGTTGACCAGATAGCCTCAATGCGATTGTTGGTAGAGAAGTATCTGGCCAAAAACAGAAAACTCTATGCAGCATTCATGGATTTGGAAAAAGCCTACGACAAAGTAGACTGGGAGGGCCTGTGGGATGTGTTAACAGTATATGGTGTGGGAGGAAAGTTGCTAATGGCAGTAAAATCTTTTTATAGGAATGCAATGGCAAATGTGAAGGTAGGGGATAAGTTAAGTGAAAGTTTTGAGGTCAATGTAGGTGTAAGACAGGGATGTGTCATGTCAGCTTGGTTGTTCAATATATACATGGATGGAGTGATTAGGGAATGTAGGGCTGTATCAATGGGTGTGGGAGCTAGACTGGAATCAGAGGGAAGAACATGGAAGATTTTAACATGCCTATATGCGGACGATGCAGTCCTGTTGGCGGAAAATGCTGAAGAACTTCAGAGAGTGGTCACTGACTTTGACAGGGTATGTGAAAAGAGAAAGTTAAAGGTCAATGTAGGGAAATGTAAGGTAATGGTGTTTGAGAGAAGAATGCATGAAACTATAGATTTTAAGAAAAAATATAGAATCAAGAAAGAACACAAGAAAAGTTGTAAAATAAAATTGAAAAATGAAGTACTAGAAGAGGTTGAAAGTTTCAAGTATTTGGGAGCTGTACTATGCAAATATGGTAAAATGGAGAGTGAGATAAAAGAGAGAAAAATGAAAGGGAGAAAAGTGATTGGAGAACTTGATAGTATTCTCAAAGGAAGAATGGTTAGCCAGGAAGTCAAAAAGTCACTGAGAAACAGTGTGCTGCTCCCAACACTCTCGTATGGAAGCGAGACATGGACAGCAAGTGACGAGGACCTCTTCAAACTAAGAGCTGTGGCGATGAGCTTTTTCAGAATGGCAGCTGGCATGAATAGGCTAGATGGGCCAAGTAATAGGGAAGTGTACGAGTCCTTTGGAATGGAAGAGCAGGCTTTGGGCATTGATTGTGGTGTGGTTGAGTGGATAAAGAGAAGTACTTTGAGGTGGTATGGTCATGTTCAGAGAATGGATGAAGACAGAATGCCAAGAAAGATATATGGGAGTCAGGTGAGTGGAACCGCTAGTAGTGGAAGACCACCTATGGTATGGGAAAAGAAAGTGGAAAAATATATTGAAGAAAAACTTCCACGTAGTGGAAGGGGCATTGTGGCACGGGCAAGGGAGGCATGTCTTGACAAAGTAGCTTGGAGACGTTTCTGTCATGGCCATCCTCTAGTGGGGGTTTCCCAGGGGGAAGCAAGGCGTCGGAGATGATGATGATGATGATGATGATGATGATATATATATATATACAGTAAACCCCCGCTAACTCGGACTCTTTTTACTCGGAAACCCACACTTCTCGGAATGGCATAGGCCTCTCGGAAATGTCCCTGTATATCTCGGAAAATTCCGAGTTGGGCAGGATTTGTGTCCGGTTTACAATGTTCTCTCACTCGGTTTTAAGTGATTTTAGGATGAATTGAAGCCTGTGCCTTTTAATTATTGTGTTAATATTAATTACTATGTACTGTACTGTCCCTGAAAACATAATAAGGTTCGTATTTGCTACCGCCGCCGCCAACACTGTGAACGACCGCAGCAGTGAAAGTACTGGTACTGAGCTGGATACACAGGCTTAGTTTGCCTTTTTCCAGAGGATCTACTGTAAGAAACTGTAAGAATTAATATGATGAATTTCACATTTAAAAACAAAAACAAAAAAGTTATCTCAATTTTCTCGGACGCGGACTTTCCTCTTATAATTCGGAATTTTCCCTCTCTTAAGTCGGACATAAGTCGGACCTCGGACATCTCGGAAAATCGGGCATCTCGGAAGTGGTCTCCCCCCCAATTAGTCCGAGTCAGCGAGGGTTTACTGTACATAAACCAGTAATAATCCAGAATACTGTATAGTAGAATAATTCACTCAACAAGTTGAAATATTTTAGACCTAAAATTAGAACTACTGTATAGGCTATACATTATCTACATTATTTCAACTGCAACAACACAGAAGAGCTTAACCCTCCAGCCCCGGGGGCTATAGCTCGCGACTGTGCTGCGGTACCGGGTGTTTTGACGATCTATGGGCTATGTTAACTACTCTGTAAGTCAATGAATATGGCATGTAATGTTGTGAATAAAAAAGAATAATGTTCCATAAACCTTCCTCTGTCGAATGGCGTTGAGTAGAGGTCTCTAGCCCCTCTGGTTGCATAATGGTGAGCGCGGGAAGACGAGTGCTTTTCGGCGGCAAATTCTTCCCGCATTCGGACGCGTCGCCCCGGCCATGGCTACGACGCACCTAGCCGCTCGTCGCGCCAAAGTATTTATCTCCCTTAGACGATTTTAGTGTTTGATATTGAGAATGTGATGTTTATTTGATATTTTTATAGTTATTTTGAGGCCAATTATATAAAATATGTTTATTAGGGTATCACTGTCACTGATATTGCTAATTTTCACTCGATACCGTACATTTTATTAGTAATTGAGGTAGGTTATTGTTGTATTAGGCACTGATTATTTATCACAGGTGTTTATTATACTTTGGCCATCAAATATTAGGTCTTGTGTCACTTTCACTTTGACAAATATGCTTTAGAGAGTGTCACTGTCACTGATAATGCTCATTTTCACTCGATACCGTACATTTTATTAGTAATTGAGGTAGGTTATTGTTGTATTAGGCACTGATTATTCGTTATCACAGGTGTTTATTATACTTTGGCCATCAAATATTAGGTCTTGTGTCACTTTCACTTTGACAAATATGCTTTAGAGAGTGTCACTGTCACTGATAATGCTCATTTTCACTCGATACCGTACATTTTATTAGTAATTGAGGTAGGTTATTGTTGTATTAGGCACTGATTATTCGTTATCACAGGTGTTTATTATACTTTGGCCATCAAATATTAGGTCTTGTGTCACTTTCACTTTGACAAATATGCTTTAGAGAGTGTCACTGTCACTGATAATGCTCATTTTCACTCGATACCGTACATTTTATTAGTAATTGAGGTAGGTTATTGTTGTATTAGGCACTGATTATTCGTTATCACAGGTGTTTTATACATTGGCCATCAAATATTAGGTCTTGTGTCACTTTCACTTAGTTATATGATTTGTAAACGTTTTATATACAATTTATTGTGTCTTTTTTCACTGATTTATATATTTCTATAGGTTCTAATCATATGAATGTCACTTGGTATATACATATGTGTCACTTTCACATATTATTATGGTGTAATTGTATTTGTATCAATTTTCTCATAATACATGACTTTTGTAGTACAATAAATTGGTTTTCTTCCACTTTTTGCCTATATATAATTATAGTGTACATATTGTCATTTTATTTGGCAATTTCAGTATGATTATTAGAACTCCACCTTGGAGTGGTAATCAAAGAAGCACTCTAAAGCACAGAGTGCCACCTTGCACTCCACACACTCCATGGTTGACTTTTTACCTGACCTCGGCCTCACCCTGCTGTTGTAGCAGACATGGCACCGCTTCTGCTGCGTTCTTCCTGATTCATTCTGAGGCAGGGAACCAAGCCTGTGCCTAATCAAGAATTGAGCACACTGCAAGCGGTCAATAACGGCGGGCCCAGGATGTGCCACTGCCCTCTGTGGCGTAGCATACTTCTCCAGGAGCTCCGTCAACACCTGCTTTTGGAACCTCCGCAGGCTATTGAACTTCATGGGTGTGTTCACATTCCGAAGCTTGTACTGTATATATTGTAGGCATTCAGAACTGACATGTCCACCATATGCAGAAAGAACTTTTTGTACCATCTGCACGAGGTACGCAGGCAGTCAATGAAGCCTATCTGCATGTCGGACTTGTCCACCAGCCTCATGTTGATGTTGTAGTCCAGGACAGCATCGGGCTTGGTCACCCTGGCCTGGGTGCGGCGATCCACCTTGCCAGTCTCCACCATTTCCCCCTTGTGGATGGTGGTCAGGAGGTTGACCTTCCGCTGGTCGTGCCAGTGGATAGCCAGAATGGGCCCCGACTTCTTCTTGAACACATCACCTTTTTTGGTCTTTGGAGGGAAAGGTGGCATGCCCTTCCTTTTCCCTCGTACTGTGCCTACAGTCCCCGTCTTGCGCTCATGCAGGTACTGTGAGAGAGTGGGGGACGTGTAATAATTGTCAGTGTAGAGGACGTGATTCTTATGAAAGTAGCGGTCCATCATGGCTTGCACCACTGCTCCGCCAAAGCCAATGAGGGGGTCCACAAGCAAGTCCCCTTCCTTCCCGCTGTAGACCAGGAAGTCCAGGACATAGCCAGTTTGGCAGTCGCACAGTACAAAGAATTTTATGCCAAAGCGATGTCTTTTTGAGGGGATGTACTGCCGGAAGCTGAGTTTTCCCCGGAACAGCACAAGAGACTCGTCAATGACGACCTTGCGGAAGGGCTTGAAGTAGGAGGTGAAGCGTTCTCGCATCATCTCGTACAACGTCCTAATCTTCCACAGCTTGTCACCGAGGTGGACGTCGGTGTTTGGTGACAAGATGGAGCGCTGCGAGGATATCAAGGTACCGGTCGCGAGACATATATTTCCCGAAGGCAGGGGTGGATATCAGATCATTGGTGATCCAATAGTCAGGCAACCTATGCTTCTTGACATGAGGCATTAGCATGGTGAGTGCCAGGAACACCATGAACTCTTTATGAGTCACTGGGGTCCACTGCCTCATGTGGCCCTTGGTCACCTTGCCCAAAAAGTGGACCTGGAATTGGTGCTGCTTATTTGTCTCTTTGACAACATAGCCTACCACCTCCTCATCAAAGAAGGCCTCAAATAGTTCGTGTGGTGGAGCATTGGGGCCTGCAGGAAAATTGGGGGTAATGCCTGAACCCTCCAGTACCTCATCAAAAGCTGGCACATCAGGGTTGTATCCATCCCCATCAACTACGTCTTGCCACTGAAAAACGTAGAATGGGTCTTGTCTACGCTGATGAGGAGCTCCAGCTGGTGGCCCAGCACGCCCACGGCCAACTCGGGAGGCGCGCGCCCTAGGGTGGCGAGGGCGTCGGCCAGCACGACGGGCAGCACAACGCCGGGCCAAGCGGATGGGTCGAGGGTCGTCGATGTCCATATAGTCATCGTCAGAGTGGTCATCTTGCCCTGACGGTGGACCTATGTAATCATGGCCAGAGTCTTCAGAGAGGTGCCCTTCATCATCAGTGGCCCCCACATAATCTGGCGGGGAACCAGTGATGCGTGGGCGGCGTGCGGGTGGGCGAGGTGGGGAAGGAGTGGCAGGTGAGGCTGTGTCCCCCCGAGGTCCTGGGCTCCTTGGCCTGCGACGAGTGACAGAAAGCAATGTTTCACTGTCACTAGGCCCAGGTATTGGTGATGCGAGCTCAAAGACTTCTTCAGGAAGACATGTTGAAGGCGGGAGAGGTGGGGAGGACCGTGGGGAAAGTTGAGGGGGCGTATGGCTGGGGCCGGCAGGGGTGGACGCCGCGGGAGCCTCGAACAAAACTCTCTTACTTTTCTTAATTTTTTTGGTATATTTCCTGCCTTTCCCCTTTTCGGCAGCAGTATGTCTCCTGTCGGGGGACCTAGGAGGCAAATAGGCCGAAAGTGGGGGGTCCTCAACCCTTGGCAGTGGTGGGGATGGTGGGGAAGAATGCGGGTCATCCGGGTCATCTTGGGTGGCGTGGGTAGATAAGGGAGACAATGGCGGGCGAGAAGGGTCACCACGCTCACCCTCACTCACAGCCTCATCCTCACCAAGTATTTTGGCTTGTTCCCTAGCTGCCGCGGCCGCCTTCTCAAGTATTTTCTGCTTATATAAGTGTAGCTTGAAAGGCGATTTACCTGGGGAAGGGCTTGGCGTCGTGTCACTTATGCGAAATTTGGTGAGTGACCTTGAACTCTCCCACTCACTCACTCTCTCAAGTTCACTGTCTTTAGGTAAACCAGCTTCCTCAACAACTGGTACATCACCTTCATCACTCTCATCACTGTCATGTTCTCTCGCAAATCCCAGGAATTGCTCTTCTTTCTCACTCTCATGGCCATAATCACTCGACTTATAATTACTGGAGTCGTCACTGACTATATCATCAACAATATACTTGGCATCAGCACGCTCATATAGTCTCAATGTCGTCTCAATACCTCCGAGAGATAACACATTTATGCGATGGCGTCGGGGAGCTTTGCGCAGTGGCAGTATCGTAACCAATGAGGTTTAGTTTTCCGAGTGACGTATCTGCTACTGCTGAAGGCCCAAAACACGGTTAAAGTTTTCACATTTCATCTTTGCCTAGTACTTGCGACACCTCGGTTGGGTTACCTTCTTTGGAAGGTAATCAAGTCGTACCCCACCTGCTCGTGGTGACCTCGCAAACACCCATTTCTATTTATTTTTCCATTTATTCTTTTTTCAAGATAGGGTGACACAAACGGGGGCGGCGCTACCTGGGTTTATCCCAGGTAGTAGTTTAATTTTACTCTAAATTTTATTAAGTGTTTTGTATATTTTTAATTGTAGGCTACATAAATATAAACAATGGCCGGCCAAGGCAAACGGAGGCAGAGTTTATTGGGAGATGAAGAGAGCTATGAGTTTGAGGGATTTCTGGCAGAGGGTGGTGAAGTGGAGGATCAATTGACTGTAGTGAAGAGACAGATGATGGGTCTGTTAAGATGGAAGGGAGTTGTGGAGAATTGGAGGAGAGATATAGGTGTGAAGGTGGAGTCACTGACAGAAATATGTGGAGCCAGTTCAGTAGCAACTGCAGATGGGCCATTAATTGCTAACCTAGATGCAGTGATAAGGAAAGTAGATGAGCTGGAGGCAGAGAACATGGCACTCAAGGAGCAGCTAAAGGAGTATGAGGGCCATTTAAGTGAGAAAGTAAAGGGAGTAATAAGTGAGGAGAAAGATGAGTGGACAAGGGTGGGGAATGCTAAGGTGGATGCATTGGAAGAAATCATGAAGGAGCAGGTGGAAGAGAGAGAAAAAGAGAAAAGAGAGTTTGAGAAGAATGTAGTGCACGTTTTGAAGAGCAAGGAAAAGGTAGTGAGGGAAACAGCGGAGACCAAAAAGGAGCCGACAAAATGCACCACTGAGGTGGTAGATGGTGGAAAGAAAAAAACTGTCTGGGACCATCAGGTCCTGGTAGTGAAGCCAAAAGACCGATCCTCCGAGCCAGTAAGCCCACCAGATACAAAGGCAATCGAGACTGCTTTGGCTTCGGTTCCGGTTAACAAGTTAACTAGAACTGAGTCAGGTGTACTGGTGGTACGACTTCCATCCAAGAAAGCCAAAGAAGATGCAGGAAGGGCCATCAATCAGTATTTGGGGGTGGACAGTGCCTTCAGTGTCTCCGAACCAAAGAAGATGATGCCAAAAATGACTCTGGTAGGCATTGCTAATGACGCTGAGGATAATGAGATCATTCCCAGCATCCTCAACAAGAACCCAAGAATAAAGTCCCTGGTCGACGATGGCTTAGCTATGAATTTGCTATTCACTAAGCAAAAGAGTGATGCACACACTAAGATTGCGGTAGTAAAAATGTCACCTGAAATACGCTCTTCCATTGTGGATGATGGCAATTCTGTGTATGTTGGACTTGTGAGATGTCGTGCATACGATCGCTTCTGGGTAACACAATGTTACCATTGCCAGGGCTTTGGTCATACCAGTGACAGGTGTTATCGGAAAAATGAGGATCCAAAATGCAACTTCTGTGCTGGTACTCATAACTCAAAAGACTGCACCAACAAGACTTCCCCCAAATGTATAAATTGTATGAGCTCCACATCAGTTACGGAGCCGCCAAATCATTTCGCCTCAAGTAGAAATTGTCCTTTAATGACAGCTCAGAGAAATAAAGTTATTGAGAACACCGATTTTGTAGGTTCAAAAACTGAAAAATGCACATGGGAGCCGGTTGAAACTGGGTCTGTTGAATGTTCGTTCCTTGCGTAACAAAATGGATCATATTTGCGAGATCTTGGATGAACGTAACCTTGATGTATTATGTCTCACTGAGATCTGGTTGTTCGAGTCAGATCTGAATATTATCCAGGCGGCATTGCCTAAAACCCATTCCATAATAAATGTTCCTAGGCCTAGGGGAGATCATCCGGGTGGTGGAGTGGCAGTTGTCTACTCCACATCTCTGGTGAATATCTTGCAAATAAGCCATAACCCAGCCCCTCTTAGTTATGAACTGTTGGAAGTGGAAATAAAACTCCATCAACAAATTCTAAGAATGGCAGTTGTCTATAGGCCTGGCCATCGTGGCACAGATAGGGGTTTTATGGAAGAGTTTGGGCAGTTTCTTGAGGAATTTTCTGCTAAAACTGGAAGACTTTTGATGTGTGGAGATTTTAATTACTGGGTTGACAGCCCTCATCTGAAGCCATTCTCTCCTGAGTTCCTTGAGTTGACTGATCAGAACAATTTTGTAAACCATGTGTCCCACCCAACTCATATCTTAGGACACACCCTTGACTTGGTTTTCTCTCCTGTGGGTTGTGGTGGTGTTCTGGATGTTGATGTTGAGAATGCTGACCCTAATACCTCTGATCATGCTTTGATTACTTTCAGCTTTGATTTCCCTAAGCCACTCACACATGAAAAAGTAATCAGATTTAGAAATTATAAAAATGCAGACCTAAATTTGGCTAGCAGTGAAGTAAAACAGTACTTGGGAAGTATTGATACTTCCAACCTTACTTCAGATGAGCTGGTGGAGGTACATGGAAATGCACTTAAATTAGTGTTCGATCATCACTGTCCAGAAGTAGAGAAGAAAATCATAGTACGAGATGATTCGCCCTGGTATAGCACTCGAGTTAAATTTCTTAGAAGAGCGCGTAGAAGAGCTGAACGTGAATGGCGGAAAAATAAAACAGACTCTACATGGTTGCAATACCTGTCAGACAGAAGAGCTGTGGTCTACAAAATCAAAGATGAAAAGAAAGTGTATTATCAGGGAAAAGTTGACTCGTGTGGTAACGACCAGAGGAGGTTGGCTTCAATTGTAAACAGTTTACTTGGAAAAACAAGAGTCAGCTTAAGACCTTCTGTACCTGATGCCGAGTTGGCTGCCAACTTTGTGGCATTTTTTGCTGGCAAGATAACTCGCATAAGACAGGAATTGGATGATGCTTCTGTTGGTGAAGAACTTTCAGTTGTACTCCAACCCCGACACATTCCTAATAATGTCCTCTCATCCTTTCACTCAGTAGAGGTGGACATGATCTCGTCCTACATAAGAAACCTCAATAAAACATTTTGCCCGTTGGATCCCATAAATGTTTCCAAGCTACCAAGAGTCTATGATCACACAGTTGAGTTTATTTCCAAAATAATTAATAAGTGCTTCTCTGAAGGTAGCTTCCCACATTCTGAAAAGCATGCACTACTCCGACCTACTCTAAAGAAACCTGGACTTGATGTTGAGAACATGTTGAACTATCGTCCTGTCTCCAACCTGTCCTTCATATCAAAGATATTAGAGCGTGCAATACTTGACCAATTACAACCACTACTTCAGCAGAATGAAACTATCCCAATTTTTCAGTCTGCTTACCGACAGCATCATTCAACTGAAACAGCATTGATTAGAGTACATAATGATCTAGTTGAGAACATTTGCAATGGTGTGGCCTCACTATTGGTCTTGCTTGATCTCTCTGCGGCTTTTGACACAGTGGATCACGAGTTGTTATTGAGTGATCTTTATGATTGTGGTGTGCGTGACTCCGCTCTCTTGCTTCTTGGGTCGTACTTGTCAGGTAGATCCCAGAGTGTGATGGTAAATCAAGTGGTCTCGGACTCGACACCCCTGCAGTATGGTGTTCCGCAGGGATCAGTTTTGGGTCCTATCCTATTTATAATTTATATTAGCAGTTTGTCTCTTCTGCTTCGTGCACATAATGTCACCTTTCACTTTTATGCAGATGACACCCAGATTTATGTGAGAATCACAAATATAGTTGATATACGGAGTAAGATGGAATTGTTGATGTCTGATATCAAGAAGTGGATGAGAGCGAGAAAAAACTTAAACTAAATGATGGTAAAACTGATATTCTCATCATCCGAGGAAATAGAAGAGCTGATGATATGGTAGGTGCCCTCTCCATCAATGTGGGTGGATCTCAGCTGCGACCGGCCAACTCTGTTCGAAATCTGGGTGTATATGTGAACTCCCGATTAGATTTCAAAGAGCATGTAAACCAGATAGTTTAAAAGTTGTTACTTGCACATCAGAAATCTCTATTTGGTGAAGCCGTTTATAACCAGACGTTGCCTCCTGACGTTGGTTCACTCATTGGTCTTCTCTCGTGTTGATTATTGCAATGCCCTGTTGGTGGGTCTTCCAAATTATATTTTGAAGAAAGTTCAGTCTGTTCTTAACAGGGCCGCAAGACTAATTTTTGGTGTTCCACCTAGAACTCCTACTACATCTCTTCACATAGAACTGCACTGGCTGCCAGTAAGAGCAAGAATAGAATTTAAGTTGTGTTTGGTGACTTTTAAGGTTCTCAAATTTGGTGAGCCTAGGTACCTTGCGGAGCTGCTCAGGCGCCCACCGGCACACCATGGTGTAGTTGTGCGTCATGACAATGACCCTTTTCGTCTTGATGAACCAAGGGCTTTCCAGCAGTCTTCTTTCTTTGAGAGGTCATTCTCCTACATGGCTCCGAGGTTGTATAACAGGTTGCCGCTGTCCATGAGACAACTGAGTTCTGTTGATTGCTTCAAGAGACAACTTAAGACTTTTCTCTTTGAGAGAAGCTATGATCTTGAGAGAGGTGTCATGACAGATGGCTATAGAGTTTAGGCTATTTTGCCACTGCTGGTGATTGTTAAATGTGTGTTGTATATGAGCCTTCTTTTGATGCATTGATTTTTGTTCTTTTTTCTTTCTCCTTTCGAGCGCTAGTGAATTCTTCGGAAAAATTGGCGCTTATGAGAAATAAGTAACATGCTTATTATTATTATTATTATTATTAAGGCGCGACGAACTAGCACGGGCGTCGTAGGAAGCACGGTATCGGACACAGCGGAATCACTATTTGGCGTACTGTCCATGATGGCGTCGGGGTAGATACTGTTGCTGTGGCGTAGTTTACGCCTGGTGGCACCACCTACCCTCCCACGATACCAAAAATTTACGCGCGGCATTCGAAAGCACTCACGCAAGCAATGGGCGTTCAAGAGCCCTTCCGGGTTGCGCGGGCCGAGTTTGTTATGGGCGTTCAAGAGCCCTTCCGGGGTGGAGGGGTTAAGTTTTACTTTACTTTAATAAATCGCAAGTGGAATGACTAAAATCATTGTAACAAATCCATGTTATAAGCATAAAGTGATTCTATCTATCTATCTATTGCCTGACGCCGCGATTCCCGAAGGGGTGGCCACGAACGAACCGCCCCCACACACCTCTGTCCCCAGTCAGTCGACGCCCCTCCCCCCAACCAGCACCGCCTTCGTTCATGTAGTTCCTCACTCCATCCTTCCACCTCATATTCGGTCTACCTCTCCCTCTCTGTCCCTCCACCTCGCTCTCGTACACCCTCTTAGTCATTCTCTCGCTTTCCATACGTTCCATATGGCCGAACCATCTCAAGTTGTTCCTTTTCACACTTTCCAGCACATCTACCTCCACACCACACCTCCTTCTTACTTCCTCATTAGTCTGTCTATCCCTCCATGTAACTCCGCACGCACTCCTTAAGTAATTCATTTCCACTGCTCTCACTCTTGGTCTGAGTCTCTAAACCAACGTCCATGCTTCGCTTCCGTAAGTCAGTGTCGGGATTACCACACTGTCATGCAAGGACTTCTTCACTTCCATACTGACCACCCTATTTCTTGTTACTGCTTTTAGCGTTCCTACAACCCTCTTCCCCTGTTGTACCCTCTCCTGCACCTCTTCATCCATAGTCCCATCTTTACTCAACACACTGCCCAGATACTTAAAAGAGTTGACGATCTCCATAGCCTGACCGTTCAGCTTCACCTCACACTCTGTGACTTCACCCCTTTCGAAGACCATAACCTTGCTCTTCCCCGTATTTACCTTCAAATTCCGTTTTTCGCACACTGTTCCAAACTCATTTACCAGACCCTGCAACTCCCATTCATTATCACTCATCAGAACTGTATCATCCGCAAACAGCAGTATAAAGTGGACACTTACCTAAATCAGTAGAATTATATAGAGAGTATATACTGTTGTCCATGGCGACCTTCTCCCGCTCCTTGGCTCCCAGTGCCCAGCGGTTCCACTCAGTATTACAGATGATGACAGAAGCAGGACAGAAGGGCAGGTGGTCAGATAGGTACCGTCGCTGCATCCACTGGGGACAACCATATCCGGCGTTGATACAAGGGGCACGCTCATGACTGCACATCAGAAGATGCTCCTCACCTTTACACTCATGAAACCTACAATTACAATCCTATACTGTAATTACAAACTGCTGTAATATCACCCCTGCATATACAAAGGATACTGCATTTCTTACATTATTTTTTATACTGTATACTGATAAATACATTCAAAACACAGCTGTCTCACAACTAAAGAGTAATTGGTGCCAACAAAAATTTGTTAGAGGCAAATTCGTTAGACGCGAATAGATGAACTTATGGTAAAAATGGTAATTGGTGCAAAGATCTCGGCCAAGTCCCTTTTTTCACATATTTTTGCCCTTCCGTGTACTATTTTGAGACATAACAAATACAAATCATATAATATATTAACTATTAGAAGAATTAATAACAAACCAAGCAGCATATACTTAAACATCTAGCATATATTTATTCGACTTCTTTTCGACACTGGCTCCTTTTTCTTTCTTTCTTGTGCATTAATGTTCTCACTGACACTACTACATCCCTCTCCAGTATCTGAGGCTTGGGTTGACATCATTAGAGTCATGGCCAGGGCTCTGAAACGGTTTAAGGGAACGAAAACGAAAACCGAAACGAACGAAATTATGCTCGGAACAAAAACGGAAACGAAAACGTTATCATATTTACTGTTTCGGAGCAAAAACGCTATTTTAAAATCCCTGTATCCGGTTAATAACGTTATTTTTTCGTTCCATGCCATATTTGGTCAATAATCCATTTTTACTTCCAGTAGCCAAATGATTTAAGTAAATACATCTTTTATCTGCAAGCATTTTTCAATTCAAGGAGGATTTATCATTCTCTCTCTCTCTATTCAAAAAGGAGGCTACAACTATTGCGCGGGAAACGAGAGGCGAGAGTATCGAGTTGCCAGTTTGCCACTGCTCACCAGATGTATCTTAACACTCGGTCATGATAATTTCAACAGTTGTACTATAAAGTTTAGAGTACAACTGTTGAAATTTTTAACTGTATTCATAGCCTAATGCTTGGTGCCCCAAATTTCGGTGTGAGTGTCCTACGTTTGAGTCCTTGGAGTACCACATGTATTCATTGATTAGGTTTATTTAATTAATGGGTTGGTGATATTACAAATTATTATATTTTTTGCCATACATAAAATTAATAAATAATTTAGTGATTCATGTCTTTACTTTACGGCAACTGAGATTGCATACTCCTACACTACGCTTCCTGTATTGTATATGTAAATATGTTGCCTTATTTAAGTCGTATAATAATATAGTTCTTATGACATCTAAGGGTTTGATTTTGTTGGATACTGTGCACCATGAAATGTATGGCTTTATTATCATCTATAAGAATGTAGTCATGTATAGGCATTATTATTTATTAGGGCTAATAGCATATTCAATACATGGTTTGAGAATAACGTTCTAACCGGTTTTCATTTCTTTCTAACCGGTTCAGGAACGAAAAACTAAACGTTAATACAGTAATACTGTTTCTGATCGGAACGAACCGTTTGAAAAATAATTTCGTTTCTAAGCCCTGGTCATGGCAGCATCATAAACAATAAGATTGAACATAGGTGACAATTTTCTAAACTGTTCCTGCACTCTGAGCTCCGGTTAAAATTTTCATTAACATCTGCCACCTTGGTTGGGTTACTCCTCATTGAGGGGTAATCAAGTCGTACTCCCCTGCCCGTGGTGACCTCGCAAACACCTTGATTTTAATACTTTTTCTATAATTATTTTGTTTCCAATTGGGTGGCACAAACGAGGGCAGCGCTACCTGCGTTTTACCCAGGTAGTAATTATTTTCATAATTTTTAACCCCTTCTGTACGGTGCCCGTCATATGGCGGGCGCCATTTTGAGGCTATTATATGGCCTGAGAGCAAGGTCAGCTGTATTACGCAACACAAGGGAGCCCCAACCACCGCCAACAAGCCGCGGGCACACGCTAAGCTCTGAGAGACAGCTCGCTCACTCATGTGCAGCGTCATACATAGCAAAAAACAGCAAAAATAGCTATTATTTTTCTGATTTTGGCCTTTGTTTGCATGATCGTTGCAAGATAACCAGATGTAACTTTCCAGGTGTCATTGGAAAGCTCTATCATTGTACTTTCACGGATTTATAATTGTATTACGCTCTGGCTCTTGTTTATGCATGAAAAGAGCATGGAATGAAGGTAATTTTGGGCAATTATGCCCGCAATGAAGGAGTTAAATTAGTTTCCTTTATTTTTAGCATGGAATCTGTCACTAATACATCTCCATAATGGTGTCCTGCCCTCATTGCAATAAAGCTGTGACATAGTCTGCTACTAAGGCACTAAAGTGTGCCCGTTGCAACGAGTGGTTTCATCTTGCCTGTGAGGACCTTGACTCGACTGATTACCCATTCATGGCAAGAAGCTTCTGGTTAGACTTCTGATGGTACTGCACCCAGTGCCGTCCAATCACTGATGACACTTCGGGGCGGGGAGAGATTCTCTCTGATGTCAAGGAGGGTCTCACTAAAGATATTCTCTATCTGATTCTCAAGGCAATTCAGGATCTATCGGTGACATTGGGGAAGTTGGAGACTAAGTCCTCTACTCCTTCGACCTCGATCCAGTCCTTTGGTGGCATAGTAAAAAAAATAACTTGAAGGTCTCAGGAGGAGCCACCCAGTTTCAGGAGGGTCTGGCCAAGGCTTACCTGCTGCTAAGGAACTGCCTAAGTTGGAGGTTCTTGTGCTGAAATCTAAGTCAGAAGCGGACACTGATGCAGCCGAAACAGTGAAGCACTTTGAAAACGCCGAGGTCAGTCCCTGTGGACAGTTGCACAAAAACTTGATCGGGAACATTTATAGTCAAGCTCCCCACTTCAACAGTCAAGGCTGAGGCACGTAGGGCTCATTGATACATGGTTTGGCTCCGATTCGAATTTCACAATAACTAGAGCCTCAGAAAATTCTACCCAAGATGACCATTGTCGGAATTCCCGCCTCAGTTAAGGATGAGGACATTGTTTCTGTCATCTTTGAAAAAAGTGAGGACATTCGCAAACTGAAAGATAATGGTTATGTATTGTCTCTTATTTTCACTAAGATCAAAGCAGAGACTAAGTTTGCAGTGCCGGTACAGTATTGAAGATGTCTCCTGAAATCAAAATATCTATTTTGAGTCAGAATAGTTATGTGTATGTTGGACTCCGCAGGTGCAGAGCCTACGATAGATACTGGTTGACTCAATGCTACCATTTCCAGAAGTTTGGTAATCTCGCTACTGAGTGTTCTCAGAAGTCATCTCCTCATGTCCAAGGGCGTCCGCAGGATTTTTTCAGGGTAGGGAGGGAGGGGGGGGGGGGGGCAAAGCCAATATTTTTAGATCCCTTGCTATACAATTTTTCCTATGTATGTCTGTGACATTTCCGGTGGTGGTCATGTAGGCTACCCATCATAAAAATGCGTTTCCCCATTCATTTAATTTAATCTAATGCAAGGATAATATAATCCGGGGGTTCTAAAATATTTAGATTGTGGACTCAGGATTACATATGTCTGTACATGTGTAAATTAGTTTTGGATGATAAATCACTGTATTAGGCTATCTGCATTTACTGTATATATTTTAAGCATTGTATAAATTATTCCTTGCCTCGATGAACAAAACATTTTCAAATTTTGTATTGATATGGGCATAAATTCATAATAACAAGAACGAAATTACAAATTAGGTAATAGGACAGTGAACTACTAAGTTTGCTTGTAATACTAAGTAATACTTTAACTATATCTTGCCCTATAGCAGATAATATAGAAATTAGATAAAATGTGAAATTCCAAGTACTGTACAGTACATTGGATATCCAGGGGGGGGGGGGAACTGGCCCCCCCCCCCCCCCCCCAGACGCCCATACTCATGTCTGTGCTGAACACAATTCTAGAAAATGTCAAGAAAAATCCTCTCCTTGTTGTATAAACTGTTCTGTTCAGCCTGATGCCCCACATTCAGTGCACCATTTCGCATTCAGCAAGGATTGCCCAACAATAATTTTTCAACGTAAGAAGGTAATGGAAAACACGGCACAGATTACACTACTTCAGATAATCCAAAAAATGGAGATCAACCCCAATGAGTCAAAAGAATATACAGCTTTAATCCATTGGCTGCGGGGGATATTCCGGAATGCCATGGCAATTTATAGCAATTTACAAACTTTTAAAGCCTGTGGAGACGAGTCCGAGTGAGCGGGAGCGCGGCAGGCCCCCATCCGCAGCACTGAGGGATATCAGCCATTTCCCGCTAGACATATGCAATGCTGCCAAAGGCAAATGAAGAGCGACATTAGCGATATTCGCTCAGTACAATATTAGCAAATATTTGCCGATGTCTATGGTAGCACTGCGGATGAATCCCGCTCGCTACGAAGCAAGTTCTGGTGTCATTTTGAAGCTATTCTCTTCTAGTTTTTGTCTGAATAAAATTTATTTCATGCAGACACTTGCTCAATCATTCAGGAGTGCCTGAATGAGCCCTAATATAAGCAGAAATATGCTTACAGAGTAAGTGTTAAAACTCTCGTTCTGTCCAAAATAAAATTAAATCTATTAATGAGACTGGTAAAGTTTAACCTGGACATTCTTTGCTTAACAGAGATCTGGATGCTTGAATCGGACATAGGCATTATCCGCAGTGCCCTTCCATAATCAGTGTCCCTAGACCTGGCGCACATTTGGGCGGCGGCTTAGCGATAATTTATTCTCAGGCATTACATACACATACATACAAGTTTAAAGACCGTTTGTCCACAGAGACTGTGGTTACAGTCTCACGTCCTAAATGGCAGCTTTCCAGGCGGCCCTGTCAAGGGCTGCCTCTGTTATCAAGTTCTTTATTTTGAGATCGGACCAGAGTACCCGAGCCCACGTCATTCTAGGTCCACCTCTACGCGCAGCTCCCCCCAAGTTCACAGTCCGGCATTTCTTCACCCAGTTCTGATCATCCATTCTCTCCACATGTCCAAACCAACCAAGTCGGCTCGTGCGCATCACTTCACTGACACTCCTAATGCCCAGACGCCTTCTCAATTCCTCGCTCGATACCCTGTCCCTAAGATTAACCACACACATCCATCTCACCATTCTCTTCTCATTCCGTTCCATTCTATTGACATCGGTGTGAGCGTCCTGGGTTCGAATCCCCGAACTGCCACATGTGTTTGTTAATTTCATTAATCGAGTTTAGGAGTAAAGTTGGTTAGTGGAGAGAACATAATAATTAACCGGCCACGTCTCCGAAGCATAGGTCATCGCGCTCCTAACACACAAGGTATACACCTTCCCTTTAAGGTGGGGTGAGAGCCCTCTCATGGTCAGGGGTGGCAACAGCTCTCTAAACTTTCCCCAGCCACTTCTGACTCTAGAAATGGAGCGAGCTTCAGCGCCACCTTCAGCGGAAACTGTATCGCCCAGGTAGCAGCACTTATTCACACACTCCAGCGTTACACTGTTGAAGTCAACACTGGCAGGCAGGCCATTTAATACAAGATCTCCCTTGCACACTGCACATTCAAAGTCTATGATTCTTGTCAAAGGTCCTCTAGCTCCACTACATCTCTTGTGTACCCAGTCACTACAGACACAACATTGAATTGAATTACTGTACTTCCCACCCCCTTCCCACATACTGCGCATGGATAGTCGCCGCTTCTTTCCATAGTTCCACGCCCTACTCCACTAATCATGACCTTTGTTTTATCTATGTTAACTCTTAGACTCTTATTTGCCATACCTTCCCTCCATCTTTTGAACTTCGCCTCTGCTTCCTGCGCACTATCTGCAATAAGAACTAGATCATCTGCATATAACATCTCCCATGGGAGTCCTGTCCTAAATTCCCTTGACAGAGCCTCCAGGACTAAAACAAACAGTAATGGGCTTAGAACTGAACCTTGGTGAACTCCAACTTTCACTGGGAACTCTTCACTCAGGCCCCCGTTTACTCTAACTGCTGCCCGTGACCCATCATACATTCTCATTATCACACGCACCAGCCACTCTTCTACTCCAAGTTTTCTCATAGCCCACTGCACTACCTCCCTGGGCACCCAGTCAAAGGCCTTCTCCAGATCTACAAAAACTAGGTATAACTCCCTGTTTTTCAATAAATACTGTACCTCTCTTGCATTTGCCCAAGAGTGAAGATAGCATCAGTTGTGCCATGTCCCAGCATAAATCCAAACTGCATGTCGCTGATAGCAACACTTTCCCTGATCATGCATTCGAAGACCCTTTCGCTGACTTTCATGACTTGATCGAGCATTTTCAAACCCTGATAATTTCCCCTGTCTAAGGAGTCACCCTTGCTTTTGTATATATTTACTATAACACTTTTCTGCCATGCATCGGGAATTTTTTCCTCCTTTATGATAGCATTAATCAGCTCTGTGACCAATTTTACCCCAATATCTCCAGCTGCTTTTAGAATCTCAGCGACAATGCCGGAGCTCCCAGCGGCTTTTACTGACTTCATTTTATCTATAGCACTTTTAACAGCGTAGTACCCTATCAAAGGCGGAGGGCCTTGTACTGGGACTACAGTGCTGAGCTGTTCCCTGTTCTATTCGAACTCCACATTAAGCAGTCTTTCATAATGCTCCTTCCACGCCTCTCTGATTTCGTTTTCTTTGTAAACAGTCATGCTACTGTCATTATTTATGCATCTTACACCCACGACGTCCTGGCTACAGTCCCTCACATTCTTAGCTAATTTATAAACCCCATTGGTATTATTAGTGCTGCAAACTTGTTCTATTACACTATCCTGTATGGTTTTCTTTGCCTTGTAGACCTCTCTTCTAGCATTACGTTTGGCGGACAGATATTCTTCCTTGCTGTTTTCCATACTTTGAAACATCTCTTCTTCTCTTTGACTGCAGCTTCGACATCGTTGTTCCATCACCAGGAGAACTTATGTCTAGGTGGCCCTTTGTTTATCCACAGACTATGTCTGTGGTATCGAGGAGGCTGCGCTCTATAAAGTTCCATTTGCTATCAACATCATCTGGACTAACACCCATTCTCCTTTCGATTTCCATCATTTCGTTGTGGAATATGTCTCTGTACTTCTCTTTTTCCAACAACCATACTTTCATTTTTGGCAAATGAACTTTCTTTCTAACAGGAACTCTACTTAGGCACATGTCACACACTAGGAGCTTGTGTTGGGGGACGCATTCTTCACCTGGTATGATCTTAACGTCTCTAACCCATTTCCTGTCAGATTTGCCGATAAGGAAGTAGTCTATCTGGCTACTGGAGCCACCTTATTCATATGTTATCAGATGGCTCATCCTAACCTAAACATAGTATTACACACCACCATCCCCGTGGCAGTACAGTGCTCCAGTATGTATTCGCCTCCTAGGTTCCTACGGCCATAACCCTGTCCTCCGTGCACTCCCTCATATCCGTCGGCACCTGCCCAGACATGTCCATTCAAGTCTCCTCCCACAATTACTACCTCCCCTTCCTTGCATCTGACAACCACCCCTAGTAATTCATTCCAGAACCGTTCTTTGACATCTCTAGCTAAGCCTGCTTGGGGGGCATATGCTGATATAACATCTATGACTCTCGCTCCGACTTTCATTCTTAGTAAAATCAGTCTTTCATTAAACCTTTTAACTTCTATAACACAATCTGCCCACCTCTCTGCCACCAGGAAACCCACCCCTCCTGTACCATGTCCATTTCCCTTCCATATAAAAAGCGTTAATTTTTACTCGTAATCCACCTCGCACTCCCCCCATTCCACCGGGTTTCCTGGGCACAACATACATCCACTCGTTGTCTCTATAGCATCTCCGCAATCTCACCTGTCCTTCCTTTCATAGTACCCACATTCACACTTCCGAACCTAAACTTGGGGGAAGAATCTGCGGTAGTGTCCTTTTGCGATTTTATATCAACATACTTACGTTTTCTCTGATAGTTATTTTTTGTCATGATTGGTATTTTTGCCAACATTGGAGGTCACTATCCCCAGGTATCCAGCTCCAGGCAACCCCAGGCAGTTGTCACCCAAAGGCCATCCCAAGATCTTAATAGGGGTGGGACCTAGGGGCCTCGGGGCACCCCATTTGCTTTATTTGAATCATATTTGTCCAATCGAACTCAGTCAGTGATGGTGGGCGACGCTATGTCTGATCCGGTTCCTCTACACTCAGTGTGGGGTGCCTCAGGGTTCTGTATTAGGCCTTATTTTATTCACTGTGTTCACAAGCAATCTGACATATCTTCTTCATGCCCATGGAGTATCATATCATTTCTAAGCTAATGACACTCAACTTTATGAAAATATATATAATGTTGAAGATATTAACCTCTCCACTGCGTAGGTGGGGTAGTGGCCACCCCTCCCTGTGCGGAGGTATTTACCTTTTGATACCTTTTGATGTGTTCGCCACTCTTCTAGCGGCACCAAGGAGCGCGACGCCCCTCGTTATGGGTGTTATGGGGTAGAGTGTTTCCTACACTCAAATCGTCATCGTACCATAAATAGCATTAATACTTATCCAATTGCGCCTATTTTACGTTTATTATAAAGGTATTAACCTGTTACAGCAATAAAACAAGTGGAAACAGCGTTTGGATGGTCAAAATCGGCGATAGAGGCCGGGAGTTACATAACGTATGGCTCAGGCAGCCTGCCAGCCGTGAAGACGGCTGGAGAGACACTGTTGCGCGGTAGTCTCTCTCTCGCTCTTTCACACGCTTGGTAACACAGATAACCATGCCCTGCTAGCAATTTGCTAATGTTAGCACGAATATATACCTAAGAATAAGGGAATAACAGGGAGAAAAGGTGATAATTGAAGGGGGGGGAAGGGGGGGGGGGGGAAGGGTGGAAGGAGGGGATGTGAGAGGAGTGATATTTGGCATGGCCAAGGGGCAATTAAAAAATAATAATAAATAAATAAAAAAAAATGTGATACTGGGCTGATTTAAATGTTTTTTTTTTAGGCCTTGGATTATATAAGGCTTCCCGCAGCCCACCAGTAAAACTTATATCAGTCTTGCCACACTTGCCGGGTTAAGGACAGAATGACAATTTTCATGTCGGATATTAACGCAATGACTGCGGCATATGACAATTGCTTGGTCACCACTGTACTATACGGGTTTTTTGGACTAAAAGTAACCTTCATTCCCTACAAATGTTCATGTATAAACAAAAGCTAGAACGTATTTCAATTATACAGTATATCCCTGAAAGTAGAGGGATAGACCTTTCCAATGACACCTGAATCATGTCTGTATGATCACTGGTTGCTGTGCAACACTATTGCACAGGTGACGCTAAATCGGTAAAAATTAGCAAGTTTGAGCCTAGCGCCGACTTGAGAAATTCGCTACAGAAAAACTACGACATTTACATTTTCAAAATTTTACCAAAGATTGTTGAGGCATCTATTTGGGTTTATATTTGTATTTATTTATTGTTATATACTGTACTTATATTTGCATGTGTGTGTGTGCGTGTGTTGAGCTTTGCAGGGCGATTGACTGATTGTAGAGTACAGTACTACTGAAAGAGGTTTTGAATAGCCTAAACCCTCTAAATAACATAGGTCCTTCTTAAATTACATAAAATCTAACTTTAGCCTGTATCAGACGTAAATGGGCATCATGGTGCTGAAGGGAGTACAAAAGAGTACAAAGGAAATCAAGCAACAACAGGTCTAGTGACCCTTCTAGGCTGCTTGTCCTCCAAAACACTGAGGATCAAGTGTCCAAACAGTGGTTTAGAGTGGGTAAAGGAACATTGGAAAGGGAACTACTGCCCTGGAACTAATGTCCGTGGCAGGACTAGGAAGTTAGTAGGGGACATATGGGTTAGTAACTGAGGGGAGGATAAAATAAAGTTATTCATTTACAAACGCAGTCAGTCGCGGGTTTGATGCGAGATATTTGTCTACGCGGAGTTTAAATGAATCAACGGTGCTGCAGTCTATAACGTCTCGGGGAAGCCCATTCCACAAGTTGACAACTCGATTGAAGAAGAAATCCTTAGATTCGTGTGAGTTAAAAGATTTACCAATAATTTTGCAACCGTTTCCCGGCGTGTAATTAGATTGGTCGATAGTGAAGTACTTACTACAGCTCATATTGTCGATGCCTTTGATGATTTTGAACACTTGAAATAAGTCACCTCTTAATCTGCGCTGGGTTAAAGGAAATAGATTTAATTCTCTAAGACGCTCTTCGTATGGTTTGTTCTTTAGGCTAGGTATCATTTTGGTAACTCTACGTTGAACTCGTTCTAGCTTGTTTGTCTTTTTGGTAATAAGGGCACCAGCATTGAACGCAGTATTCCAGAAGAGGGCGGACTAAGGAATTGTAAAGGGTTAGGATAACGTCTTTGGATTTATGCTCAAATGACCTGCCTATAAAGCCAATTATTTTGTTTGCCTTCTTAACAACTTCTGAACATTGTTGACTCGGTTTTAGGTTACTCGATATTGTTACTCCCAGATCGGTTTCTCTGTTTACATTCTTAAGCTGAGTGCCATTCATCGAATAGTTTGCTTTCTCATTTAGGTATCCGATATGTAGTACTTTACATTTATCCGCATTGAAACTCATTTGCCAAATTTGGGCCCAATGTGACAATTTATATAGATTGTGTTGCATATTGTCAACTTGTTCTTTTGAGAGTATGCTATTTGCAATTTTTGTATCGTCAGCAAATTTTGAGATTGTACAGGTGAGACCCTCATCTATGTCGTTGATGTAAATTAGAAAGAGAATTGGTCCTAGTACCGATCCCTGGGGTACCCCGCTACTTACATTGGTCCATTTAGATGCCTTACCGTTTATGACTACTCTTTGCTTTCTGTCGCTGAGCCAATTTTCTATCCATTTCAACACACCGTCTTGTATTCCATGCGCTTTTAGTTTTAGCAGTAAACGTTTGTGGGGAACTTTGTCAAAGGCCTTTTGAAAATCAAGGTATATAATATCTACAGCTTTACTCTCATCGTAGAGGTTGAGGATATCGTGGAAGAAGTCTAAGAGGTTTGTTAAACAGGAACGTTTTTTACGAAAGCCGAGTTGAGTATCTTTAAGTATGTTATTTTCCTCTAAGTGATTTACGAGTCTGTCTCTTATGACCGTTTCTAGCATTTTACATACAACTGAGGTTAAGCTAATTGGACGATAGTTACTGGGTAGGGATTTGCTGCCTTTTTTGAATATCGGTGTTACGTTGGCTATCTTCCACTGATCAGGCATAGTTCCAGACTGCAAGGATTTATTGAATAGTAATGTCAGTGGTTTGGAGAGCTCATCCTTAGCTTCCTTTACAACTCTAGGCGAGATTGTATCAGGTCCTGGCGTTTTATTTACCTTGAGTTTATCTAAACAATTCAATACTTCTCTCTCTGTAACGGTGATATTGCTTAGAACATCTGAATTATCAATCTGAATCGGCGATGGTGTAGGGATATCACTGAGGTCTTCTGTTGTAAAAACTGATGCAAAGAAGGTATTGAGGGCATTACTCATTTGTACTTCGTCTTTGGTGTATTCTCCATTTTCATCGACTAACGGTCCAACAGTTAAAGTAACTACTTTTTTCTTTCTGATATAACTATAGAATTCTTTCGGGTTTGTTTAACTTTGATTCGCAATATGTAACTCTAGGGTCTTTTTACTTTGCTTAATTAACTTTTTGGCTTTGCGTCGTAGCTCTACAAATTTCACCCGTTCTTCGTCATTTTGTGAGGATTTTAATCTATCATTAGCAAATTTTTTAGCAAGCAGGCAGTTTGAAATATCTTTATTCCACCATTTGGAATATTATTATGGCCTGGACGCCGTATTTTCGATGGTATGCAGTCTTGCACTGCTTTTAGGTAAGTGGTTTCGAATAACTTCCAAGATGTATTTATGTCGTTATTGTTAATTAAAAAGCTCCAGTCAGTTTCTTTAAACATAGCTCTAAGTTTATGAAAGTTTGCTTTCTTGAAATTAGGGACAAGTTAAGGGGTTAACCCTTCCTGCCCGGTTGTCATATTAAAATGACACCGCGGCAGATGGGCAGGAGCCCGGGTGTCATTTTAAAATCCGTAAGCTTGAAAGCCTATTAAGCGTGGTTTGAGAGCCGTGCGTCGAATCGTATGTAAACAAAGCCGGTCGGAGCGACGCGCACCTTCAAAAACAAGAAGGAGAAGGCGGACTGTTGTTGTTATTGTTGTTTAGTAGAACGAGAATTAGTGTTTGTTATTGTCTGATAATGCTAACATCACATCAAATCTCTCTCCACAGAAATCACCATCACAAGTCACAACTGAACCAGTTGACCTAGAGAGCTGTACTCAATGCCAGTCAACAGATACAAAACAGGGCCCGGATTCACAAACGGTTGTTGTTGTTCCCCAAGCTGCCTGGCCGAACAGCCCCAAGGCCCCGAGCAATTCCAAGGCCATAACCGAGCGCCCCCACAGAACCCTTCCTGCCGACCACAATAAAGCCTGGGTGACCGAAGCCACTCCATGGCGGGGAGCTGAGGAGGGTGCGGAAACGCCCGGGAAACCAAAGCCCCACCCAGGGCCCTGTGCCCCTCAGCAATTATGAAGAGAAAGTTGAGGGGCAAGGGAAAAATGTGACGCTTTGCCTTCCAATCTTGGTAGATTGGGAGGTCAATCCACGGAAAAGACGCCGTCACTTGAGATCTAGAAAATATATAAGTTAAAGGAACAGTCAGAGTAAGCTATGGGTATGGCAGAGATCGCTCAGTTCTCACTCTGATAGACCAGCCCATCACCACATGACTAGAACCCAATCCTCTCAGCATCAGCTAGGAAAGGCCCTAGAAAGCCGCCTTTGGCGGGGGGATAGCTCCCCTATTTCAACCCCTTTCGGGGTCGGGCACCCGCCCGAACAAACGGTTGTAGCGTGCGATGTCGTACAGCAACCTACGATCGTTCCTGAGGGAGTGCGGAAGGTGTATTCACGAACGCATCGTTAAGCTCCCTTATGGCTCCCTTTCGGTTATTTTCACCGAGGATTCTCTTGACCAATCAGGCGCTTGGCCACTCACTGAGCTTAAGTCATTTTGTAAATAAACAATATCTCACCCACATGACCGAAGCGCCAAGAAAAACCTAATATAATTTAATTTATGAGCCTTTCATTGTTTAGCATGGCTAATTCGATCCACCACAGCCAACAGGAAGAGGAATAGTTTCTTGTGAATTGATGATAAGAAATTAGCCTAGCTAGGCTACAGGGAGGCCTGTTAGTGGCCCAAGTTAAAGGATTTCTGACGGATTGATCATTGATAATCATCTGTTAGGCTAGTTGGGAAATTAGTGTATTATTTATACCTTAACCACAGTATATTATTCTACTTTACCATTTCTGCACCTAGACAGGGCTAGCCAAACCAAAATGCCAGACTTTACTATGTCTATGCCTACAGTACACAGGTAGTTCTAGCCAAGCCAAAATGCCAGACTTAGCCTAGGCATAATTTTCAAAATAGGCCTAGGGTAATATTTTTGTATTCACAACACCTCAAGGCCTACCTACCTTTTCAAAATAGGCCTAGCATAGGCCTATATATATATTTTTTTTTTTTTTTTTTTTTTTTTTTGGCTAGGCTATAACCTAGGGGGCGGTTCGTTCGTGGCCACCCCTTCGGGGATCACGGCGTCAGGCAATAGATAGATAGATAGATAGCCTAGGCTAATATTTTTTTTTATTCATAACATTACCTCCATTTTTGTTGAGGGGGCAAAGCCCCCCCTCAACCCATTGTTGTATCCCACAGTTGGTAACAAAACAATTTACCCAACATCTGGCCATGGGATACAATAATGGGGTGAGGGGGGCTTAGAATCCCCCCCCCCCCCTCCCCCTCATGACATTGTCATCATCATATATTTTACCAGCAGGGGCAAATAACAGCAGTCAATTATTATGTTCCTTCCAACAACCAACTATACTCCTAAAATCGATTAATGAAATTTACAAACACATGTGGCAGTCCGTGGATTCGAATCCAGGATGCTCACACCGAAAATCAACACCTTATGCATCGCACCACGTAGGCAGTTCAAATTAGATGTGAATATAACAGAGTGTGCGACTATGTAAACAAAGCGGACGGTACACCCGCTAACACAACTCTTACCTTGGTAAGGGTGGTGTTAGCGGGCGTACTGTCCTCCTTGTTTAGATGAAGTTGCAGGCTCGGTTATGTTCGCGTCTAATTTGACTGCAGTTATTTGCAAAATTATCCCACGGCCAGCTGTTATTTGCCCCCCTGCTGGAAATATATATGGTGATGACAATAAGTCATGGGGGATGAGGGGGGTAAAGCCCCCCTCAACCTATTACCCAACAGTTGGCCATGGGATATAATGATAGGTTGAGGGGGGCTTTGTCCCCCTCACCTCCCATGACTTATTACCATCATCAAATATATTACCAGCATGGGACTAATAACAGCTAGTTAACAAGGAGGACGGTAGGCCTACGCCTGCAAACACCATCTTTACCTTCTAGGCTTCTACTTTACTATGCTTAGGCTACACCAAGCTAGGCAATGCTAGCCTAACCAAAATACCATACATAGGCCTAACTTTTCTAGCCTAAATAGCCCTAACTTTTTCAAAATAAACCTACTGTAGGTTATAGCCTAGGCCTAGGCTAAACAAAAATAATCACAACACCATTTATTATTTACTTTTTTTAGGCTAGGCCTAGGGTAATTCTTTTCATAATATTTTCCTGTGATACTTTCAAATTTGTTGAGGAAATAGGCTACCCTAATCTAACCCAGAGGTGGTGGAGAGTTGGAATAAAACATTTCCGCAATAAATGAGGGTTAAAATCTACTAATGGTAGGCTACGTATTGTCGCAGCACATGAATTTGTGTATCAATTAACCTAGACTTGGTCTAGGCTGGCATAGGTGGGCTATTCATAGCTTAATTCAGCCTGTCATAAGACATTAAGGATACAAATATTATCATACTTTGTATTAAATGCCTTAATGGTGTTGTAAACACAAGTTAACAATCATATTGCGCTATTATTGCCTCAATAATGACTTAGTGTGTCATAGAGAGCTATACAGCAGACGAATTTGTTATGGTCGCGGGTTGTGTTATCGATATTTGTGTACCTATATCCGGGTCATATTCATGTAAGGGTGGTCCGGACCACCCTTTGCGAAAGGGGCTGCTACGACGCTTCGTGAATACCAGCGTTGAGTCGTAAGGGAACGGTAAGGGAGTTTTCGGATCGTACGACCATTAGTGAATCCACCCCCAGGGCTACGTTTTGAGATGTGTGTGAATTCTCTAGCTGTTAAAATAACAAAGCTAGGCCTAGGCCTATTACGACGTTTTTTGGCCAGATCACCCGGATCCTAGTGCTGTCATTTAGAAGGCGAGCCCGGGGAGGAAGGGTTAAGCTTATTTATTTTGTTCTAATGTCTACGGTATACCTATTTAAGTTTTCTAACTCGATAATTTTCTATTCGACAGAAGTGTCGTTACATACCGTAGCTCATGAGTCATGACCCATGAGTAATACCGGTAAGTCATAATCATAAATAATCAATCATAATTACTATATTTTTTATATAATTTACTATCTAGTAATATCTTATCGTTCTTATGATATTGCATACTGATACTATTGTACATAACTCCCGAGAGAAACATTATATTTTAATTTTAGCTACTCGCTAATATACAGAATTGAATTTAATTTTGATTAACAGTGTCCGTAAATATTGTGATACAGTAGTAATACTGAACAGTCTTGTATTGATGTATGCAAATAAATTTGATTGTAAACTTATGTTTATTTAACACCTAACGAGCGGCCTAGGCGGTAAATAATATGTAGCCACCAGCGGGGTGTTTTTACCCAAAATAGGGCTGTTTACGTGATCATTTTCATGCCTAAATTAAGACCCAAAGCGTAAAACAAGTATCTATCCCTGAAAGGGCATAAACAGAGCTTTCCAATGACACCACAACGATCCTTGTATGACCGCTAGTTTTCTTGCAACAACCGCGCAACACGAGTGCAAAAACCATGTAATTCGGTACTTTCCCCACACAATTCACTATGTAGCGAGTGTGAGAGGGTGGAGGAGGGTGGGATTCATGTCAGTTGGTCCACCGCGGTGGTCTGGAGCAGTCATACGCTCGCTTCTCTCCTGCCACCACTTGTCTCTCTCTCTCAGCAACATTATGTGCTGAAAATGCCACACGACTTATGTTGTGAGCCGCCACATAGTCCAAATTTCTTTCACTCGACATATGATGCGCGCCGCTAAAGAAGGGTTAATTTGTTAATTTAATTATTTATGCACAACATGATGCACATGCACATTCATTAATCACCTGATCTTGGCATTCTAAGATTCTTCTAGCCTATGTTTTAGAAAGCTGTGTCTAAGCAGTAAGCTACAACCTACAGCATATTATAGTTTTAGCTTTCTAGGTTTGTGTTTAAGGGTTTTAGAGGGAAAAAAATCAAACCAATGCTAAATACATATGATAAAAGTTAGCTGTTAACTGTTATCGTTAGCTTCCACTAATTTCTTTAGCAATTTAGCGATTCAGCGTTAACGAAGCTAACATTCTAAGTTAGCGGATTAGCGGTTATCTCAGCGGTTATCTCAGCTAACAGTGCCCACCACTGGGTGGAAATTTTTGTTCTTTAAATCCATAATATCGGCAATGATTCATAGATTATATAGAGACCGACCAAATAACATACACTTTTAATTTTGATCAATAGTTTTGCATTCTCACTAAGGGTCATAACTTCTACTCTACTTTCTGATCTATTGAACCATAATAAAGGGAGGGGGTTGAGGGAGGGAGCGCCCCCTGACAGTGACAACCAGTCTGAGGATGATGATGATATGATGGGACAATATTTCTTTTCTCTGGTTTCGATGAGGACGATAAACATGCTGGGGGACCTGGAGAGGCTGATGTGCGAGCTGCAGCACAAGGCCCATTAACTTCATCACAGTGATGGGGTTGGGGTTGGGGCCAGGCAGGGGGGGGGGGGGGGGGGGGGGGGGTACAGCGGCGGGGAAATCTACCGAACGTCAACACATCTAACCACACAAAAAGTTCAGTAACAGGTCCAAAACAGTTCTTATTGATGCTTAATGTATTCTATGGTATGTCATATATGATGTTGGTCATTATTATAATGTAATACAAGTTGGCTGAAGGTAGGCAAAAAGGGTCAAAATGGGGACTTTGGGAAAGTGGCTGCAACGAATTAATTAATTTCCATAAGGCCTGTTATTTCTAAAACACGGTTTTGATATAAACGGCACATACACGGTACAAATTAACCCTGTATATCGAGACCTGACTGTATATATATACAGTACAGTATACTGTATATAAAATAAACATACTGTAGATTATAATTTCATTGAAACTGTTTTCCTTTCACTATTATTATACTATAATATAAAATACCGGTATAACAAAATAACAATGTGTCTTGAATGAAACCCTGATGGTAATTACCTATGTCCACATCCGTTCTGACAGTACTGCAAGTCACAACACCAGCCGGGCCGCGGTCGCTCCTGACACTGCCTCATCTTAACACAGTGCTCACAGTGGAAGTGTATGTTTATGTCCACCTCATCCTTATAGTCCTCAGGTATGTCCAGGCTCTCATCACTGCCGTCCTCAGTGTCAGAGTCTACCGGGGCTTCCATCTCTACCTGCAGTGTAATTCATAATCTTATCTTGGTGGTAATCAAAATAACATGATTACTAATGGATAATTAAACCTACACTGACAAACAAATATTTACTGTACTTCCAACAAATTTGGCAGTCACTACTACACTTCTCACTTCTCAGGTATGGACATGTTGAACGAATGGATGATGAAAGGCTTACAAAGAATATACAGTATATATGAGTCAGAAACAAGGGAAAATAGATTGAGAGGAAGACTTCAGAGGAGATGGAGAGATGGTGTGAAAAAAGGGTTGGAAGATAGAGAGATGACTGAAGAACAGGCAAGAGAAGTGGTGATGAACAGGAATGAGTGGAGAATGCTTGTGAATAGAGGAATGATAACGCAGTTGTAGGGAGTGGGGGTCGGGCGCCAGATGGACTAGATTATAGGTTTGACTCCTGTAAGGAGATAAAGAAAACCTAATATTTAGTAGTGGCCCCGTAATCATTGACGAACATGCCTATTACATAAGGCATCCTCTTCAAACACTAATCCGCCGTAGTTTTGAATCTACCGCGCAGAGCATTTAAAAACTGAGGAGCCTTCATCATGAGCGCACGCGACCTCACTCATGGCTTCAGTCATTATGAATTGGGTTCTCACTACGAAAAAACTTCGTAAAAAATAAAAACAAAAAGAAAATAAGAATAACTATCCAATAAGCTTTCCATCATATCGTGGATGTACTTGTGTGGATTTCTGACCAGACGCTGATTCAGGCGTCATTCTTCCTTCACTGACATATCAAGTAAACCAAAATCCTTAATACATCAACGAATGGGAAGGGGACGGTCGGGAGGGCCCCAGTCGTCAATGATTACGGGGCCACTACTAAATATTAGGTTTTCTTTATCTCCTTACAGGAGTCAAACCTATAATTTATTAGTGGCCCCTCCATCATTGACGAACATGCCTGATTTCTAAGACTGGAGGGGGACATTCGTAATCATATCATAACTCTAGAAAAGCAGATAATAAAAACAACCACATAGTATTCTTACTTTGAAAATATATTTAATTAACGGCGTAGCCGAACAAATACAAGAAAAAGGGGGTTCAGGCAGGTGCGTGCTTCAAAGAAGCCTGCCTGACAAAAAATTGGTAACCCTGAAGATTCTGAACACAGATCTGTAGTTACAAAGGCACCCCACTCAACGAGTGGTGACAAAAAATAACAAGTTATAAGTTTACATGTGCACATAATAAACCC
Source organism: Paralithodes platypus (assembly GCA_032716605.1). Classification (NCBI taxonomy): domain Eukaryota; kingdom Metazoa; phylum Arthropoda; class Malacostraca; order Decapoda; family Lithodidae; genus Paralithodes; species Paralithodes platypus. The sequence continues at coordinate 42,978,076 of CM064521.1, forward strand.
CAACATAAACTTGGAGATAAATTGCAAAGGAACTCCAATAATCTAAAACTAAATTGCTTTCGCAGCTAAACTACTCTAACAACACCGTTGTTTTGTACTTAACATTGTACTAGCACAATTTCTCACTGAGAAATTTTCATAACACATTTTAACCTTAAATTGTATCACAGCTCTCATACTCCGGCGGGGTCTAGGGTGTCCTGTGTCAACTGACTGCACCCCCCCCCCCCCCCCTTTCCCATGAAAGTAAACAAAAGTGACTGCAGGGCCGCCTAGACCCTCTGCCTTAAAGCTATACATGGTAAGGAAGGTTTGTCTAGAGCAACTGACAAGTATCTAGACAGAAACGTATGATTAGACGCCCACAACTGCGTGGACGCTATGTCTTCAACTGAAAATTTTTTCAGGAAACGTAAAGAGGCTGCCCATTTGCGTAAATCGTGGGCCCGACCCACAACGCCGGGATTACTTTCTTTAATGACTTCTACCAGAAGAGAGGCTAATCGCCGTTTAAGTAAGCGTTTACCCGTACTTGCTACCCATAAAGCACCTTGGGGGTTGTGAGGAGCTACTCTCAAATATTTGGTTAGAGCTTGTACTGGACATAAATTATGATGCACCTTTCCCCTTTTTAACGCCGACACCGTGAACTCAGAAAACACGTGTGCACTATGCTCATTCTTGGCTACAAAACCTGGGGAGGGTGCAATGGAAATACATTCATTAAGTCTACCAAACCTAAGACAATTAGGTGTGTTGCTCATCGCCGCCAGCTCAGACACTCTGTTTCCGGTGGCTAAAGCCAAAAGGAAAACCGCCTTTTTTAAGATTAATGCAAAGTCTGCAGTATTTTGGTACAGACGAGAGTGAAGCAAAGACAAAGCTTTGTCCAGAGACCAAGTAGGCATGAGCTGACGGGGAGGTGGGCGGAGTTTAAAACATGCTCTCATAAAACCTGTTTCCTCCGCCACCGGTATGGAGAGACCTGTAAGGTCTAAAAAGGGCACTCTAATCGCAGTTAAGTGATTTTTTAATGTTACCACAGATAAACGTTTTTGCTCAAACAGATAATTTAAATAATTAAAAACTAATGCCACTGAGGGTACAGTTTGTTCTGTCCTAACGATCCAAGAAGTAAAGGCTTGCCAATGTGATTGATACTGTCGTTTTGTAGACTGAGTATATTGATTAAGTAATTTATTTGTCACATCTCTACCGTATGGTGCTAGCCACTTGGCCTCCTGAATGTCCATAATGCAAAAGTCAGCGAGGTCGCGAGGTTGCCAATCGCGTCTAAGTGGAAATACCCGACCGGGAGCGATACCGGGTCCGGGCACCACATTTTCAATTGCTGGTACCACAACTGCGCCGGCCACAGTGGCGCGATTAGCGAGACTAAGCCTCGATAATCTCGTAGTTTGTTCACTACATGGCACATTAGTGACGCATCTGGCGGCGGAAACAGATAGATGGAGCTCCATCTGTTCCAGTCTGTCACTAGGGCGTCTGGCCCCCCTGCCGGCGTTTTCGCCCGGCGGGTGAGGTATAGATGGAGTTTGTGAGTCTCCTCGGACGCAAAAAGATCCACTTGTGGATGGGAGAGCTCTGCAATCATTAGGTTGAAAATGGGTTGCTTGAGCTCCCATTCTACTGTCGTGCTCTGTCGCCGGGATAGAGCGTCTGCCCCAGACGTTCGCTACGCCTGGGAGATAAGAAGCGTGCAGATAAATATCTAGACTGTTGGCTAGAGTAAAAATCTCTTCTGACACGTTTAGCAACTTCCTTGACCTCGTTGACCCTTGTTTCTGAATACAGTGGACTGCATTCAGATTGTCCATTCTGAAGGCCACCGACTTGTCCCGTAACGCCGGGCCGTGAGCCTGAAGGAAATATAAGGGGACTAGTAATTCTTTGACATTGATGTGCGAGATTTCTAAGTGGGACCAAAGCCCCTGATTTGACTGAAATCCCCAACCTATTGTGCCTGACGCATCCGTGTCTACCCATACCGTTGGTGGAGGAGAGGTCCATGACATTATTGAGTGCAATGTTTCCCTCTTCGCCCAGACCGCTAGCAAGGTGTGGATTAATTTCGGGATGGGCCATAATTTTCCCGCCGGTAAGAGCGGGAAATATTTGTTGCCTTCCAATATTAATCGTTTTACTTTCAACCGGCCCAACTTGACAGTTAGTTGAATCCAGTTGAGAGAGCCGACCAGAGACTCCCAGACCCTCCGTGTCGTAGTCAGACTGTGAAGAAACCTGAACAGTTTCCTGCGAAACCTGTTGCGATTGTCCACACTCTGACTCAGAGTGAGAGCGGCGGTGTCCCAGACCAGCCCTATCCATTGAATTACTCGTGAGGGAACAAGGTTTGACTTTACCAGATTTACCTTGAAGCCTAGAGTTTTGACATGATTCAAAATGATATTGACATGTTTTATGCATAATTGTTGTGTCTCTGCCACCACCAGCCAGTCGTCCAGATACCACAACACTCTGATCCCTTGTTTTAACAATGGCATCAGGGCTTGCCGGACTAGTTTTGTGAATAATCGAGGTGCTAGGTTCAAACCGAACGGCATCCTCTGAAAAACAAAATTTTGGTGCCTGATCCGTAAGGCCAAAAACCTTTGAAATCTTTTGTTGACCGATACGTGCCAATAGGCGTCTGTCAGGTCTAGTGAACACATCCAACCTCCCGGCGGAAGTGTTAGACTGATTTGGTGTACTGTTAACATTCTGAAAGATTCGTTGTGAATGTGAAGATTCAGATAAGACAGGTCTACGACCGGCCTCATCTGAACACTGTCCCTTTTGGGAACCAAAAATAGTTTGGACGTGAATACAGGGTAATTTGGGGGGACCGGGATAATGACATTCTTGGCAATCATTTCCTGGGCTAGTGACTCCACCTCTAAAGAAACAAAATTCGCCGTTGTCGGCTGACGTAATCGAGGTCGCCGGAGCCACTGCCAAGTGATGCCTTTGCGTGCCACCATCCGTGCCCAAGTGTTTAACGGCCATGCTTGGTGACACGTTCGGAACGACCCAGTTAGCAGACAAGGGTTCGCCGGCTGTACTACCCTCGGTTCCTCCGGCCTTAAGGTAGGCGCCGGGAGTGAGAGAGACTTTAGTTTTTTGATGGTGGGGTTGGTGCTGGCCGCTTCGCCGGCTGGCTGGTGTTGGTCGAAGACTGGCCCTGACCTGGTTTATTTTGGCCGCGTCCTCTCTGACCTGAAAACCTATTCTGTCTATGCCTGTACTGACCCTGGGGGGAGTGGGAGGACTTAGGCGGAAGAAATGGTTTAGATCCCCCTGGCTGGGCTTTAGTAGGCCTGGGTTTGGGGAAGTTAAATGCAGGTTTCTTAGAAGGGGTGGGACTGTGCTTAACGGCCTGTGCCATATTGAACACCGTTCGCCATACTTCAGGGGACATTAAAGAAGGGGTAAGTACTGGTGACATCACCACCTGGTTAGCAATGCGCTCAGGTAGCTTGCGAACTAACGACATCCTAAGATCTTGTCGTGCTCGCACCGCCTCAAGCAAGGCGGTGCGTATGTCACCTAAGGATTGGATTGACGACTGAAGAATCAGTCGCCGGGATAACTCAACCGATCTTCGAGCATCCGCGTCTGCGATTGCCTGAGTAGATCGTAGTAAAGACTTAGCCACCTGCTGAGATACTATGTACTGTGAAAACAGGCGAAAAGCTTTTCTACTTTGCCTAAATTCTCTGTCTAGGTGAGTAGGGGTAGGGGTAGTGAACGGGTCCTTCAGTTCACAAAGATTAATCTTAGGGGCAGCTAGGAATGCAAACAAAGCCGCCGGGACTCCGCCGGCAGAACCCACCGGCATGGAAAACCATGAATGTGAGTCCTGAGGGATCTGGTGGGAAGATTTAGAAGTGAAAGTGGTTGCAAAGTTTTGAGCCTCTACCTCCCAATCCACCCAAGGTCCTGGACCCAACTGTCCCACCTTCAAAACTGGATTAGCTGCGTCGTCTGTGACGGTCCGTAAATCTAGTTCAGGAGTAAGAGCTGACAGAGTCTTAATATCATTAAACCCATCCAGCTTAGACCAGTCTGAAAATAGTTTTAAAGCTGAGGCAGGGGGTAAAGCAGGCTTAGAAGCATACACAAAATAATCCTGGTGATAATAACTAGGTATAGCCTTAATGTTTACGTCCAGAACATTACCTAAGGCATCCATGGCCCTTAATTTCTTTGACTTGTTGCCCTGGATAAACCACTCACGCGGTACCGGGAGTTCCCCTGACAAGGTAGGTTGGGCAAGCTCTGGTTTAGAGGGGTTCAAAAGAACCCATGACTCGTCTGGCCCATAAAGGAGGGGCATAGCTACCTTTCTAAGAGGTGCTTTGTCTAGAGGGGGTGGATTAACATCCGTTATGACCCTGACATTTGAAGTTGTCAATGCCGCCGTGGCAGGCTTAGTGCTCCTTGCAGGTGACAGAGTAGGAGGGTTAGGAATCTTAGATAAATCAATTGACGTCATCAGAGGCCATACCGTAGAGCTTGTCGAGGGAGCCCCCAAGTCCATTGTGGGGTTTTCTTGTTGCTGACCAAAAAATTTAGATAAAGCATGAGTAAGCAACCCATCAATTTCTTGTGCTGTAACAAACTGGTTAGATGAAGAACTTATAGGAGAATCATTATTATCTCTTGCGGCGTCCAAGCCTGAGCCTGACCCTTGTCCTTCCATATCCGAAATTATTGAAACTTCGTCTTTTTTCCTCCCGATCCTCCTGAGAAGACCCCGCCGAGGCAGGGGTACCTTGTTTCCAAGATAAGTCTGGGATAGAGGATGGGGTCGCCGCGTCCCTGTGGACGTCGGCTACTGTGTGACTCGTATGAGTCGGACGTGGGTGGTCAGACCGTGGTTGGGCAAACCGCCAAACACCAAGGCCCTGGCCTACGCTCTCTTGAGAGTCTGAAACATTCTCAATTATTGACCCTCCTGAACTTTCCATTTCCAGGGTTAAAATATTAATTGGCAACTCCTCTTTAGGGACAGGTGCTGCACTGGACTCAGAGGCCCTAACACAAACTCTGTCAGGTGTAGAGGTACGATGAGATGCACTAGACTTAGGGGAATGTCGAGAGGACTTCCGATGTGAATCCTTTTTTGAGGATTTATGGCTGCGGTGTGACCGCGAACTAGTCTTAGATCTGGAAGAATCTCCGCCGTGACCACTGGTGGAATCTTCCGTCTTACTCTTCTTACTCTCCGGCGAAGAGGCCCGACTAGAAGACTTGTCTGAGAGGTGACCTTGACCTAGATCTCGCCTGCGACGAGGAGGCGGATGCCGGGGTGTAGGCTCTCTCGGGCGTTTAGTTGTAGTCGCAGACGATACAGAACCCTGACTAGTCTCCGTCGGCTTAACACTCGTGACTCTAGAGGAACGTTTAGGGGGAGGGTGTTCTGACAGCAATCTATCCCAAAGTGGGACGTTGTCACATTGAAGTGACTTATGCGCGACAATGGTAGTGTAGGCCGACATTTGTTGTCGAACCTCTCTCAACGCTACCGCCGCGGTCTTATCATTATCACAAAGGACTTTAACAGCTAATTGAGAACAAAAGGAACAATTATGCATCACCCAGAGACCCCTTGAACGGTCTAGACATTTAACACACCTTATGCAAAGGGTGTGTGCAAAAATAGGGATACCAGCACAAGTAGGGGTAATGCACAGGGCAAAAACTGGGGCCACGGTAGCCATGACAGAGACTGGTGGGTGAAAACTACCGCCGGGTCTGTATTGGTCCGCCGGAGCTCAGCTCTGGAAAAAACAAGAAAATTTCCAGGAATTAATGCTCATAAGGGTAATCCAACATGATCGCACACCAGTGTTAATAACCCGCCGGGTAACGAGATGCAAAGACACAACTAACACATCTCGCTACGCGGCGGGGTGTAAAGTCTAAACAAATCTTTTGCTAAAGAAAGTGAAGAATACCCTCTGATATAATGGTCCAGCATGGCACTTATAGTCTCTCGGAGGAGGTGACTGTCTCAAGATTCAATTTTGTAACAAAGCAACCCCCCAAAAAGACGCCGGCCCTTGAATTATTATAGTAGAATAGCCCAGGGCAGGATGATACGAGATCTAATGTTTAACGAATTGTCCCAAAAGATCGCCGTAAGATCGAAGGCGGCGATACCTGATAGTATCACTAAATTAAATAGGTTAAAATGAATTTTGTAAAATTCCTTAATTCCTCGACCTAGGAGCACCCGCCAGGTGTGAGAATCGATATATAACCTAATTGAACCTTCAATCGCCGTAAATAGTAAAGGCAGTGATACACAGAGTATCACTATAATGGATCGGTTAACTAACTGGAAGACCTAAGTCGTTCATCTCACCCTACCCAGGTGCACCCGCCGGGTGAGAAGTTTTAAAAGTTAACCCCATAAGTTCCTGTCCCCGCTTCTTTGTAAAAGATCGCCGGGGAGGAAAGCCTAAACAACAGCTAGGTTTTTTCATGTGGTTGTCGTAAAACCAGGTAGAAAAAACTCCTAAAACGTATGTCCACAAGGACGCCGTTTTATATGGATGGGTACAGCCATCCCGCCGGGAATCAAAGGAGGCCTGAAACCAGGCACCCACAGAGACGCAGTCCTGGAGAGCCACAGACACCCCACCCGCCGGGGATACAAGCCAGTGTCAACAACCACGTGTGGCCCAACACTGCTCTCGGCCAGGATTTTTTCACGGTGAAACCGAGAAAAAACCCGCCGGAAGGAAACCCACCCTGAACAGATACCATCTGAACAACACACACGAGGATAGCCACGCACGGCTAACCCAAGGTCACAGCATAATCCGTGGAATTAGCCAATACACAACTAAACCAGGAAACAATTATAGTCCGAGGAATTAGCCAATACACAACTAAAACCCGGATACACATGACACAGTAGGGCATATTTATAAATAATAAATAATAACACTAGTACATGTGGCAAAGCTACGAGCGGCTGGCTAGGCCTAGGCAGACGGCATAAAAACAGTTGAAATATACACACACTGGAAATATCACAACAGGAACCACCGCCAACACACCACCGAGCAACAACTTCCAACCCAGGGAAGACTGACTCGGGACCCAGAAAAAACTTCACTAAGTGAATAAAAATACGCTGGGAACGTCAGAAAACACAGCTTACCTCATCAGAAAGATAAAAGGCAGCAATAATTAACGCGTAGTGAAAGCCGCCTGCATCACAAACTAACTCAACTGTGAAAAAGTTCACATGTCCACAACGTGACCACGAGGGTACATCCGAAATAGATGCCCCATACACTCGACCCAAAATACACTGCACTGCGGGCAACCAGCCCAGGACACTCCTGCTACGCCTATCCTAACCTTACCTAACCTTACTCGATACATCCTGGAGTAAACAAATGAGAAAAAACTCACTAGGGACGCAACGAATGCGGAACCAGCGGAGCGTGGGGAGGCACGTCCGGGCGGGCTGAGCGCAGAGCAGAGAAGGAAGAATGACGCCTGAATCAGCGTCTGGTCAGAAATCCACACAAGTACATCCACGATATGATGGAAAGCTTATTGGATAGTTATTCTTATTTTCTTTTTGTTTTTATTTTTTACGAAGTTTTTTCGTAGTGAGAACCCAATTCATAATGACTGAAGCCATGAGTGAGGTCGCGTGCGCTCATGATGAAGGCTCCTCAGTTTTTAAATGCTCTGCGCGGTAGATTCAAAACTACGGCGGATTAGTGTTTGAAGAGGATGCCTTATGTAATAGGCATGTTCGTCAATGATGGAGGGGCCACTAATAAATAGGCTACCGTAATAGTCTGTCAGGCACCCGGACCGGGGAGTCGGTTTATATAGGAAAGGCCCCGGATATAGGAAAGGCCTGGAAGTATGTGAGCGGGCATTGTGGCACAGTTCCGCTGTGCATTTGCCTACTGTAACCAAAACCTCTCCGGGAGATCTAAGACCAGGGAGTCTTTTGCTGGGGACCTCTCATGTTCCTTGGTCTCTGGGTCTTGTCCTGGACGACCTAGATGTGTGTGAATTTTCTATTTTAACTATATTTTGTTGTTTCTGTTTGGCCTCTGTCTCGAGTCGGCCACCCCCAGCTATGGGGTATGACCGTATGTGCCTGAGTATAGATACAAACAAATTAAGATAAGTTACATTATAAAGCAAACATATATAAATTTAAGTAATTGCCTATGTAATCATAATTATTATATTTGTTTTTATATACCGGTAGCGTTTTTGTCATATTTAACCCTCCAGCCCCGGCTATGTAATATATATATATTCCCCGAAACCCGGGTGTTTTGGCCGAAAAACGTCTACGCCTAGGCTACCGTATCTTTGTTATTTTGACTGCTTTCGCATTCCCGCGCATCCCCAAGCGTAGATGTGTTTATTACCTGTAGAATGGTGCAATAGAGTCCACTAAGAGTCACAACGAGTCAGCACGAGTGGGCCGCGAGTGTTCTGCGAGTGGTTGAAAATTTGAATTTTAACGGTCAGTTTTGGATTAGGAGTAGATACGAGTCACTACGAGGATGACATGAGTTACTGCGAGTACGACACAAGTCACTGAGAGTTGTAACATTACTTGAGAGTATGCCGGGAATGCCTCCCATTGTCTATCTATCTATTGCATGACACCGTGATCACCGAAGGGGAGGCCATGAACGAAACACTCCCTTGCTCTGTCCCCAATCAGTTGACGCCCCTCCTCCCACCCAGCACCGCCTTCATCCATATACTGCTTCACTCCATCCTTCCACCTCTCTTTCAGTTTACCTCTCCCTCTCTGTCCTTCCAACTCACTCTCGTATTTGGTCTCTATATAAGCTGTGAATATGATGGATATCTATTTCTATCTATCTATTGCCTGACGCCATGATCCCCGAAGGGGTGGCCACGAACGAACCACCACCATGCACCTCTGTCCCCAGTCAGTCGATGCCCCTCCTCCCAACCAGCACTGCCTTCATTCATATACTTCCTCACTCCATCCTTCCACCTCTCCTTCGGTCTACCTCTTCCTCTCTGTCCTTCCACCTGGCTCTCGTATACCCTCTTAGTCATTCTCTCGCTTCCCATACATTCCATATGGCCGAACCATCTCAAGTTGTTCCTTTTCACACTTTCCAGCACATCTACCTCCACACCACATCTCCTTCTTACTTCCTCATTCGTCTGTCTATCCCTCCATGTAACTCCGCACGCACTTCTCAAGTAACTCATTTCCATCGCTCTCACTCTTGGTCTGAGTCTCTCCACGAACGTCCATGCTTCGCTTCCGTAAGGTAGTGTCGGGATTACCACACTGTCATGCAAGGACTTCTTCACTTCCATACTGACCACTCTATTTCTTGTTACTGCTTTCAACGTTCCTACAACCCTCTTCCCCTGTTGCACCCTCTCCCGCACTTCTTCATCCACAGTCCCATCTTTGCTCAACAAACTGCCCAGATACTTAAAAGAGTTGACAATCTCCATAGCCTGACCGTTCAACTTCACCTCACACTCTGTGACTTCACCCCTTTTGAAGACCATAACCTTGCTTTTCCCCGCATTTACCTTCAAATTCCGTTTTTCGCACACTGTTCCAAACTCATTTACCAGACCCTGCAACTCCCATTCATTATCGCTCATAAGAACTGTCATCCGCAAACAGCAGTATAGGCAGCTTCCACTCATTTCCCTCCCTTTTCAGCGATACACCAACATCTACTGCTCTTCCTAGTATTTCTTTCATGACTCCATCCATATATACAGTAAACAACCACGGGAACATCACACACCCCTGTTTCAACCCAACACTCAGGTCAAAGAACTCGCTCTGCTCATTCTCCACACGTACTGCCACCTTTGCACCCTCATACATGCTCTTCACTGCTTTCGGCAACTTGCCATCTACTCCGTATATTCTAAGTACTTTCCACATGCCTTCTCTATCCACTCTGTCATAGGCCTTCTCCAAATCCATAAAGGCAACATACAGCTTTTGTTGCTTCTCCAGATATTTCTCCATAACACAATTCAGGGTAAAAATCTGATCTACACATCCTCTTCCCTTCCTAAAACCTCCTTGCTCGTCGCCTATCCATTTCTCCGTTCTCACTCTCACAACCACTACACTACTGTACACCTTCCCTACTACACTTAACCCTATTCGATGCAAGGGTCTGGATATTTCCGTATTGACGACCCTATGGTCATAGGACAATAATTAGACTAGTATAAATAATCACTTAGATATCGAACGATTTATGACGGCTTCGCTGGGTTGACTGATGTACGATAACATCGTACAACGCAGGTTTCTCTCTCTCTCCACACAAACCGAAAAGTTGGCTTTGATGACTGGTATTTCACTAACTCAAAAGTAAACTTTGGTAACGCTAAACCAATAAATTGCTACAACAAATATAATAATGAAAAAAAAAAAAAACAGTAGTTGAAGCTAGTGATAACGCTAACAGCTTGTGTAGGCCTATTTGTTTGTTTTGGCTCTAAGACCCTGAATAACAGACAGAGCTAAACTTGTAATATGTTGTAGCCTACTGCTTAGAAATAAAGCTTTCCAATACATAGGCTAAAATCATATAACCAAGATGAGATGCAGTAGGCTATGTATACTGTGTAGTGTATGCTCATTAGGTAGGCTACTCGTTAGGTGTAATTTTTGTCTTTCCTACTATTAACCTATAAGATTTACCATAAAGATATATATAAATAATGCATCGCCTATCCTTTCTCTTTTTGCTAAAAAGAGAGTAGTAATGTCAATGTTACTTGCAACCAGTTACCAGAGTAATGATGAGCAGCAAAAGGACGTAGAATATCTAGGCCTACTTCATTATTTGTATACTATAGTAGTGTTATGGCTAGCACAAGATAATTTTGTGTAATTGATATGTTCTCAGAGAGTTAACTAATAATTAAGCTTGGGAATCCTGGTGAAAATATAAAGCATAAGGTCCATTTAGCCTTCATTAGTGACGCGATGCCGCCACCACTTCGTACGTCCATCACCGTTGACGTCTGAAGGGAGACTGACGGACTCGGATACATACTTTGACAGTTGGACTAGGGAGCTCCCAGGGTTACCAAGTAAAGAGGCTAAATACCGCTGGATCCGTTTTCAAGTCGCTAGAAGGCAGACAGATTAATAATAATAATGCTTTATTCCAGACTCACACATAATAAATGACGAAAATCACTAGAATAAGTCCACAATCTCTAGAATATAGTTCTAAAATGTCTGAAATATCTAGAATTTTGGCAGAAAATATATTGTTAGATGTTACAACTTGCTGCTAGATCCAAACATATGCCTCTACATCTAGCGGGAAAGGAGCTAGATTGGCAACACTCCGTTTATTCTACAGCGAGAATGATTGCCATGTCAGAGCCTGTCAACAAAGATTTCCTTTTTTTTTCTACGAACATTCATTACGAGTTATCGATATTTATTCGCATAGTTTCTGTCTAGATTAAATACGCATCCAGTCTACAATATGTTATTCCCATTAATTATGGTTTTACTTGAAAAGTAATGAGTAAACAAAGAAATGTTGCGATTCTGGCATCTTTGGTCCCAAGATTTGAGGAGGAGGGTGTTGCCAGTTCTCTTTAGACATTTGAATTGTTTCAAATAGTCTCTGTTATATTTATCATTATCATTTAAATGTACATTCATGTACAGTACAACCGAAATAAACCATAAATTGTCACTTTTCACTCTCTCCCTCTCTCTCCGCATATATGTGATGATCTCATTCCATAATATGTATGTACAGTATGTATGTATGTATGTCTGTCTGTATGTATGTATGTATGTATGTATGTATGTACAGGTATGTATGTACCCTGTATGTATGTATGTATGTATGTATGTATGTATGTATGTATGTATGTATGTATGTATGTATGTATACACTCAGGCACATACCCCATAGCTGAATCAAGACATAGACTAGGGGAATAAATAAATATCAATGCTAGGAGAGAAAGTGATACATTGATTTGAAGGGAACGAACATTCACAATTATAATCGTGCATCTGGAATCACAGATGAGTGTAATCTTTCTGACAAATGTATCACTTCGCATCTTATCTGTTTCTTTATGTTCAGCGCCTTTCACGATAAATTTTTTTAATATTAGAGAACAGGCTGATTGAACTCATTGTTTTTTTGCTTAAAATCATTATTTGTTGTGTTCCCAGTGACTTGATCAGGATAATTTGTAACATTGTACGTTATTTTAAAAAGACATTATATTGGCTTAAAGTACTGTACTGAGGGCGGTACAATATTGTACCGCCCTGGATAAAATCGGGTTAAAAGACATATTCCTCGGTGGTTACCACACACTCCTCTTTCCCCTTTGCCCTTATATAAGGGGACTATTATGCCAGTCTTCCAGTCATCGGGTGCATTCCCCTTCTCCCATGCTAGTTTGCACATTTTCCATACCCATTCGATCACTATCTCACAACCATACCTCAACATTTCCCCACACACTCCATCTGTTCCTGGTGCTTTCCCCAACTTCACTCTTTTCATAGCTTCCCACACTTCTGACCTCCTGATCCTCACCTCCTCCTCCACTACTTCTCCTCTTCTCCCTCCCATACCATATCCAACTATGTTTGCTGGCTTACATTTAGCAACTCATTGAAGTACTCCCTCCATCTTTCGACTCTCTCTTGCTTCTCGGCTAGCATTCTCCTATTCTTATCTTTCACACCCTTACTGTTTCCCTTGCTACCTTCCCTAACTTTCTTGACTTCTTTCCAGAACAGTTTCTTACTCTCCCTCCATTTTACACTCAGATTCCTTCCAAATTCCTCATCTACTCTTCTCTTACTTTCCTTCACTACTCTCTTTCTCTCCACGTACCTCGCTCGTTTCTGCCTCTAAATCTTCATTCCCTCTACTAGCCAACCACTCTCTATACGCTTTCTTTTTGTCTTCCACAGCTATTTTTACATCTTCTGTCCACCATGCTGTACCTTTCACTCCCCTCCCTTTCTCCTCACTCCACACATCTCCTCACATGCTGCACAGATCTCTTCCTTAAACACCTTGCTTATCTCCTCCACTTCCTCCATATCTTCCAGGTCGAACCCACCTAGTCGTCTTTCTACTGCTCTCCTGTACTCTTCCCTGATTTCCTCCTCCTGTAGCCTCTCCACCCTCCTCACCATTCCACCTTCCTCTTGCCTCCCTCCAGCTCTCCTCACCCACTTATTTTGTATCCTAACCTTAGCTGCTACTACATAATGATCAGACAGACCCCCTCCAATACCCCTATACACCCTAGCATCCATCACAGATTTCTTCATTCTTTCATCCACACATATATAATCAATCAGTGACTTTCATTCCACCACTGTCTTATCCGTCATCGTCCACACCACTTTCCATGTGTACCTGTGTATCATTCTGTGTCGGAAGAAGGTGTTGGCTATCCACAACCTCCTCCCAACACATACGTCCACAAGTGCACTACCATTCCCATTCACCTCTGACGGTACCCTCCCACCACGCCATCAACTTTCCTATCACCCACCTTACCATTCATATCCATATCATTCATATCATTGCTATTCCTCCCTCTCCGCCCTCCTCTCTCTTACTTATGCCAAATATCCTAATCTCTTCTAAAGATGTACTTTCTACCCTCTCTGGGCTTAACACTAATAAGGCGTACGGTCCGGACGGTGTTCCTCCTATTGTTCTCAAAAACTGTGCTTCCGTGCTGACTCCCTGCCTAGGCAAACTCTTTCGTCTCTGTCTATCCTCTAACGTCTTCCCTTCATGCTGGAAGTTTGCTCATATTCAACCTGTCCCAAAGAAGGGTGACCGCTCTCAACCCTCCAACTATCGTCCAATTGCTCTTATCTCTTGTCTTTCTAAAGTTTTTGAAACTATTCTTGCTTCCAAATTTCTTAAGCATTTCTCTTCTCATAATCTGCTCTCAGATCGCCAGTATGGCTTTCTTAAGGGTCGCTCTACTGGTGATCTTCTTTCATATCTTACTAACTCTTGGTCATCCTCCTTTCGGGACTTCGGTGAGACTTTTTCTATTGCACTAGACATATCGAAAGCCTTCGATAGAGTCTGGCATAAATCTTTAATTTCTAAACTACCCTCCTTCGGTTTCTATCCCTCCATCTGTGCCTTTGTCTCTAATTTCCTTTCCGGCCGTTCCATAGCTGCAGTTGTGGACGGCCATTGTTCACTTCCTCACCCTATAAACTCCGGTGTTCCTCAGGGCTCTGTCCTATCTCCTATTCTCTTTCTAATTTTTATAAATGATCTCCTTAACTGTACCTTAATTCCCATCCATTCATACGCAGACGACTCAACCTTACACTACTCCATTAGTTTTTCAGAACGCCCCAGCCAGCAATCCCTCAACGACAAACGTAATGAAGCCATAGAACTCTTAAATTCTGATCTAAATACTATTTCCAATTGGGGCAGAGAAAACATTGTTAACTTTAATGCTTCCAAAACCCAATTTCTCCATCTATCTACCCGTCAGGATCTCCCAGCGGACTATCCCTTATTCTTCAACAATACAAAAATTGACCCTTCATCTTCTCTCAATATTCTTGGTGTCTCTTTTTCTTCTGCTCTCATTTGGAAGGACCATATTACCAGTCTTGCTAAGGCAGCCTCCCAGAAGCTGGGTGTGCTCAACCGCCTTAGGGGGTTCTTTTCCCCTGCACAGCTTCTTGCTCGGTACAGGGGCATAGTGCGCCCTTGTATCAAGTATTGTTCACATGTGTGGGGAGGTTCCTCTCACACCGCTCTCCTAGACAAAGTTGAAAGGAAGGCCTTTCGTATCATTAACTCCCGTCCACTCACCAACTCTCTGCAATCTCTCTCTCTCTCCGCCGCAATGTTGCATCTCTCTCGCTATTCTATCGCTACTATAATAATCAGTGTTCCTCAGAGCTATCCCAGTGCATACCACCTCCTTTACGTAGGGCACGTGGTACCCGTCTTGCAACTCAATCCCACCCCTACTCTGTGCAACTCTCCAACCCAAGAGTGAAACATTACTCTCAAACTTTCTTCTACTCAACATCTGAGCTCTGGAACTCTCTCCCAGAATCAGTCTTTCCCTCTTCCTATGACTTAAATTGCTTCAAACTCCGTGTGTCCAGGCATTTTGGCTCGAACGTCCCTTGATTTTGGCCCTGTCACTCTTTCAACTATGGGGGAGGCACTCGCTATAGGCAGTTATGCCTTTTGCCTCCCTCAATTACATAGAAGAAAAAAAAAAAAAAAAAAAAAAAAAAAAAAAAAAAAATCAGAAATATTCTTTCGTTCTTGTCAAACTTATCCAGGCACGCCTCCACATTCACCCAGAACTCCTCTTTCTCTCTTACAAGTTTATCCTCTGTCGGAGCATACACACACAATCACCCACGTTTGTATTCCTACTTTCATTCTCACCCACACAATCCTTGAACCCACAGACCCATATTCTCTTACACACTCTTTCCATTTGTTACTTACAAACAAACATGCACCTTCTCTAGCTGCTCCCTCACTCACTCCAGCACACACACCCATTCCACACTCCCACTCTCTCACATCTGTACCCTTCCATTTGGTCTCCGTCATTCCACATACATCCAGCCTGGCATTCACTAACACTTCCAGTACCTCTCTCTCTTTTGTGTCATCATTCATGCCACTCACATTCCATGTACCTATTCTCAGAATGTCCGTAGGCTTGTCCATAGTCGGTCGGGGTTTGTCAACACAGGGTCCATCCGCATCCGAGGCTGGTTGTTCGTTTATCGTTGCTACGTATTTTTTTTTCCCGGGTGGGGGTCGCAAGTCCACCGACCCAACCTCTTTAGTCGCCTCTTACGACACGCAGAAGGTACGTGGGGCATATTCTAATCCCTTACCCCCAGGGGTATATGATGGAATTAAAGAAAACATTTTTCAACAACTCATAATCAGCAAAAATGACACAAATGTCAATTAAAAACATGTTAAAATATTTACCCCATCATTTTGTTTAGACACACTTTCAAGGCGAAAATATACCATTCACAAAAAAAAAAAAAAATCGAAAAAATAAAAGAATAAAAAAAATAAAAAATAAAAGGCGAATCTTCCGACGGTCGGAAGCTCACACCAATTAGCTGGCCGTCTATCTGGAGAAGATGAGGGAAAATCTTTAGTTGACTCTTTGTTATTCATGTGCTGGAAGGATATTATATTTTTCAATTCCATCGTATTAGAAATTATTCATAGATTACAAAAAGACCAAATATAAAACAGTTACGTTAATGTATAAGGGAGATAGATAGATAGACAGAGAGTTGCTAGGTTCAAGCGATCAATATGTTACCTCCACCAACCGACTTTACTCCTAAACTCAATTAACGAAATCAACAAATACAGTAAAAGTCCTTTAATCCGACGACCGATAATTCGAATCTCCCAATAGTCCGAATTTTTCAATTTGAGGCCAAATCCGAATTCACCCGATGGTCCGAATTTCAAGAAGTCCCAAAGTCCCCTTTTTGAGGCATTAGTCCACTCAAATGACACATAATGGAGCACACACATATCATATGTTCATGAATTCACTTTAAAAGTTTACCATTGTCATTGTAGCCTATTACCTACTTCAAAACATTCAGATTAATGGTTAAAGGAAGCTACTGATATAAACGTAAACACCACATCGTCTGCTAGAGAGTTTGTTTTGCTCTTGAACGCATCCTTGGGACGCTCCGATGCGCTACTGGCTTGCACCGCATTTTCTGCAAGCGCATTCAGTCTTGAGCTTGAAAACACACCTTTGGACGTTCCGATACGCTACTATTTATAGTTCAGTGATCGGAGCGTCCCAAGGGTGCTTTCAAGACAACAAGACAAGGGTGCTTTCAATACAATATAATATAACAGAGCACGTCACAAAAGGAAAATCACAAAAGGAAAATTACAAGAACCTCTTAGGGAAGTGCCGTTGTTAAGGCATTACTTCCCGAACCACATCTGATCTGATTTCAAGAGCAAGACAAACTCGCTAGTAGACGATGCGGACATATGGTGTTTACATTTATATCAGCAGATTCCTTTGACCATTAATCTGAATGTTTTGAAGTAGGTAATAGGCTACAATGACAATGGTAAACTTTTGAAGTGATTTCATGAACATATGATATGTGTGTGTGTCATTTGGGTGGCCTAATGCCTCAATGTTTTCGTCAGGCCATTAATACACAGGTTCATAGGGGTAAAGTCCGATAATCCGAAAAATCCACTAATCCGAACGAGGGCCGGTCCGCTGCCCTTCGGATTAACGGAAGTTTACTGTACATGTGGCAGTCGAGGGATTCGAACCTAGGATGCTCACACCGAAATTCAGTGCATTTATCCATTGCGCTACGAAGACATAAATGAGATGGACTTAAGTTTCTGAAA
Organism: Paralithodes platypus; assembly: GCA_032716605.1. NCBI lineage: Eukaryota > Metazoa > Arthropoda > Malacostraca > Decapoda > Lithodidae > Paralithodes > Paralithodes platypus. The sequence goes on from CM064521.1 coordinate 42,995,577, forward strand.
AGACAAAGGGTACATTTTTATTGATTTTGTTTTTCATTTTATTATTTGTTTGCTGGAAGGATATTATATTTTTCAATTCCACCCCATTAGAAATTATTCATAGAATAAAGGGAAGAGGGTGCGTGGATCAGATGTTTTTTAGAGAAGCATAAGGAGATATTTTGGGCTTTTATAGATTTGGAAAAAGTGTATTATCGTGTGGATCGTGAAGCAATGTGGAAGGTGTTAAGGATGTACGGTATGAAATTGGAGGAAATTTGTTAGAAGCAGTTAAGAGTTTTTATGAAGGGAGCAGAGCATGTGTTAGAGCAGGAAATGGTGAGTTGAGTGAATGGTTTGAGGTAAAGGTAGGTTTGCGACAGGGTTGTGTAATGTCACCATGGCTATTTAATATGTTTATGGATGGTGTGGTGAGGGAGGTGAAAATGAGAACTATGGGAAGATGATTGGGTTTAATAGGAAAGAATGGTAAAGATTGGGAGTTGAATCAGTTGCTGTTCGCTGATGACACAGCGTTGGTGGCGGATTCTGAGGAGAAACTGCAGCGGGTAGTCAAAGAGTTTGGTGTGGTTTGTGGAAGGAGGAAACTGAAGGTGAACGTCAAAAAAAGTAAAGTAATGGTGTGTAATAGGGGTGATCGTAGGGTGAGTCTAGATGTGAGGCTGGATGGGGAAATATTGGAACAAGTAGAGTGTTTTAAATATCTAGGAGGAACAATAAGCAGGAGTGGAGGTATGGAAATGGAGGTAAAACAGAGTGTGTGAAGGAAGGAAGGTTTTCGGAGCAATGGGAAGTACAGTACATATGTGGAAGGTGAGAAATCTTGGAATGAAACTAAAAAGTGCAATGTATCAACATATTGTTGTGCCAACAGTGATGTATGGGGCTGAGACATGGGCTCTGAAGGAAAAGGAGAGAAGAAAGCAGGATGTGATGGGGATGAGCTGCTTGAGGAGTATGTGTGGAGTTACTCATAGAGACATATTGAGGAATGAAAAGATACGTAGGAGAGTGGGGCAGCAGGAACATTTGTCAGCCAGAGTGGACAGAAGGGTGCTGAGCTGATATAGTCATGTTGAACGAATGGAAGATGAAAGGCTTACAAAGAGAATATGTGAGTCAGATACAAGGGGAGATAGAAGGGCAGGAAGACCCCTATTGAGATGGAGAGACTGTGTAAGACAAGCTTTGGATGATAGAGGAATGACTATAGATCAGGCAAGAGAAGTGGTAATAAACAGGAATGAATGGAGAATCCTTGTGAATAGGCTAGATGAGTGAACACGTGGTCATTTGGGGGAAGGGGTCGGGCGCAAGTTGGACTAGATAATAGTCCATCAGGCGCATGGCCCGGGGAGACGATTTATATGAAGGGTGCGCCTGGAAGTGTGGTGGGCGGGCTTCTGGCTTCGGCTCCGCTGCATGTCTGCCTGCTGAGATCGGAACCTCTACGGGTGGTCGGGGGCCGGGGAGGGACCTTGGTGACCCTGGTCTCTGGGTCTTCTCCTGGATGACCAAGATGCGTGTGAATTTGTATTTTGTATTTTGTTTTTGTGTGTTCATTGTTTTCTGTTGTCCCTATTCTTGCTCTGTCTTGAGTCCCCCCCCCCCCCACCACACACAAAAAAAAGTGGGGATTGGGCCTGAGTAAATAGATAGATAGATAGATTTAAAAAAAATAAGACATAGGTATATGGGAGATAAATGCAGTAGATAGATAGACAGACAGACATTTGATGCATACAGTACTGTAAATAACATATCGAGACCTGACTGTATATATTATTTTTATTGGTATACCCTGGAGGTAAGGGATTAGAATATGCCCCACGTGCCTTCTACGTGTCGTAAGAGGTGACTAAAGAGGTTGGGTCGGTGGGCTTGCGACCCCCACCCGGAAAAAAAATACATAGCAACGATGAAAGAACAATCGGCCTCGGATGCGGACGGACCCTGTGTTGACAAACCCCGACCGACTATGGACAAGCCTACGGACATTCTGAGAATAGGGACATGGAATGTGAGTAGCATGAATGATGGCACAAAAGAGAGAGAGGTACTGGAAGTGTTAGTGAATGCCAGGCTGGATGTATGTGGAATGACGGAGACCAAATGGAAGGGTACAGATGTGAGAGTGGGAGTGTGGAATGGGTGTGTGTGCTGGAGTGAGTGAGGGAGCAGCGAGAGAAGGTGCGTGTTTGTTTGTAAATTGTAAGTAACAACTGGAAGGAGTGTGTAAGAGAATATGGGTCTGTGGGTTCAAGGATTGTGTGGGTGAGAATGAAAGTAGGAATACAAACGTGGGTGATTGTGTGTGTGTATGCTCCGACAGAGGATAAACTTGTAAGAGAGAAAGAGGAGTTCTGGGTGAATGTGGAGCCGTGCCTGGAGAAGTTTAACAAGAACGAAAGAATATTTCTGATTGGGGATATGAATGGTAAGGTGGGTGATAGGAAAGTTGATGGAGTGGTGGGAGGGTGGGGGGTACCGTTAGAGGTGAATGGGAATGGTAGTGCACTTGTGGACGTATGTGTGGGAAGGAGGTTGTGGATAGCCACCACCTTCTTCCGACACAGAATACGGTTTTGACAACCCGTAAGGGGAAGAAGGAAAAACTACTATTTATTGGTGGCAAGAGCCTATGGTAACTAACTAACACACACACACACACACACACACACACTAATAAAACTAACGTTGCGTTAGCAACTTTTTTTAGGGGGGGGGCGGGAGGGAAGGAAGGGGGTAGGGGTGGTAGGGAGGGGGTGGAAGGGAGGGGGTGGGGGGGGGGGAGGGGGCAGGGGGTGGGGGGAAGGAAGGAGGGGGTGGGGGTGGTGGGTGGGGAGTTAACCAACAACGAGCCCCCCTACCACCCCTAACTCCCCGCCTCCCCCTAACCCCCGCTACCACCCTACCCTCCCTACCCTCCTTCCTTCCCTTCACCCCTGCCCCCTCCCGCCCCCACCCCCTCCCTACCACCCCCACCCCCCTCCTTCCCTCCCAGCTCCGCCCCCCCCCCCGCCGCCCCCCCATAAAACACGTATAGCCTTTTTTAGCCCCTCGTCTTATTTTAAAGTTTAAAAATTCCATAGACGAGTTATTTATGAACCGATTTTGTTTAAATTTATACCATAAGTACACTTTGGCAAGCTGAATCGAATGGCGGAAACAGAATTAAAATCGGACCATTAGTTTAGGATTTAGATTTTGACGGGGCTTCCTGGAGGAATAAAGAGAAATAAAGGACAAAATAACAAAGCTTAGGGTAGAGGGTCAATTATATGAAGAGACAGTGGGTATGTGTGAAATTATGAATGATACATTAACATCCGTGTTTGTGGAGGAGGATGACTATGTAGAACCTGTGGTGGAATTGAATGAGATACAGGGACTAGAGTCGATAGAAGTCAACAAGGATGAACTAAAATCATTGTTGGAAGAATTGGACGTGAGAAAATCTATGGGCCCAAATAACATTGCTGGATGGGTATTAAGAGAATGTTCTGAACAACTAGTGAGACCTATTTTTAATATTGTTCAATACTCATTAAACAAGGGGGAACTTCCCTTAGAATGGAAACAAGCAAATATAACTCCAATATATAAAAGTGGAAATAAAGAAGACCCGCTAAATTATCGACCGGTATCCTTAACGAGTGTTATATGCAAGCTTTGTGAAAAGATTATTAGAAAAAGATGGGTGGGTATGTTGGAGGAGAGGGAAATAATTTCAAGCAAGCAGTTCGGGTTCAGAAAAGGTCATTCGTGTACCACAAATTTGTTGAGTTACTATGATAGGGTAATTGACATTGTACAAGGGAGGGAGGGGTGGGTAGATTGTATCTACTTAGATTTCAAGAAGGCATTTGATAAGGTGCCTCATAAGAGATTGTTGTGGAAGCTCAAGACTGTGGGGCGGGTTGAGGGAGTATTATTAAAGTGGATGGAAAACTATTTAATTGGGAGGGAAATGCGAACAGTAATAAAAGGAAAGTTCTCCTCGTGGAAAAGGGTAAAAAGCGGAGTGCCTCAAGGATCGGTGTTGGCCCCAATCATGTTTTTGGTTTTCATCAACGACCTTCAAATGGGAATAGGCTCATATATATCTATGTTTGCTGATGATGCAAAATTAATGAAGCATATTACAAGTAGGAGTAGTTGTGAAGAATTACAGAGAGATCTAGATAAGTTATATGAGTGGAGTCAAACTTGGAAAATGGAATTCAACACGAGTAAGTGTCAGGTTCTTGAGATGGGAAAAAGTAAATATAGACCTTCTTGGGGATATAAAATAGGAGATGAAATAATTAGTAAAGCTGTGAAAGCAAAAGACCTAGGGGTAGTTGTGGCAGACAGCTTGTCACCTGAACAGCATATAAATAAAATAACTGGTGAAACCTATGCAGTGTTGACTAACATGAGAATAGCTCTGAATTATTTAGATGAAGAGATGTTAGCAAAAATAATAGGGACAATAATACGACCAAGACTGGAGTATGCAGCAGTGGTGTGGTCTCCACACCTTATAAAACATAATAAAAAACTGGAAAGAGTTCAGAGAGTTGCCACTAAGATGATAGCTAGCCTTAGAGACCTACCTTATGAGGAGAGATTGGAGAGGCTAAAGCTGCCAACGCTGAGGGAGAGGAGAGAGAGAGGTGACATGATCATGATGTTTAAGTGTGTGAAAGGTTTTGAGAAGATCGACAAGGGAGATTTTGTGGTGAGGGACGAGGGAAGAACCAGGGGTCATGATTGTAAGTTGAGGAAAGTTATATGTAAGTCTGATGTAAGAAAGTTCAGCTTCCCGTATAGAAGCATTGAGTGTTGGAATAAGTTGGATGGGGAGGTGGTGGGAGCAAGAAATATCCAAACTTTTAAAGCAAAATTGGATAAATGTAGAGAGAGAGACAGGACAACACGAGCTTAGGCTCAAATCCTGTATACTACAATTAGGTGAGTACAATTAGGTGAGTACACACACACACACACACACACACACACACACACACACACACACACACACACACACACACACACACATATCCCTTATATGAGATAATGAAATACTCTCTGGAAGTGGGAAAATTACCAATGGACTGGAAGAGAGCCAACATTGTACCGATTTATAAAGGTGGGAACAGGGAACATCCATTGAATTATCGACCTGTGTCACTTACTAGTATAGTGTGCAAAATCTGTGAGAAAATAATTAAGAAAAGATGGATGATTTACTTGGAAAAGAATAATCTACTATCTAACAGGCAATTTGGATTCAGGGAGAGTACCTCATGTGTTACAAATCTACTCAGTTTTTATGACAGAGTGGTTGACATATTACAAGAGAGAGATGGATGGGTGGATTGCGTATATATTGACATGAAGAAAGCTTTTGACAGAGTATCGCATAGCAGGCTGAAGTGGAAATTAAAAGAGTATGGAGGGATTCAGGGTAGTTTGTTAAATTGGATGGAGGACTATCTTTCAGGGAGACAGATGAGGACTACTATCAGAGATAAATTTTCTACGTGGAAAGATGTCACAAGTGGAGTTCCGCAGGGAGCGGTGCTGGCTCCCATAATGTTTCTAATATACATTAACGACATGCCAAAGGATATAAATGCATATATGAATATGTTTGCAGATGATGCCAAGATCATGAAGCGTATAGAAGATGAAAACAGTGGTAGGGAATTACAGAGGGATTTGGATAGGATAGATCAATGGAGCAAGAAGTGGAAAATGGAATTTAACACAAATAAATGTCATGTAGTGGAAATGGGAGTAAGTAAAAGAAGGCCTCATACGGAATATAAGTTAGGAGAAAACACTATTAACCCATCAGAGAAAGAAAAGGACTTAGGGATAACTGTTAGGAGTGATCTTTCACCTGAGAATCATATTAATAAGATAGTGGGAGAAACATATGGACTGCTAAACAGAATAAAAATAGCCTTTAACTATATAAACGAGGAGATGCTGGAGAAAATAATAAAAACATTGGTGAGACCAAGACTGGAGTATGCGGCAGTGGTGTGGGCACCACATCTAAAAAAGCATATAAAGAAGCTGGAGAAGGTTCAGAGAGCTGCAACTAGGATGATACCAGAACTGAGAGAATTACCATATGAGGAGAGATTAAAGAAATTAGATTTACCATCTCTAATGGATAGGAGGGAGAGAGGCGATATGATTATGATGTACAAATGTGTGAGAGGACTCGAAAAGGTGGACAAGAAGGGTTATATTGTGAAAGATAATGGTAGAACTAGGGGGCATAGATATAAACTAATGAAAGGAAGATGTAAAGGAGATGTGAGAAAGTATAGTTTCCCTTACAGAAGTATAAGTAAGTGGAATCAGTTGGAAGAGGAAGTGGTGTGTGCCAAAAACATTCATATTTTTAAGGCAAAGTTAGATAATTGTAACTCAGGAAGCGGGACAATACGAGCCTAAAAAGCTCAACTCCTGTATACTACAAATAGGTAAATACAAATAGGTAAATACACACACACACCTACACTACCGAGGATTAACCTCCCATTGTAGTAGGCTGTACCTAACCCTACCTGTACAGACTTGAATGCTGCACCCTCTTTACCCTTCACCTCTTTACCCTGACCCTACCAAAACAGTTTTTGTATGTATGTATGTTTGTGTGCATACGTGAGCGTATGTGTATACGGACATGTGCACACTTACTGCATGTTCTTATGTTCCTATATATGTATGTATATGTATGTGCGTACGTACATGTATATACTTTTTATTAATAATGTGTAATAACGGCCTGTCACACCATATATACGCGCCCACCTCTAATAATATATGCATAAGTGTGTGTGCGTGTGTGTATTAGAATATAATTATGTATGTATTTGCTTGAGTTTGTTTATGTATATATGTATCTATGTATGTGCAGTATATGTGTATGTATGTGTGCGTATATGTGTATGTATGTATGCGTTATTTATGTATATATATATGTGTCTATAGTGTATACTGTTTGTGGTTCGAGCCCGGCTGAGAGTATCAGGTAGGATAAGAGAAGAGCATATATGCATGTAATGTGCATATATTTATGTATATGTATGTCTGTGTGTATGTGCTGTCAATGGTTCGAGCCCGGTTGAGAATATAAGGTATATAATATATATATGTACTGTACGTGTATTTATATGGTCATATGCACATATGTATGTAAATATACGTACATATGAGCGAGAACATATTGCTCACTAGCGCAACTTCTGATTATAAATCTATGCATAAGCATTATCTATTATTAAGTGTTCGCGTATCTTCATCCATGTATTTCCACCCTTAACAATAGAACGCCCAGCTCTTCCATATTTCGCCTTCTTTTCACACACACACACACACACAGAAAAGAAAAGAAGTGGTGGTACAGGAAGAAGGATTGGAGGGAGAGGTGCAACAGGAAGGGGAAATAGTAGGATAAAGACAGGGAATATCAATCATAATGGTAAAAGCAACAGGTGCAAGATGGTCTATAGCAATGTGGATGGGCTGCTATCAAAGAAATTAGAAATAAATGATTACATCAGACAGGAAGAGCCCTTAATATTGTGTCTATGTGAAACTAAACTAAATAAAGGGATAAGTTTGGAGGGAATGGGATGGAACAACTATAATATCTGGAGAAGGGATAGAGAAGACAAGATGGGGGGAGGGGTGCTAATTCTTACACATAATAAATTGAAAACAAGAATGATTGATCTGAATAATAGTAGTAAAGCGGAAATATTAGCAGTAGAATTGACAGATGATGACAATCAAAAGGCGGATATTGTAGTGGCCTACATGCCGCCCTACACAGGGGCTTGGGAAGAGGAGGAATACAAATTTATCAAAGATGAGATGATTATTTGTATTGAAAAATTAACTCGTAGAAACAATGAATTAATTATAGTAGGGGACTTCAACTGTAAAGAGGTGGATTGGGAGCAGAGAGAAGCTGGTAGCAACGTGAACTCGTGGGGGTATAGGCTACTGGATATGGTAACAGAAAATTTATTAGTGCAAAATATAAAGGAAAATACAAGAAGAAGGGGAAATGATGAAGCATCCAGATTGGACCTAATGTTTACTAGAGACCCAGATGTAATTTCTGATATAAAATACTTACCACCTTTAGGCAAGAGCGATCACGTTGTAATGGATATAGAAATCCTATTGGGTTATTCCAATATGGAGGAGAGGGAGGAGCACAAGGAAACTAGGTTTGACTATGCAAAAGGAGACTACCAATCACTGAGACAATACTTTAGAGATGTTGACTGGAGTGAAATACATCAGAGAAATAGTGTAGACGAGAAGTATGGAGTATTTAAAACAATATATGAAGAAGGAGTTAATAAATATGTCCCTAAACAAGGTAATAGGTCAGCGAAGGAAAAGGATTGGTTTAATGAAAAATGTAGGAAAGCCAAGGAAAAGAGAGACCAAGCATGGAAGGCAGCTAGAAAAAGGTGTAATAGAGAAACTTGGAACAGATACAAGAGATTAAGAAATGTATATGCTGCAATCAGGAGACAAGAAGCCAGAGAATATGAGAAGAACATTGTGAAAAAATGTAAGAGTGATCCTAAGCTGTTCTATAGGTTTATAAATAGTAAAATGAAGGTAAGGGATAGAATAGTCAGGTTGAAGGTTGAGGGGACCACTTATGATGACGACCAGAATATGTGTGAAATTATGAACAATACACTACACTCAGTATATACTAAAGATGATAACTTTGAAGAAGTACCGGTAGGTGAAATTGGTGATAAACTGGGAGAGATTAATTTTCTCCCAGAGGAGCTAGTAGAAATAATGAAAGGACTAGATGTGAAAAAAGCAGTGGGACCTGACAATGTAGCGGGATGGATTTTGAAAGAATGTGCTGACGAACTAGTGAAACCCTTATATGAGATAATGAAATACTCTCTGGAAGTGGGAAAATTACCAATGGACTGGAAGAGAGCCAACATTGTACCGATTTATAAAGGTGGGAACAGGGAACATCCATTGAATTATCGACCTGTGTCACTTACTAGTATAGTGTGCAAAATCTGTGAGAAAATAATTAAGAAAAGATGGATGATTTACTTGGAAAAGAATAATCTACTATCTAACAGGCAATTTGGATTCAGGGAGGGTACCTCATGTGTTACAAATCTACTCAGTTTTTATGACAGAGTGGTTGACATATTACAAGAGAGAGATGGATGGGTGGATTGCGTATATATTGACATGAAGAAAGCTTTTGACAGAGTATCGCATAGCAGGCTGAAGTGGAAATTAAAAGAGTATGGAGGGATTCAGGGTAGTTTGTTAAATTGGATGGAGGACTATCTTTCAGGGAGACAGATGAGGACTACTATCAGAGATAAATTTTCTACGTGGAAAGATGTCACAAGTGGAGTTCCGCAGGGAGCGGTGCTGGCTCCCATAATGTTTCTAATATACATTAACGACATGCCAAAGGATATAAATGCATATATGAATATGTTTGCAGATGATGCCAAGATCATGAAGCGTATAGAAGATGAAAACAGTGGTAGGGAATTACAGAGGGATTTGGATAGGATAGATCAATGGAGCAAGAAGTGGAAAATGGAATTTAACACAAATAAATGTCATGTAGTGGAAATGGGAGTAAGTAAAAGAAGGCCTCATACGGAATATAAGTTAGGAGAAAACACTATTAACCCATCAGAGAAAGAAAAGGACTTAGGGATAACTGTTAGGAGTGATCTTTCACCTGAGAATCATATTAATAAGATAGTGGGAGAAACATATGGACTGCTAAACAGAATAAAAATAGCCTTTAACTATATAAACGAGGAGATGCTGGAGAAAATAATAAAAACATTGGTGAGACCAAGACTGGAGTATGCGGCAGTGGTGTGGGCACCACATCTAAAAAAGCATATAAAGAAGCTGGAGAAGGTTCAGAGAGCTGCAACTAGGATGATACCAGAACTGAGAGAATTACCATATGAGGAGAGATTAAAGAAATTAGATTTACCATCTCTAATGGATAGGAGGGAGAGAGGCGATATGATTATGATGTACAAATGTGTGAGAGGACTCGAAAAGGTGGACAAGAAGGGTTATATTGTGAAAGATAATGGTAGAACTAGGGGGCATAGATATAAACTAATGAAAGGAAGATGTAAAGGAGATGTGAGAAAGTATAGTTTCCCTTACAGAAGTATAAGTAAGTGGAATCAGTTGGAAGAGGAAGTGGTGTGTGCCAAAAACATTCATATTTTTAAGGCAAAGTTAGATAATTGTAACTCAGGAAGCGGGACAATACGAGCCTAAAAAGCTCAACTCCTGTATACTACAAATAGGTAAATACAAATAGGTAAATACACACACACACACACTACCGAGGATTAACCTCCCATTGTAGTAGGCTGTACCTGACCATACGGACCATATACGGACTTGAATTGCTGCACCCTCTTTACCCTGACCATACCAAAACAGTTTCTGTATGTATGTATGTTTGTGTGCATACGTGAGCGTTTGTGTATACGGACATGTGCACACTTACTGCATGTTCTTATGTTCCTATATATGTATGTGTATGTGCGCACGTACGTGTATATATGTATGTTCTGTATATGAGTAAGTAAATAAATGTGTATATGTACTGTATATCACTTACTCTCATGGTTATTTTATGATAATTTGTATTCTGCACCTGCATCATTATTGTATTTATTTATTTTGTTTGTAAACTGAGCTTACCATCCTCATATCTGTACATCTCATGTTCATCCACTAAATTGTAAAATGTGTATTTTCAGCTCATGAGGCTGCCATTCTTTAATAAACCGTTTATTATTATTATTATTATTATACGTATGTTCTGTATATGAGTAAGTAAAATAAATGTGTATATGTACTGTATATCACTTACTCTCATGGCTATTTTATGATAATTTGTATTCTGCACCTGCATCATTATTGTATTTATTTATTTTGTTTGTAAACTGAGCTTACCATCTTCATATCTGTACATCTCATGTTCATCCACTAAATTGTAAAATGTGTATTTTCAGCTCATGAGGCTGCCATTCTTTAATAAACCGTTTATTATTATTATTATTATTATATCTGAACCTTCCCATTTGGTCTCTGTCATTCAGGGTGTCAAACGACGCTGTTTTTTTGAGTGATAACGCAATGAACTTTTTGTATAATAATAACAAAAACTCCCCCCCCTGCCCCCCAAAAAAAAGGTAGGCTAGGCTAAATTGACACAATTTTGGTCTCCATATTTTCCATCTTGATTGTTTTTGTTTTTTTGCAGGAAATACTGTTTTAGACACCTAAATTCTCAAAAAAAAAATCTGGGGGGCATGCCCCCGGACCCCCTCATTATAGTGCGGCCTTCGCCGCGCTATAATGATAACAAAATAATATTAGTATAATTAGTAAAGCCTTCGATGCCATCCCCCGCCACAACCTAACAAACAAAATCTACAACACAAACATGCACAACAACACAAAACGGTGGCTGGCCAACTTCCTAGCAGGCAGATGTGCACACGTATCTTTTGCCGGTCAGTCATCTAAAATCAGAAACTTTCCAAACGGAGTCCCACAAGGATCCGTCCTATCGCCCGCACTCTTCAATCTGTACATGCACGATATAACTACACCCAATACGCCCCAAATAAACTTAGCCTCCTATGCAGATGACATAACACTCACATGCACACACCATGACCCAAAAAGAGCAACAGATTTCCTTCAACCCTATCTCAACACACTACATGGCTGGTGCACTATAAACAGACTTAATCTAGCCCCAGCCAAATCCACCGCAACCCTGCTCACAAGTTGGACAGGAGAACACGAATACATCCCTCAACTCACCATAAACAACACACCCCTAACACATACACACACACCCAAAATCCTAGGAGTAACATATGATACTCATATGACATTCAAACAGCACACCACAAACATTAAAAAGAAACTGACACCCAGACTTAACGCCCTCAGGTCACTTGCTCACACAAAATTTGGACACAACAAAGAAACTACCACCACAGTATATAAACAATACATAAGATCAGTGATGGAATACGCAAGCCCAGCCTGGGCTTCTAACCTAGCTGAAACACATCATAAGACCTTACAGACTATTCAAAACAAAGCCCTGAAGATCATTACAGGCTGCACAGCTACTGCACCCACAGATCACCTACATCAAGAAACCAAAATCCTCAAAGTCAAAGACCATCTGGACATGAGAGGCACTCAATTCCTGGCAGCAGCCTCCACGAACCAAGACCACCCACTAAACTACATGGCAACACACCCACAGACACCAAGAAATATCAAAACAACACCCAGCACACGGTATCACACACAATTATTGTCCTCTCTCCCTCCCTGCCCACCCCGAACCAACTTCCAGAAGCACATCCATACTCATATCTCTCACCGATCCATCCACTCACTCACAGACAACACGCAGCTGCATGCACGACCTCCCGAAATCCATCCTTCCGAATCCTCCCTTCCTCGCGAGGACAGAGTCCACCTGGCCAGGCTGAGATGCGGACACCATCCAGCTCTCCTGAGCTATCAGAAGAGACTGGATGACTCCGTTGTCGACACCTGCCCGGGATGTAACACAGCACCCCATACCATTAAACACATCATAGAAGACTGCATTTCACACAACCACTTACGCCAACAACACAATCTACACTCAATGAGAGCTCTGTGGGAAAGCCCGATCGTGGCCATGGCCTTTCTCAGGGACTCGGGGCTGTTCGGCCAGGCAGCTTAGGGAACAACAACAAAATAATAAACCATAATGATAACACAATTCATATTTTGTGGATTGACACCCTGCTGTCATTCCACATACATCCAGCCTGGCATTCACTAACACTTCCAGAACCTCTCTCTCTTTTGTGCCATCATTCATGCCACTAACATTCCACGTAGCCATATCTATAAATACTTATAATAAAATAAATACTTATAAATCTATAATAGGCTACTAGATTAGGTTAGGTTAGGTTATTTGGTTAGGGTAATGTATTTTTGTATCCAAAGGCAGTCAAAATAGACGGAAACATGATGGGGTACACCCGGTAATTACATTCTTGCCAAGTATTGACAACCATGTTTCAAAAGATTTTTTTTTAGTACAATATTTTTATTAGGTTTCGCCGAGGATTAAAACACATTTTGTAATGATGTTTAGAGCATAGGCTAGATTCCATATTTGTCTTCAAATATTGCATAATAATTTGTGACCATAAAATTCAGTAATAGGGCCTAGGCTACTAATCTGTGTCACATCTAGATTGATAGACTTTTGTCAGAGGGGGCGGAATGCCCTAATAATCTATTTCCTCATATTGCCACCTAGGCTATACCACATCACTTACCTCGTCGTACCTTCCTGTTAAATACAATAATTTGTTTAGCTCGTAGGCTATAGCCTAGGCCTAGGTGCAATAACTACATCCATCCAGGTAATTCTTCAGTACTGCGCCTTCTCTCAACTTCTCAAGTCTCAACCCCCTCCCCCCACCAACCCACGTTATAATACTTGTATTAGAATAACAGGCCTGACTCCTGGAGGTTCAAAATATCATAAAATATAACATAGAATGGGTTATTAGCCTATTAGGCCTAGGCTATTCACTAGGCTAAATCGGAAGGTGTTGAATTGAACAATTACGATGACAAGTTTTAGCCTAGAGGCGAGCAATCAAAGCGCCAATAGGTGCAATCCTTCTTGCATAGGCCTAGTTACACTGGTAAATTATAGTCCACTAGTACTGGTAAGGTTAGCCTAGACGTCCTACATCAATGTCTAGTACCCTGTCAAGTGGTTGTAGCACCGCAGCTAGGCTAGCCTATACAAGACAACAATTCTACTTATTATATACTTACTCAACTATTTCTCTTCCAAATAGCACGTGCAACTCGGTAAAAGACGGCACAAAAATTATTACTTGCTGTAAAAGAGGTAGATAAAAATAATTAGTACCTTACCGACTGGCCCACTCGACGGCTCCTTAGTCCTTAGTCAACTTATTGGTACATCTTCACTCCAGGACACTCATCAATATACGGTTTAGATTGATTATATATGTTAAATATCATGATAACATTAATGTATTTACAGGTTTATAAGGCTTAATTATGAATTTAGCTAAATTTGATATATCCTACTAATCATACATCAGTTCAGTTCAGTTGGAATTGCAAATACATGGACAAAGACAGCTGATTTTTTCCCAACAGCTGATCGCATTTACCAAACGCAAAATATATCATCTAAAGCTTCGGAAAATACTTACTTATTATGAAATGTATATAGTTTAGTTGTATTAACCTCTCATAATAAAACATAGTTTCAAATAAAGGTATATTTATATTACCATGCAACTCATCCTTATACACTACTTAAGAAAACTAAATGAAGTCCCATGTTTGTGATTGTCTGCTTACCGAATCCAGTCCAGTCATTCTCAAAGTTGCAGTCATGGGTCGTGACAGTGCCGTTAAAACTGTGGTTTCTGCCTACGAAAAGCTGAAAAATGAATGGTCAAAGAAGAACAGAAACTTACAGACTTGTGGGAAGCTTCTGTCTGATATAAAGGTGAGGTTTGGTGTCTTATAGCCTAATGTAAACTGAAGTAGGCCTAGGCTATAGCGTAGGCTGCTAAGCCTAAGCGAGTCTAGGATATCCACTCCAGAGGACCAGTCGACCAGAGTGTTCTTGTTTTAGAGTTTAGGCCTTGAACAGCTTTGCAGTTTCAATAAGCATCTACAATATCATCAATATTGGTCAGTAGGCTATGTTTGGAAAAACTCCATTTATTGGTCACCAATTTCCCATGGATTTTTTTATTTTTCCCTGTTAGTTTTCATCAATATATAGTGTTTAGAAATAATTAGAACCCTCGGCGAAACCGGTTTCCCCATTATAAAACGATCTTAAGACACGCCGCCCGATAGTGGGGAGGGCTATGAAGTACAGGGAAAATGAGGGGTTAAATGCGTAAAACGGCGATACAAACGTATTCAAGCAAAACTTGGCTCGGGTTTGAAGGTATTTCGAAAACCCGAGCCAAGTTTTGGCCAAAGCTGGCTCGGATTTTGCGAGTTTGTAGACAACAAAAGGACAGTAACCTCATTTAGAAATTTGGCTCAGGTTTCCCAAAATTGCAAACCCATAAAACCCGAAATTTGGAAAACCCGAGCCAGCTTTTGGCCAAAGCTGGCTCGGATTTTGCGAGTTTGTAAACAAACAAATGACAGTAACCTCATTTAGAAATTTGGCTCAGGTTTCCCGAAATTGCAAAGCCATAAAACCCGAATTTTGGAAAACCCGAGCCAAGTTTTGGGAAAAGTTAGCTCTGATTTTGCGAGTTTTAAGAGTAAACAAATTTCACTAACCTAATTTCGATTTTTGGCTCATGTTAAGCTATCATAGTGTTTACAAGCCTAGTTCCAGTCTAGTTCAGTCAGTGACAGGAGAAGGTTGTGTTAATCTGAGCTCCTGCCCGGACCACTTACCAGTGACCTTTAGTGACCATTACACCTACCTGTGTTTGGGGGCAGTGCACTCGTGTTATATAAAAGTGTTATAGCTCAGTTTTTAGCTGTTAGTTTACTTGTTTTTGTTTTTCTGTACTTAGTTTCTTGCTCCTCGCTAAGCTTATTGGGATCATGGCAGGTATGGAGTGCGAGTCTCTAACTGATCTGCATCATCTTATTCTCCAGGTAAGAGAGGAGATGGTTGTGGTGAAGGAAGAGGTCTTGGCTCTAAGGGAGGTTAATGTTAAACTTCAGAGGGAAGTGGATTTGATTAAAGACGAAAATCTAGCTTTCAAGCTTAGCCAAGAGGAAATAAAGTCAAGTAAGGGGAAAAGGGAGGAAGTTGATGAAAAATTGTATTCATGGCAGGTTGTTAAAAATACGGGTGGGAAAGTCACACTCAAGAAGCAGGATAGTAGAATAGGTATGAGTGTGACAAATACATTCTCTCCTTTGCGAGACGAATGTGAGGGAAAAGATAGTCAGGATAAGGGAGGGATAACCGAAGTGCCTGCCGCCGACTCAGCTCCAACCTCTGACGCTGTGCTACCTACCACCACCACCACCACCACCACCACCACCACCACCACCACCACCACCACCACCACCACCACCAAGGGAGCTTCTGCCACCACCGGGGGTTCTCCAACTGCAGCTGCTGAATCCTCCCGAGGGAAAGGTAAGTCTGTGTCCCGAGAAGGTAAGTCTGTGTTGATTGTGGGCGACTCCATGGTAAGACATCTAGTTAGGGCTACCCGCACTAAACTTAGGAAGGTTGTGTGTCTGCCTGGCCATGGAGTTGGGAGGGTTTTAGAGAAGATGGACCACATCTTGGAAGATAGTGGAGATAACCCCATTATCTGTCTCAGTGCCGGGAGTAACGATGTTGGTAAGGGTAGAAGTGAGGAACTGCTGCAGCAGTATCGGGATGTGTTAGATAAAATTAGGATGAAGGGAGGGATCCCTGTAGTACATTGTATCCTACCCAGAAGAGGAGTTCCCAAGGAATGGACATCCAGGGCGATTGGTGTCAATTGCCGTTTGGAGAAATATTGCAAAGAAAAAGCAATACCATTCATTGATAACTGGGATAGTTTCTATGGGAGAGATGGGATGTACGCAAGGGATGGGGTTCATCTTTCACGGTTAGGGGTTTCTACATTAGCTAGTTCTTTAGCAAATTAGATAGGGTGGTTGTGGGGTTTTGAACAGAAATATTGAGAGTGTAAATGAGAGGTTAAATGGAACAATTTTAGCGTCAGGCGAAAGCGATAAGGATATTCAGTCTCATGCTAAAAATGATGACTATACTGCAAATGATAGTAGTGATGGTGCAACGGAAGATGGAAATGTCGCTAAAAACAAAGGTAAATTAGGTATAAAGAAAAGAAGTAAATTGAGAGTATATTACACAAACTGTAGGAGTCTATGTAACAAAATGAACGAACTTAGAGCCCTTGTTAGCAAAGAAAATATAGACATAATATTGTAGCGCTAACTGAAACGTGGATTAATACAGAAACCAGGCATTTTTTAGCAGAATTTGATATACCAGGATATAGTTTGTTTAAATATGACCGAACAAGTAAGAGGGGTGGCGGTATAGCAGTGTTTGTCAGGAGTACATTAAAAAGCTGTATTAAATCAGGTATTAGACTAAATAACGATAATGAAAGTGTTTGGGTAGAGGTTAACGAAGGTAGTGAGACCATAGTTATTGGAGTTATGTATAGACCGCCAAATATGAGTAGAAATGACGGAACGTCATTATGGGAGGAAATTAAAATGGCATCAAGGTTTAGCAATGTGTGCATTATGGGGATTTTAATTTTCCGAATATAGATTGGCAGCATCAAATAGGAGACTCTGATTCTGAGGAGTTTATAGAGGTTGTTGTTGTTGTTGTTGTTGTTGTTCCTGTTCCCCAAGCTGCCTGGCCGAACAGCCCCAAGGCCCCGAGCAAGGCCAAGGCCATAACCGTGCGCCCCCACAGAACCCTCACTGCCGACCACAATAAAGCCTGGGTGACCGAAGCCACTCCATGGCGGGGAGCTGAGGAGGGTGCGGAAACGCCCGGTTTATAGAGGTAGTACAAGATAGTTTTTTATTTCAATTCATAGATACGCCGACTAGAGGTAATAATATTCTCGATTTAGTTTTCAGTAACAATGAACATATGGTAAATAATGTAGAGATAGGGGACCACCTAGGAAATAGTGACCACAATTCTGTGTATTTTAATATACAATGGAAAGGTAATACCAGAGAGAATACAACATTAATACCTGACTTTAGAAAAGCCAATTATGGTGGGTTAAGAAGAGCCCTATTAGCGGACCCTATGGTCAAAAAATTAAGTCGATCCAGGTGTCCAAATGAGTGTACCCCTTCTCAGGCACCTGTCATCTTAAGTCAGGAAGAGACGTCAACCTTGGTAGATGCATACGATAATTTTATCAAGTCAGTATTCAATGCACAAATAAATACATCCCCAAAAGAAAATTTAGATCAACACAGAACCAACCCAAATGGATGAATAATAGACTATTAGATCTTCTAGGACAAAAGAGGAATATATAGAAAAATTAGAAAAGGCGAAATTCACCTACTTGCTTACTATCAGAATCTATCAAGACAGGTAAAAAAGGATATTAGGAAAGAAAAAAGAAATTATGAAATTAAGGTTGCCAATGACTCAAAAAATAATCCTAAAGCTTTTTACCAACTATATAAATCCAAGGTTAGAGATGTAATTGGTCCCCTTAAAACTTCGATAGGAGAAATGACAGAAAATGATTTAGAAATGTGCAGTACATTAAATAGTCAATTTCTTTCCGTTCTCACTAATGAAAATTTGGCACAGTTTCCAGAAGTCCGTAAGGTATATAGCGATAGTATAGAAAATAGGTTAAGTACGGTTACTATAAGTAGAAATGATGTGCTTAAGGAAATTGACAGACTGAAACCTCATAAATCGCCTGGTCCTGATGAGGTATATGCTAGAGTATTAAAAGAATGTAGGGATGAGTTAAGTTACCCATTAACATTTTTATTTAACAAGTCATTGGAGACAGGTATAGTTCCAGAAGCTTGGAAGCTTGCAAACGTAGTTCCGATCTTCAAAAAAGGTGACAAATCAATAGCATCCAATTACCGTCCCATTAGTCTTACATCAATCATAGGAAAGCTACTAGAGTCAATTATTGCTAGTAAAATTAGAAACCACTTAGATACATTTAATTTAATAAACTCTTCTCAGCATGGATTCACTCAGGGACGTTCTTGCCTTACTAATTTGCTTAGTATTTTCTCAGAGGTATATGAAGCAGTAGATAATGACAAGTCATATGATATAATATATTTAGATTTCAGTAAAGCTTTCGACAGAGTCCCCCATGAGAGATTGATGAGAAAGGTTGAGGCGCATGGAATAGGTGGGGCGTTGTTGGGATGGATTAGGTCATGGCTAATTGGTAGGAAGCAGAGAGTCAGCATAAATGGTACGAAGTCAGAATGGGGAGCAGTCAAAAGTGGTGTACCCCAGGGATCTGTATTAGGTCCTCTGTTGTTTGTTATATACATAAATGACCTTGATTTAGGTATAACTAGTAGGATAAGTAAATTTGCAGACGATACCAAAATGGGGAGAACAATTGATTCAGTTAGAGATATAGAGTGCCTCCAAAGGGATCTAGATACCTTACACGAATGGTCAGTAAATTGGCAGATGAAGTTTAACATTGACAAATGCAAGGTATTAAAGATAGGGAAGATGCATACAAATGTTAAATATAAACTAGCTAATATGGAATTAGAAAACTCGAATTGTGAGAAAGATCTAGGTGTGTTTGTTAGCAATGATTTGAAGCCTAGACAACAGTGTATAAGCGTTCGAAACAAGGCAAACAGGATTCTCGGGTTCATCTCAAGGAGTGTGAGTAACAGAACTGCTGATGTTATCTTAAAACTTTACTTGTCATTAGTGAGACCCCATATGGATTATGCTGTTCAATTTTGGTGTCCTTATTACAGAATGGACATAGATTCATTGGAGAGAGTACAACGTAGAATGACAAAAATGATCCATAATATTAGAAATCTTCCGTATAAAGAAAGGTTGAAGAAATTAGGCTTACATTCGTTAGAGAGACGCAGAGTTAGAGGGGATATGATAGAGGTGTTCAAGTGGGTTAGTGGGATTAACAAAGGGGACATGACAAATGTACTAAAGCTCAGTGATAGCGAAAGAACTCGTACCAATGGTTTCAAATTAGATAAATTTCGTTTCAGAAAAGATATAGGCAAATATTGGTTTGGTAACAGAGTTGTAGATGGGTGGAATGGACTACCAAGTGCTATAGTGGGATTAAAAACGATAGGGAGCTTTAAGATAAAATTGGATAAGCATATGGACGAGAAGGGTTGGGTGTGAAGGGGGATCAGCAGGGTTGGGCCAATCAGCGCTCTGCAGACCCCCGGAATCCTGCGTTAATCTCTAACCGTTTTGGTAAGATGATCCTCAGGGTATTAGAGTGTTGAGCCTATAATTGGGCTTTGTAATTGGGGTTGTGTGGGACAGGGATCTGCCTTGCTTAGGCCAAAAGGCTTTCTGCAGACTCCCATTTTCTTATGTTCTTATGTTCTTATACCCCTTTGAAAGGACATTAGCCTAACCTAACAACCTTACCTAACCTATCCTAGTATTATGGGTGGCCCAGGGTGGGGGCTGCCGCGGCGCCGCCCCCACACCCCCGCTATTTGCATCTTTGACCGATTGTTTGTGTATTTGTCTGTGAAAAGGGGGTAATTGTTTAGTGTATGGCCTGCTAAAGAAAATTGATTTTTGAGCACAGACTAAACCAAATGTTCACTACTGTATTTACATAGCTGGTCATTAACCTAACCTAACCTAACCTAACCTAACCTAAGGTAACCTGGGCATCCTGGGGGCTGCTGCCCCCAGACCCCTGCTGGTCTTGGGATGAAAATTGATAAAAAACACATATCTCTTACCTCATTATTCAAAGTTTTGTATTTGGTTTAATATACACTTCCCAGGTCATTTAAACAGTTCTATTGCTTCTATATATCATATAATACACCATAGAATGTTTTTAATAACTAGAAAAAAAGAGGACTTCGATTAAACAATTACGGAAATAGGCCTACCTTAAAACACGAGCCAAGTTTTGCTTAAAAAATTTTGTTTTCGCCGTTTTTAAACCCGCGAAAATATGAAAGCGTAATTGCATACCTTATTGAGATGTGGAGGGAGTAGGTGGGGAAGAGATGCGTCCACGTTTTCGACGAGGAGTTACGACGAGTAGTGGTTTTATTTAAAAACCAATAATGACTGCATCGCCACTGGTCTGCCGGTTCATAATAGTAACATTCGTTTGAGCAGAGTTTGCAGGAAACAGAGGTAGGCAAACAACCATGGTCAGTAAAAACCTTAAGGGCTGCACTATTGTTCCTTGTAGTGTCAATAATCACTGAATGTGGGAGGGTTGAACAACCATTACAAGCGGCGTCCATGACTAAAGTGAGGAGAGACTTAAATGAAGGTGTGTATCTGTGATTGGTTCAGTGCAATGATGTAATCAAGGTCAATAAACTCACCTGATAGGTTGCTGGTTGTATGCGTGACGGAATCTATGAGTTTAATGACGTGGTCAGAAAAAAACCCCAATAAGAATCCAGAAGTGTCTCGTGACGTATTGCGCAGGAGTTAGGAAATGAAACTCCGTATTTCCAATGAGGATTGGCAGATGGCGTGATAGTATTACAAAAGTTGAAGGATAGAGCTCTCCAGTTCACGAAAAAATGGCGTCGCTGAAAGCCGCGCCGTCTATAAGAGAGTATTGACAACCGTTTTACGGTAGGTAGACATGTTGTTACCGTTTTTTTTTAATAGGTTTTGCCGAGGGTTGAAACTAATTTTAATATGATGCTTAGAGCATATAGATTCCATATCTGTCTTCAAATATGTCAAAATAATTGGTGACCAATAAATGGAGTTATACTTATGTTTCATAGGGCTCATAGGCTGGATCATGTAGGCTAGGCAATGTTTTTTTTTTTAAATTAGGCTAGCCTTCGGCGGCCTGGCCGGGCGGCTACTGCCGAGTATTTCCACCTCAGCTACGTCTTCAAAATGGCTTCCCCCCCTAGGCTATTAGGAAAGTCAGGAAATTATAGGGAAAAACGGTAAAAATTGAAGAGACCCCGGGGCCTGGACAGCATTTTTACTAGGCCTAGTTAATTTTTGTTTTAGTTAGGAGCTGTCGTAGCCTAGCGGGCTAAGTCTCTACGCGCTATGTTGGTGACGACTAGCCGCGTGGGTTCGAATCTCGGCTATGCTACAACAGTTTCCAGTGCTAGGCTATATAGGCCCTAGTCTTCGTGGCTTAGTGCTGTAGAATTCATTACAGTTGGGGATTTCCCGCAGATGAAATTAATTCATAAGGTTATTCAACCTTTTGTTTTAGTTTTATTTGGGTAGGCTAGCCTAATTTTTTTGAAAAGACATGCAGCGTTATTAGCCTATAGGCCTACATAATTTATTAGGGAAAGTGAAGCTCTATGGAATCCTTATAATATACTCACATAGATTCCACTGTGGGAGAATAGGGTTTAGGCTAAGTTACCGACCAAATTGTGACGGGCCCCATCGATGATTATTAGTGTTTTATCACTTTCATGAACGATACTTTGTTGGTGTATATATATGTACTTAGGCCTACCGTCGCAAATTCGTTATAAGTGAAATACGAGAAACTGTAAAAAATACCTCCCTGTCGATGGCCGCGGCGCAATAGTAGCCTACAAAATGGCCGTCGTTCGGGAGCTCTTACCCTCAATCTTTCAGTCGAACGTCACTACACCTAGCGGTCTTTTTAGGAATCATGAACCATAGCATGAACCGGACAAACTGGATTTTAGGTCACGTATGGGATATAATGTTTTAAATGTATAATATAGGCTAGCTTTGTCATAGAGTATTTGTCACCACAATATGTCTTTACCGCTGCATATTAAATTATTTTTCCTTAGACTTTGTGGGTTAAATAAGGGTGGAAGGAAAAAAGGTGGCCATCTTGGATCAGCTGAGAACTAATATTTTTCACTTTTTTACCGTATTTTTAGTATTTTGTCATATTCTATATCAATGCTAACCCTGCGGGGGTCTCGGGGCGGCAGCCCCCAGGTTAGGTTAGGTTGTTAGGTTAGGGTAATGACAAAATATGGTTTTAGGGGGCATGTTTTAATATTGCAAAATAATGAGTTAATATGAATTTGCCGAAGGAAAAACACCTTAAAACACACTAATCAATGAAGGAACTGATGAGAAAAAGGATTATAGTACAAAAAACACGTACGTGACCTAAAATCCAATTTGACCCATGAACCAATCACAATGCTTCCCGTCACTTATGGAACGAATCACAGCCTTCCATCAAATTATCAACCAATTACACAGTCTTTCAGGCGTCACGTCACGCCCCTCGCCGG
The DNA here is from genome assembly GCA_032716605.1 of Paralithodes platypus. NCBI lineage: Eukaryota > Metazoa > Arthropoda > Malacostraca > Decapoda > Lithodidae > Paralithodes > Paralithodes platypus. The sequence goes on from CM064521.1 coordinate 43,018,692, forward strand.
CCCGGGCGGGTTCAGTTTGAAGATGGAGCCCTAACATGGAGGTCGTGGTGGTAGCCTATGTGCTACGAGTTTTTCAGGTAATTTGTTGTACTTTGGTATTTTTATTTACCGGATCAGTCTGAAGATGGTTGTTTCTTTGATATACAGTGTTGTTTAACCCTCCTGGCCCGGGCCGGCTCTCCAAAGGACGGAGCTCGTATCCGGGCGATCTGGCCGAATATCAACAAAAGTAAACTAAGGTTAATCTCGCTTAATATATTACCTACATTAATTAAACATACAGTATATAGAAATGGGCGCCTTACCTTGCTGCATAGAATGCCGTTGAGTAGAGCTCTCTAGCTCAACTGGTTCCGGAGTGATGGTGATGGAAGTGGAGGTAACTTTTGCCGCGTATTTACCTCGGCGCGTCCGAACACTCAACCGCGGCCCCGGCTACGACGCCCAGTTGCACTCGTCGCTCCACCCGCAATTATGCCGGGAACCGATTTGATAGTGTTTTATTGGTTATTATGTCATTTATTATAGTTATTATATTATTTTCACTCAATAAAGTTATTTACATGAACTTAATTGTGTCTCTGTCACTTATTACTTCGTTTTATTATTATTATTATGATTATAGCCTAGTGGTGAATGGAATAGGCTCAGGGTGGAGGGAAATTACAAGTGGGGTACCTCAGGGATCTGTGTTGGGACCACTGCTGTTCGTTATATTTATCAACGACTTGCCTGAAGTTATAACTAATGGAAGTGAGGTATACCTGTATGCGGATGACACTAAACTGTATAGAAGAGTGAGGAGTAAGGAAGATATGGGTTTGCTTCAAGGAGATGTGGAGGGCATGAAGGGATGGTCTGAGCATTGGTTAATGCCTTTTCATCCAAAAAAATGCAAGTACAGTAAACTTCCTTTAATCCGAATTGCAGTGGACCAGGACTCGTTCGGATTACCGGATTTTTCGGATTATCGGACTCTACCCCTCCCCCCTTATTTTAATCAGAAATCTGAATGTTTTGAAGTAAATAATAGGCTACAATGACAATGGTAAACTTTTAAAGTGATTTTATGAACATATATGTGTGTGTACCATTATGTGTTATTTGGGTGGGTTTTGGGTGGCCTAATGCCTCAAAAAGGGGACTTTGGGACTTTTTGAAATTCGAACTATCAGGAGAATTCGGATTTGGCCTCATTTTCACAAATTCGGACTATCGGTAGATTCCAATTATCGGTCGTCGGATTATCGGACTTTTACTGTACATGCGGATTGGGACCAGCAAGATAGACAAGGTAGGATACAGTATGTATGAAGCGATGGAGGAAGTGAGTGCAGAAAAGGATATAGGAGTAGTGATAGACAATAAGTTAAATTTCTCAGAACATTTAGCGGAAAAGATAAACAAAGCCAATAGAATTGTAGGGCTGATAAGGAGGACATTTGTGTCACTTGACGAAGAAATCTTCAGGAATCTATATACAGCGCTGGTTAGGCCGCACCTGGAATATGCAAACCAGGTGTGGGCTCCATATATGGTAAAGGATATAGAAGCAGTGGAGAAAGTGCAGAGGAGAGCTAGCAAGCTGGTACCAACGTTGAAGAATGCGGGCTATGAGCAGAGGTTGAGGACACTGGGGCTTCCGACACTGGCATATAGGAGAAAGAGAGGGGATATGATAGAGACTTTTAAGATAGTGTCAGGAAAGTACGATGAGGATGTGTGTGAAGGTATCTTCTTGATGCGGGAGGGAACAAGAACGAGAGGACACTCTAAGAAAATTTACAAAGAAAGAAATAGGCTTGAGAAGGCAAAGAACTCATTTTGTGATAGAGTGGTAAATGAGTGGAACGCACTGCCCCAGTATGTAGTCGATTCCGAATCAATAAGGGAGTTTGAAAGTAATCTTGATAAAGCATGGGGAAGACAAGATTTGAAGTTTGATTATAAAACAAAAATACAGAATAGTAAAAAATTTGCGTCTGCTACCGCCGCCGCCAACACCGTGAACGACCGCAGCAGTGCAAGTACTGGTACTGAGCTGGATACACAGGCATAGTTTGCCTTTTTCCAGAGGATCTACTGTAAGAAACTGTAAGAAACTGTAAGTGTCACTTTCACTGGACTTTGATAATTGATAGTGTCATTTCCCCTTTTATGTATTGTTAGTTAAGCTAATAATATATATAGTGTCACTGTCACGTGTTCATATTGTTATGAAGGCACTTATTATTACTGTACTTGTGTGTGTCTCTTTCACTTATACTTAGTTTTATTATTATTATACTGTCACTTTGACTGGCCTAGGCTTATTGAGTGTCATTTTCACTTATTTATTGTTAGAAATATATATTTTAGTGTCACTTTCACTTGTTCATATTGTTATTGAAGGCACTTATTATTACTTATATGTGTCCTGAATTTTTTCGTTGGCTCTAACATGGAATCAAAAACAAGTCGAGAGAGCCGCTCGAACCACGGTCCGCGACGGATGTGTTCTTTGCCTTCTGCCTGGTGATATCCCTCTGGCAAGTTTAGGGCTTGGCCAGAGGTGTAAGCTCAGTGGAGTGGGCTAGTGACATGCGGTTCTGGACTAAGTTTGCTTCGCTTATGGACTTGGACAATTGTGTACTTAGCTGGTCGGCAGCTTGCCGGTAGCCTAGCCGAGCTCGGTGTGTGTGGGGCTGTGGACGGTGGGGTGTTGTGCGACTGTGCGACAATTGGAGTGACTCCTATTACGGTCTTAGTGGTGTAGGCTGCCCAGTGTATCCCCCAGGCAAGCTGGTGACTTGGCTTGGGGTTGCTAGCACTGTGGGGTGTGCGGCGGTTAGTGTTGTGAAGTGTTATATGTTGGGCCTGTGGGCGCCTCAACTGACATGGTGGGGACAACTTTGGTGGAGGGAGCTGGCCCGGGTGACCCCCCCCCCCCCCCCTGGTGTTCCGGACAGGGTGTCAAACGACGCTGTTTTTTTTAGTGATAACGCAATGAACTTTTTGTATAATGATAACAGAAACTCCCCCCCCCCCAAAAAAAAAAGGTAGGCTAGGCTAAATTGAAACACTTTTGGTCTCCATATTTTCCATCTTGATTGTTTTTTTATTGCAGGAAATACTGTTTTAGACACCAAAATTCTCAAAAAAAAAATCTGGGGGGCATGCCCCCGGACCCCCCTAGAGCTCGCGCCTTCGCCGCGCTATAATGATAACAAAATAATAAACCATAATGATAACACAATTCATATTTTGTGGATTGACACCCTGGTTCCGGAACATATGGAATCTCAACATGCCCAGGGATCCAAACGTGGGAGTGAGACCCTAGACCGTCCGGATGGTGGTGATAGCCTGTCGGATGGGAGCGCACAGAAACTGGCACGGTCGGAAGGCGGTTCCAAGCTGCCATTGGAGTTCATTCGCCCAGATGAAGTGTTGGTGGATAATCCGTCGCTGGTAACGTACATTATTACTCATGATCCTATGTCCATTGAGCCTGTTTTTAATGCGCCTTCCAAGATTACCCGTGCTATCAATGATTCAGTATTTGCCAAATATGTTCGGGCAGGTGATACGCGGGTATTAGGCCGTGGTACTGCAGTCTGTATCTCCATTGCACGTCAGTTGGTGTGTTCGTTGGGGGAGTCCCCGGTCAACATGGTTAAATTCGGGGATTGGCCCGTCAGATGCCGGATTTCTATCTCACCTGAAGATCCAGCATACTCCTGGGGGAAGATCGGTCCTGTAAGCAGTGCAGTTTCTGATGTGGACATATTGCAGGGTTCACGTGCTTTAGAAGGTGACCCGATGTCGTTGGAGGAGGTGACTCGGCTTATGAAACGAAACGACGACGGTTCCCGGTCGGCCTCTAATGTGGTCCGTCTGAGGTTTACGGGGCCACTGCCGAAGAAGCTTCTACTGGGTCATGTCTGCTACTCAGTCGAGCCGTACCACTTTCGCATGTTGAGATGCTTTAAATGCCATCTATTTGGTCACAGCTCCCTATCCTGCAGAAATAAGGTGCGCTGTGAGACATGTAGTCGTTTTCATCCGAAACGGTCTGGTGAGGGGACCTGTTCGAATGTGCCGAAGTGCTTTTTCTGCAATGGTCAGCATAAGGTGTCAGCGTCTTCACGCTTGGTCTATCGTCAAGCATTGCAGAAACACGAGGAATACCGGGAGGGGGAAGTGACCCTCGTAGCACACAATCAGTTTCTTCGATCTCTTAACCCTCGCAAGCGTTCTGGCCCATCCCCTGCAGCTACTGCGGTAGGATCTGGCCCCTCCACTCCCCGTCGGTCATCTCGGGAGGTGAGGGGTGATCTGTCCTACGCCTCTGTCGCCTCTCCAAATCGATTCGCCCCCCCTTCCGGATCAGATAGATGAAATGGTGCTATCACAGGATGTTGATGATGTCGATGCCCCAGGTGTCCGTCGTGTGTTGGGAGTTTCGCGACTGCCGACTTCTTCCGCGAGTGTGATATTTCATCGTCCAGCCACGCCGCCCTCTCCTCGTCCACGCTTCGTAGCTGATGCCCCTCATCGTGCCGTTCTCAGTGGATCTCGTGGAGTACCGGGACCCGCGACAATGGTTCCCTGGCGACGGCTCCGGCCTCTCGACCGAGTCTGCCCGGAGTCCCGCGGCGTGCACATGGGGCACGTCCATCTCCGGCCTCCAATAAGGGTGTCTCTCCTGAGGAGCTCTCGTCATCTTCACCTTCCTCTGACGCCTCCCCGCGGATACCTACCCTAGAATCATTTGGCCTCATTCTCTCGGAGTTATGGGATCTCATATAAGAGGGGCTCTCTTTTAAGGATATTTGTTTACGGATGTTGCATAGATTGTTCTCGCTCCTCATGTCGCCGTAATGGCGCCGACTACTGAAAGGCGGCTGATTTTATGGAATGCTCGCTCATTGTGCCGCAAGACTCACGATGTACGCCATCTGATTGAGAGAGAATCTCCTTTTCTTGTGGGAATATGTGAATCCTGGATGACGGATAAATTAACGCTCCGGTTCCCTGGTTTTACCATGTACCGGGCTGACAGGGGTACTAGAGGTGGGGGTTTAGTTCTATCTGTCTCTGACAAAATTCCCAGCAAGGAAATCTCCCTGCGGGGTTATGGAGGTCATAGCTATATCCATCGCCATTGACAATGGTTGGGCCTCGGTGCTCCTATGCTACAACCCTTGTCGCCATGTTACGACGGGCGAATTCGAACACTACTTCAGCCAGCTGCCCTCACCCCGTCTTGTGATAGGCGACTTCAACGCTCGTCATGAATATTGGGATCCGGCTGTTGGCCGTGCCTCCGCTAACCAGTCCGGCGCATCCCTCTTCAGTGCTCTATTGGGCGGCAGTACCCTCAGCCTCCTCACGACCCCTGGACTGCCCACTCGTATAGACCCCCGCACTGCTGCTCCCTCAACCTTGGATCTGTGTCTTGGAGATGGCATTTTTCAGGGAGCGGAATTTTGGGTGGGGCCCTATATGGGCAGTGACCATCTCCCTGTTGTGATGACTGTTCCAGGCTTGGCTATTAACCCGTTGAGCCCCGGCTAGTTATAATATTTTGTTCACCCCAGTCCCAAGCCATTTTCACTTATTTTTTTTTGTTTGCTAAAATGGAAGACAAGGATGAGAAATGAAAAAAAAAAAAAAAATCACCTCTCCCTTTTTTTTGGGGGGGGGGGGGGGAGCCTCAAAAAAATTTGTTGAGCCAAAATGGAAGAGAATGGTGAGAAATGAAGACAAAAATAAAAAAAACTCATTTCGGTCATTTGGGGGGGGGGGGGGTTTCAATAGTTCGTCTCCCCCGCATGACCACCCGCCCGGGAGCACTAGGGTAAAAACTGAGTATGGCATTGTACGGCATACATCCTAAGGAGTATCTCACATAAATCTCAAGCCTCTAGCTCCCATACGACCGGAGTAATGAAGGTTCAAAGTGGCGGTGAACTAGGGGTGTAAACTATCCCCACTAAGCCCACCACCACCAGCCGCGCGGCTGTCTCGGCCCGCTCACACCTACTGGCCCGGCTCCCACACACACTACGGTACCTCCTCCTCCCTCCTATTCTCCCGCCATTTCCTACCTTACGAGCCACGTAAGTGTTTTTTATATGTCGGACGCACGTGATGCGTCGCTGGGAGTTGGTGATCAAAGACTGCCGACGCAACACGTGCGACGCTGGGTCTCACCGGGTTAAGGACACTATTACGGCTCGTCCTCGCTGGGCTTTCAGGGACGATGGCTGGAGGAATTATGCCGTTAGCCTGCCCCATTATGATGCCTCGGCCGCAGATTCCCTAGGTCCGGTGGCGGCGGACGTATCGGAGTGTATGGTCGAGGCTGCGGAGAGCGCTTTCAAGAGGACTGAGATGACTCATTCCTCCCACCCATCGGTGCCCTGGTGGACCCCGGAGTGCGCAGCGGCGGTGATTGCTCGTCGGCGTGCTTGGAGGGAATGGAGTAGGTGTCCTGGTAATGAGTTGAAGTGGGGCCTTCCGGAAGGCAGATGCTATCTGTACCAGGGTACTGCTGGTGGCGAAGAGAGCTGCGTGGGGGTTCACTGCACTGGATTAAAGTTTGCGGGGTCCTGTAAGAAAGCTTGGTGTTACGTAAGGAAAATGAGCGGAAAGCGGTCAATACGTCCTTCCCGTTATCGGTCAATGACAGTCTTATATGCGACCCCCAAGACCAGGCTGAGTCATTGGCGACTTTCTTTTCCGAGAAGTTTGGTCGGCCTGTTCCCCTGCTGGCGGAAGATCATCTTGAAACGTCGATCTCCTTCCACACTGAATCTCCGCCCCCTGCAGACCTAGCTCGTCCATTGACCCAGGCTGAATTTCAACGTGCCCTGGCCAGCCTTCCGAAGGGTAAAGCGATGGGGCCTGATGACGTGGCGAACGAGATGCTCACTCATATGTCCCAAGAAGCTCAAGCCTCCTTACTTGCCTTATATAACTTGAGCTGGTGTTCGGGCGTTTTTCCGGCACCTTGGAAACGTGCTCTACTCCTCCCGTTCCCCAAACCTGGTAAAGACCCAGCACTCCTGTCATCCAGACGGGGTATCTGCCTCCTCTCTGTGGTAGGCAAGCTCATGGAGAAAATAGTTCTTGCTCGGATGTCTTGGTGGTTTGAGTACAACAATTTACTGTCCGATGACCTCGGGGGATTCAGGCCAGGTCGTGGTACAATTGACGTGTTGCTCCGGTTTGAGCATCTCGTCCAGGATGCGTACCGTAAAAAGAAGGTACTCCTGGCGGCGTTTATTGATGTCGCGGGGGCGTTTGATGCTGCCTCACACTGGGATACTGTACAAACTGGATGAACTAGGGGTGAGAGGACAAGTGCTCTCCTTGTTCTGCAGCTTCTTAATGGGCCGGACTTTCTCAGTCTCCGTGGGGACAGCACGCTCGCAACAGTTTCCAGTACATTGTGGGGTCCTTCAGGGATCGGGCCTCAGTGCTTTTCTGTATAATGCCCTCATGTCTGACTACCCTCGGTCCCCCTCAACATCCACACTGGTATATGCTGACGACATCACCCTCGTCTGTTGGGCAGACACCCTCCCTCAGGCACAGGACTTACTACAGGCGGCAGTTAACTCATTCAATGACTGGGCGCATCGTTGGGGTCTCAGTCTCAATCCCCAGAAGAGTGCTCTCATGTGCTTTACTCTGAAGACAAAACTCCCTGGCGTA
>CM064521.1:43026495-43196495 GCA_032716605.1 Paralithodes platypus
ATCAGGAGAATTCGGATTTGGCCTCATTTTCACAAATTCGGACTATCGGTAGATTCCAATTATCGGTCGTCGGATTATCGGACTTTTACTGTACATGCGGATTGGGACCAGCAAGATAGACAAGGTAGGATACAGTATGTATGAAGCGATGGAGGAAGTGAGTGCAGAAAAAGGATATAGGAGTAGTGATAGACAATAAGTTAAATTTCTCAGAACATTTAGCGGAAAAGATAAACAAAGCCAATAGAATTGTAGGGCTGATAAGGAGGACATTTGTGTCACTTGACGAAGAAATCTTCAGGAATCTATATACAGCGCTGGTTAGGCCGCACCTGGAATATGCAAACCAGGTGTGGGCTCCATATATGGTAAAGGATATAGAAGCAGTGGAGAAAGTGCAGAGGAGAGCTAGCAAGCTGGTACCAACGTTGAAGAATGCGGGCTATGAGCAGAGGTTGAGGACACTGGGGCTTCCGACACTGGCATATAGGAGAAAGAGAGGGGATATGATAGAGACTTTTAAGATAGTGTCAGGAAAGTACGATGAGGATGTGTGTGAAGGTATCTTCTTGATGCGGGAGGGAACAAGAACGAGAGGACACTCTAAGAAAATTTACAAAGAAAGAAATAGGCTTGAGAAGGCAAAGAACTCATTTTGTGATAGAGTGGTAAATGAGTGGAACGCACTGCCCCAGTATGTAGTCGATTCCGAATCAATAAGGGAGTTTGAAAGTAATCTTGATAAAGCATGGGGAAGACAAGATTTGAAGTTTGATTATAAAACAAAAATACAGAATAGTAAAAAATTTGCGTCTGCTACCGCCGCCGCCAACACCGTGAACGACCGCAGCAGTGCAAGTACTGGTACTGAGCTGGATACACAGGCATAGTTTGCCTTTTTCCAGAGGATCTACTGTAAGAAACTGTAAGAAAACTGTAAGTGTCACTTTCACTGGACTTTGATAATTGATAGTGTCATTTCCCCTTTTATGTATTGTTAGTTAAGCTAATAATATATATAGTGTCACTGTCACGTGTTCATATTGTTATGAAGGCACTTATTATTACTGTACTTGTGTGTCTCTTTCACTTATACTTAGTTTTATTATTATTATACTGTCACTTTGACTGGCCTAGGCTTATTGAGTGTCATTTTCACTTATTTATTGTTAGAAATATATATTTTAGTGTCACTTTCACTTGTTCATATTGTTATTGAAGGCACTTATTATTACTTATATGTGTCCTGAATTTTTCGTTGGCTCTAACATGGAATCAAAAACAAGTCGAGAGAGCCGCTCGAACCACGGTCCGCGACGGATGTGTTCTTTGCCTTCTGCCTGGTGATATCCCTCTGGCAAGTTTAGGGCTTGGCCAGGGGTGTAAGCTCAGTGGAGTGGGCTAGTGACATGCGGTTCTGGACTAAGTTTGCTTCGCTTATGGACTTGGACAATTGTGTACTTAGCTGGTCGGCAGCTTGCCGGTAGCCTAGCCGAGCTCGGTGTGTGTGGGGCTGTGGACGGTGGGGTGTTGTGCGACTGTGCGACAATTGGAGTGACTCCTATTACGGTCTTAGTGGTGTAGGCTGCCCAGTGTATCCCCCAGGCAAGCTGGTGACTTGGCTTGGGGTTGCTAGCACTGTGGGGTGTGCGGCGGTTAGTGTTGTGAAGTGTTATATGTTGGGCCTGTGGGCGCCTCAACTGACATGGTGGGGACAACTTTGGTGGAGGGAGCTGGCCCGGGTGACCCCCCCCCCCCCTGGTGTTCCGGACAGGGTGTCAAACGACGCTGTTTTTTTTAGTGATAACGCAATGAACTTTTTGTATAATGATAACAGAAACTCCCCCCCCCCCAAAAAAAAAGGTAGGCTAGGCTAAATTGAAACACTTTTGGTCTCCATATTTTCCATCTTGATTGTTTTTTTATTGCAGGAAATACTGTTTTAGACACCAAAATTCTCAAAAAAAAAATCTGGGGGGCATGCCCCCGGACCCCCCTAGAGCTCGCGCCTTCGCCGCGCTATAATGATAACAAAATAATAAACCATAATGATAACACAATTCATATTTTGTGGATTGACACCCTGGTTCCGGAACATATGGAATCTCAACATGCCCAGGGATCCAAACGTGGGAGTGAGACCATAGACCGTCCGGATGGTGGTGATAGCCTGTCGGATGGGAGCGCACAGAAACTGGCACGGTCGGAAGGCGGTTCCAAGCTGCCATTGGAGTTCATTCGCCCAGATGAAGTGTTGGTGGATAATCCGTCGCTGGTAACGTACATTATTACTCATGATCCTATGTCCATTGAGCCTGTTTTTAATGCGCCTTCCAAGATTACCCGTGCTATCAATGATTCAGTATTTGCCAAATATGTTCGGGCAGGTGATACGCGGGTATTAGGCCGTGGTACTGCAGTCTGTATCTCCATTGCACGTCAGTTGGTGTGTTCGTTGGGGGAGTCCCCGGTCAACATGGTTAAATTCGGGGATTGGCCCGTCAGATGCCGGATTTCTATCTCACCTGAAGATCCAGCATACTCAGGGGGAAGATCGGTCCTGTAAGCAGTGCAGTTTCTGATGTGGACATATTGCAGGGTTCACGTGCTTTAGAAGGTGACCCGATGTCGTTGGAGGAGGTGACTCGGCTTATGAAACGAAACGACGACGGTTCCCGGTCGGCCTCTAATGTGGTCCGTCTGAGGTTTACGGGGCCACTGCCGAAGAAGCTTCTACTGGGTCATGTCTGCTACTCAGTCGAGCCGTACCACTTTCGCATGTTGAGATGCTTTAAATGCCATCTATTTGGTCACAGCTCCCTATCCTGCAGAAATAAGGTGCGCTGTGAGACATGTAGTCGTTTTCATCCGAAACGGTCTGGTGAGGGGACCTGTTCGAATGTGCCGAAGTGCTTTTTCTGCAATGGTCAGCATAAGGTGTCAGCGTCTTCACGCTTGGTCTATCGTCAAGCATTGCAGAAACACGAGGAATACCGGGAGGGGGAAGTGACCCTCGTAGCACACAATCAGTTTCTTCGATCTCTTAACCCTCGCAAGCGTTCTGGCCCATCCCCTGCAGCTACTGCGGTAGGATCTGGCCCCTCCACTCCCCGTCGGTCATCTCGGGAGGTGAGGGGTGATCTGTCCTACGCCTCTGTCGCCTCTCCAAATCGATTCGCCCCCCCTTCCGGATCAGATAGATGAAATGGTGCTATCACAGGATGTTGATGATGTCGATGCCCCAGGTGTCCGTCGTGTGTTGGGAGTTTCGCGACTGCCGACTTCTTCCGCGAGTGTGATATTTCATCGTCCAGCCACGCCGCCCTCTCCTCGTCCACGCTTCGTAGCTGATGCCCCTCATCGTGCCGTTCTCAGTGGATCTCGTGGAGTACCGGGACCCGCGACAATGGTTCCCTGGCGACGGCTCCGGCCTCTCGACCGAGTCTGCCCGGAGTCCCGCGGCGTGCACATGGGGCACGTCCATCTCCGGCCTCCAATAAGGGTGTCTCTCCTGAGGAGCTCTCGTCATCTTCACCTTCCTCTGACGCCTCCCCGCGGATACCTACCCTAGAATCATTTGGCCTCATTCTCTCGGAGTTATGGGATCTCATATAAGAGGGGCTCTCTTTTAAGGATATTTGTTTACGGATGTTGCATAGATTGTTCTCGCTCCTCATGTCGCCGTAATGGCGCCGACTACTGAAAGGCGGCTGATTTTATGGAATGCTCGCTCATTGTGCCGCAAGACTCACGATGTACGCCATCTGATTGAGAGAGAATCTCCTTTTCTTGTGGGAATATGTGAATCCTGGATGACGGATAAATTAACGCTCCGGTTCCCTGGTTTTACCATGTACCGGGCTGACAGGGGTACTAGAGGTGGGGGTTTAGTTCTATCTGTCTCTGACAAAATTCCCAGCAAGGAAATCTCCCTGCGGGGTTATGGAGGTCATAGCTATATCCATCGCCATTGACAATGGTTGGGCCTCGGTGCTCCTATGCTACAACCCTTGTCGCCATGTTACGACGGGCGAATTCGAACACTACTTCAGCCAGCTGCCCTCACCCGTCTTGTGATAGGCGACTTCAACGCTCGTCATGAATATTGGGATCCGGCTGTTGGCCGTGCCTCCGCTAACCAGTCCGGCGCATCCCTCTTCAGTGCTCTATTGGGCGGCAGTACCCTCAGCCTCCTCACGACCCCTGGACTGCCCACTCGTATAGACCCCCGCACTGCTGCTCCCTCAACCTTGGATCTGTGTCTTGGAGATGGCATTTTTCAGGGAGCGGAATTTTGGGTGGGGCCCTATATGGGCAGTGACCATCTCCCTGTTGTGATGACTGTTCCAGGCTTGGCTATTAACCCGTTGAGCCCGGCTAGTTATAATATTTTGTTCACCCCAGTCCCAAGCCATTTTCACTTATTTTTTTTTGTTTGCTAAAATGGAAGACAAGGATGAGAAATGAAAAAAAAAAAAAAAAAAATCACCTCTGCCATTTTTTTTGGGGGGGGGGGGGGAGCCTCAAAAAAATTTGTTGAGCCAAAATGGAAGAGAATGGTGAGAAATGAAGACAAAAATAAAAAAAAAACTCATTTCGGTCATTTGGGGGGGGGGGGGGGTTTCAATAGTTCGTCTCCCCCGCATGACCACCCGCCCGGGAGCACTAGGGTAAAAACTGAGTATGGCATTGTACGGCATACATCCTAAGGAGTATCTCACATAAATCTCAAGCCTCTAGCTCCCATACGACCGGAGTAATGAAGGTTCAAAGTGGCGGTGAACTAGGGGTGTAAACTATCCCCACTAAGCCCACCACCACCAGCCGCGCGGCTGTCTCGGCCCGCTCACACCTACTGGCCCGGCTCCCACACACACTACGGTACCTCCTCCTCCCTCCTATTCTCCCGCCATTTCCTACCTTACGAGCCACGTAAGTGTTTTTTATATGTCGGACGCACGTGATGCGTCGCTGGGAGTTGGTGATCAAAGACTGCCGACGCAACACGTGCGACGCTGGGTCTCACCGGGTTAAGGACACTATTACGGCTCGTCCTCGCTGGGCTTTCAGGGACGATGGCTGGAGGAATTATGCCGTTAGCCTGCCCCATTATGATGCCTCGGCCGCAGATTCCCTAGGTCCGGTGGCGGCGGACGTATCGGAGTGTATGGTCGAGGCTGCGGAGAGCGCTTTCAAGAGGACTGAGATGACTCATTCCTCCCACCCATCGGTGCCCTGGTGGACCCCGGAGTGCGCAGCGGCGGTGATTGCTCGTCGGCGTGCTTGGAGGGAATGGAGTAGGTGTCCTGGTAATGAGTTGAAGTGGGCCTTCCGGAAGGCAGATGCTATCTGTACCAGGGTACTGCTGGTGGCGAAGAGAGCTGCGTGGGGGGTTCACTGCACTGGATTAAAGTTTGCGGGGTCCTGTAAGAAAGCTTGGGGTTTTGTAAGGAAAATGAACGGAAAGCGGGTCAATACGTCCTTCCCGTTATCGGTCAATGACAGTCTTATATGCGACCCCCAAGACCAGGCTGAGTCATTGGCGACTTTCTTTTCCGAGAAGTTTGGTCGGCCTGTTCCCCTGCTGGCGGAAGATCATCTTGAAACGTCGATCTCCTTCCACACTGAATCTCCGCCCCCTGCAGACCTAGCTCGTCCATTGACCCAGGCTGAATTCAACGTGCCCTGGCCAGCCTTCCGAAGGGTAAAGCGATGGGGCCTGATGACGTGGCGAACGAGATGCTCACTCATATGTCCCAAGAAGCTCAAGCCTCCTTACTTGCCTTATATAACTTGAGCTGGTGTTCGGGCGTTTTTCCGGCACCTTGGAAACGTGCTCTACTCCTCCCGTTCCCCAAACCTGGTAAAGACCCAGCACTCCTGTCATCCAGACGGGGTATCTGCCTCCTCTCTGTGGTAGGCAAGCTCATGGAGAAAATAGTTCTTGCTCGGATGTCTTGGTGGTTTGAGTACAACAATTTACTGTCCGATGACCTCGGGGGATTCAGGCCAGGTCGTGGTACAATTGACGTGTTGCTCCGGTTTGAGCATCTCGTCCAGGATGCGTACCGTAAAAAGAAGGTACTCCTGGCGGCGTTTATTGATGTCGCGGGGGCGTTTGATGCTGCCTCACACACTGGGATACTGTACAAACTGGATGAACTAGGGGTGAGAGGACAAGTGCTCTCCTTGTTCTGCAGCTTCTTAATGGGCCGGACTTTCTCAGTCTCCGTGGGGACAGCACGCTCGCAACAGTTTCCAGTACATTGTGGGATCCTTCAGGGATCGGGCCTCAGTGCTTTTCTGTATAATGCCCTCATGTCTGACTACCCTCGGTCCCCCTCAACATCCACACTGGTATATGCTGACGACATCACCCTCGTCTGTTGGGCAGACACCCTCCCTCAGGCACAGGACTTACTACAGGCGGCAGTTAACTCATTCAATGACTGGGCGCATCGTTGGGGTCTCAGTCTCAATCCCCAGAAGAGTGCTCTCATGTGCTTTACTCTGAAGACAAAACTCCCTGGCGTACCAAGTGTGTCCTTAGGTGGGGCACAGATGCCATACCGTACCAGGCACAAATTCCTTGGGATGTGGTTGGACGGGCCTGTCCTTACTTGGCGTCCGCACATTGAATATCTACGGACGTCCTGCTTGAAGCGCCTGGATCTGATGAAAAGTATTGCCGGGTCTCGGTGGGGGACTTCCAGGGATGATTTGCTGCGATTTTATGAATCGTTCGTCAGGAGTAAGATCAGGTATGGCAGTGCCGTCTACGGATCAGCGTCAGTGTCGGTCCTGGGCCGGCTGGACATCGTGCACAACACGGCGCTTCGCATCGCAATGGGTGCGTTCTGCTCTTCCGCTACTATATCCCTCCAGGCGGACTCAGGCCTGCTGCCCCTTTCCTGGGATAGGATCTACCAAGACTGTAAGTGGATGATGAGGGTAGCTCAATTCCCGGTGTCCCATCCCCTTGCAGTCCTCCATGCCGAGTCCGGGGTGGCATCTGCGGCCCCACGCTGGCCAGTGCGCCGTCGACAACCCTTCCTCGTACGTGGACTCCAACACTACCGGCGGCTGAACGTACCTGCCCCTCGCCTGTCCCCCGTACCCATGTTGTCGCCTGTGCCTCCATGGATGGACCTCTCGTCGCACTTATGCCTTACCTTTGCCGACAACTTCAAGAAGGACCGGGACTCGGCGATGGCACAAACTCTCTTTGCGGAAATGAGTCGCACCAAATTCGACGGACATTTTTGCATATACACTGATGGCTCGCTCGTCCCGCCCTCCGCTACTGCGGCGGTCTTTTATGAGGATCTGTCTCTTTGCCAGACCTGGAGGCTGTCTGGCCGCCATCCAATAGTAGCGGCGGAATTGTTTGCGATATATCGAGCAATGGTGTTTGTCATGACTAACCTACGTCCCCAACCTGTCGTCATATACACGGACTCGATGTCATCATTGCATCTCCTCAACTCGCCTCGACCTTCCTCCTACGCTTCCCTAGTATTTCGGATTCAAGGTCTCATACTCCGATGTCTCGATCCCCCTTGGATGGTGATCCTGCAGTGGGTACCTTCACATACAGGGATCAGTGGTAATGTCGTGGCGGACCAAGCTGCCTCAATGGCGCACTCCTCAGCTGTGGTGGAGCCCCTACAGGAAGACCTGCGCACCATGCATCTACAGTCCGCCTAGCCTGCCGCCACTTGTGGGATGTTGAACTCCTCCTCGCACTACAGGCAACGACACTTGGGACTTATCGGGAGGACTCAGCGATTCACCCTTGGGTCAGACACCCCCTTCGCCCATATGATGTCGCTCTCACGAGGATCCGCATTGGCCACACGGCACTCTCTGCCCATCTCCACCGTCTGAACATCATCGGTAGTCCTAATTGCAGGTGGTGCTCTCGGCCTGAGACGATCGTCCATGTCATCGCCCACTGCCCGCGCTTTTACTCCCACCGCCTGCTCCTCCAGGAACGTCTTTGTCATCTGGGGATCCGTGACTTATTGCTTCCGACCATCCTTGGAGGCAGGGGCCTCACCGAGGGAGTACGGGTGCGGGCCGTCCGGCTGGTCTGCGCCTATCTGAAGACGACCGGCCTAGTGAATTGCATGTGAAGACTGTACTGCCACTCAGGAGACAGGGCAATTAACGGACGGGATTCTTCGTCTGCTCGCCCTTAAAAGCCACCAAGAACCGAGAAGAATATGTGTCCTTTTCACTTATACTTAGTTATATTATTATTCTTAGCCTACATTTGAGTGTCACTTTCACTGTTGTCACTTCCACTTCAAAAGTTTATTAGAGTATGGAAGTCGTTGAAGCAGGTGCCAGCACACAGTCCAACTTGACACTCGAGGCATTCCCAAGTGGTTTTTGTGCTTTTGCGGGGTCTTCTTGTGTGGCTGCACACATGGCACCTCTTCTGACTCCTAGCGTTACTACCTGGTGCTTTGAAAGGAAGGGCGTTGAGCTGGTGCTTCCTGAAAAATTCAGCACACCCCGTTCTGTCCAGCTGGCCTGGTCCTTGTAGTGGCCTCCCTGGTGTACCCGCATGTTTAGCCAGGAGCTCAAGTATCACCTGCTTGTGGAACTTCCGCAGGGACTTGTACTTCTTGGCTCCTGCAGTCTTCAGACGGTAGGGTAAAGATACCAAAGGAGACGAATTTTCCAGTAGAGACGCACTTCATGCAAAAAAACTGCCATGCAAAAAACTAAAGTACCTGAAAAGAAAACAAATACATCAAAAAATACTTTATGCTATTAGTGATGTTCTCAAAGACTACCAGCCTAATAGGACACACATTTATCTTGAGAAAAAATAAACAAAAATAAAAATGAGATTTTCGGGGTATCTCTTAGCCCAAACCTAAGAAAGCGATTTTTTCACAGCTCCTTTTTTTCCTACTTCTCTAACTCAGATAGTTTTTCTTTTGTTTCAAATGGAAAGAGCATGTCTTGAACTATACTCCTGCATGGTTTCATGACTCTTGCATGAACGAGTGCCCGTGAAAGTGGGTGCGTCCCCATTGGTTCATGATATGGTCCAAAACCAATGGAGATGCATTTTTTCAAACTGGGTTTAGAAGGGCATAAACCGCATGCAAGGTAAACCCCAATCTCGCCCCACCTCCTCCTGTATTCATGGTCGAGTTTCCTTTGATGGTGGTGGAGCTACCTTCATTTGACTTCGAGGCCCAATGGAGACTCACACGTGCGGGCCATATAGAGACGCGTCTGGATGGGGTGGTGGTGTGCGTCTCCATTGGTTTAGTGTTATTTATCAAAGTTATCTGCCCTATTTATAATATTATATCTTATTTCAGTTGCAAGAATATTGAATTAATAGTGCATGAACTACAACTACAAACTAACAGAAATGGAAAATAGAAATAAATAGTGTATGAACTATCGAATAAAGACTAAATAATGACAGAAATAATCGTACAATTTGTTTTTGTCACGTAGGTCTAAGTGTGAGCTTTCGATACCCAGCTTCACAACACACACACACTCACACACTCAGGGGTCTAAATGTGGCCAAATTGCACTTTTTCATTGACCGTGACTGAACATCAACGAGACATAGGTCTACTTGTTTGGACGTCCCTCTGACTCCCTCACTGGAGTGACTCGTGCTGCCGTGCGGTGGGGCCAGTGGCACAACCCCTTAGTAGAGGGTTGTGCCAGTGGGGGGCGAAGGAGAGAGGGAAATCGACACTCCTTTATTTATTAGTGGCTCCTCCATCATTGACGAACATGCCTACTACATAAGGCATCCTCTTCAACACTAATCCGCCGTAGTTTGAATCTACCGCGCAGAGCATTTAAAATCTGAGGAGCCTTCATCATGAGCGCACGCAACCTCACTCATGGCTTCAGTCATTATGAATTGGGTTCTCACTACGAAAAAACTTCGTAAAAAATAAAAAGAAAAAGAAAATAAGAATAACTATCCAATAAGCTTTCCATCATATCGTGGATGTACTTGTGTGGATCTTTGACCAGACGCTGATTCAGGCGTCATTCTTCCTTCTCTGCTCTGCGCTCAGCCTGCCCGGACGTGTCTCCCCACGCTCCGCTGGTTCCGCATTTGCTGCGTCCCTAGTGAGTTTTTTCTCATTTGTTTACTCCGGGATGTATCGAGTAAGGTTAGGATATGCGTAGCAGGAGTGTCCTGGGCTGGTTGCCCGCAGTGCAGTGTATTTTGGGTCGTGTGTTTGGGGCATCTATTTCGGATGTACCCTCGTGGTCCTGTTGTGGACATGTGAACTTTTCACAGTTGAGTTAGCTTGTGATGCAGGCGGCTTTCATTACGCGTTATTTATGCTGCCTTTTATCTTTCTGATGAGGTAAGCGTTGCTTACTGACGTTCCCAGCGTATTTTTCTTCACTTAGTGAAGTTTTTTCTGGGTCCCGAGTCAGTCTTCCCTTTGTCGGAAGTATTTGCTACAGTGGTGTGTTGGCGGTGGTTCCTGTTGTTATATTTCCATTTTTTTTTTTTTATATTTCAACATTTCTTATGCCGTCTACTTAGGCCTAGCCAGCCGCTCGTAGCTTTGCCACATGTACAAGTGTTATTGTTTATTTTATAAATATGTCCTACTGTGTCATGTGTATCCGGGTTTAGTTGTGTATTGGCTAATTCCACGGACTATGTATGTTTCCTGGATTAGTTGTGTATTGGCTAATTCCACGGATTATTGTGTGGACCCTAGGCTAGTCGTGCTTGGCTTTCTCTCGGGTCCTATGTGCGTTCAGATGGTTTCTGAACGGGGTGGGTTACTTTCCGGCGGGTTTTTCTCGGTTACACCATGAAAAACTCTGGCCGAGAGCCGTGTTGGGCCACGCGCAGTTTCAACACAGGCTTGTGTCCCCGGCGATGAGGTGTCTGTGGCTCTCCAGGACTGCGTCTCTGTGTTGGTGCCTGTTTCAGGCTCCCTATGATTCCCGGCGGATTGGCTGTACCCATCTAACATTGTTCATGCGGACATATGTTATGAAGTTTTTCTACCCGGTTTTACAAACCAAAGGAAAAACCTAGCTGTTGTTGAGGGCTTTCCTCCCCGGCGATCTTTTACAAAGGAGTGGGGACAGGAACTTATGGGGTTAACGTTTTTACATCTCACCCGGCGGGTGCACCTTGGTAGGGTGGGATGAACGACTTGGTCATTCAGTTAGTTTACCGATCCATTTTAGTGATACTATATGTATCGCCGCCTTCACACTTACGGCGATCGAAGGTTCAATTAGGGTTAACATCTTTTTCACACCCGGCGGGTGCTCCTGGGAGGAGGAAATAAGGAATTTACAATTCAATTTCGTTAACCAGTTAATTGAGAGATACGTTTTTGTATCGCCGCCTTCAAACTTACGGCGATCTTTTGTGACAATTCGTTAGAAATCAGATCTCGTATCAGCCTGCCCTGTGTTATTCTGCTAAATAATTCAGGTGCCGGCGTCTTTGTGGGGGGTTGTTTTCCAAAATTGAATCTTGAAACAGTCACCACCGGAAAGACTATAAACGCCATTCTGGTCCTTTATATTATGTCAGAGGGTATTCTTAACTTTCTTAACCCTTCCTACCCGGGCTGCCTTAGGTAATGACAGCACGAAAGAAGGGCCAATACCCGGTATGCTTTATCTAAGGCATGAGCTTAATAGCCTAATTAAGCTTGGTCCGAACGCCGTGCGTACGACGTATGTCAACAAACCCAAGCGTTCGTCACCGCACCTCCGAAAACAAGGAGAAGACTCCTCAATGTTATTGTTATGACGTCATGACGAAATTAGTGTCTGAAAAGCCCCCATATTGGCAACATCTCTGCAATATTGGCTCCACTGAAATCGTCATCACAACTGAACCAGTTGACTTACAGAGCTCTACTCAATGCCAAAATACAGATTGAAAACTGCACTACGATTATAGATGAGTGGGAAAGTTCTAGCAGTGAAAATAAACATAAATACGGTAGCCTAGGCCTAGACGTTTTTCGGCCATATCGCCCGGGTAGGGGCGACCGTCATTGGCTGAGACAGCCCGGGTAGGAAGGGTCAAGACATGTTTAGATATTCTGAAATCTTTATAGAATCCCGCCGCGTAGCGAGCTGTGATCGTTGTGACATTACGTCTCGTTACCCGGCGGGTTATTAACACGTGTGTGCGAACATGTTGGGTTAACCTTATGAGCATTAATTCCTGGAAATTTTCTTTTTTCCAGAGCTGGGCTCCGGCGGACCAATACAGACCCTGCAGTAGTTTTCCCCACCAGTCTCTGTCATGGCTACCTTTGCCCCAGTTTTTGCTTTATGCATTACCCCTACCTGTGCCGGTATCCCTATTTTTGCGCACACTCTTTGCATCAAATGTGTTAAATGTCTAGACCGTTCAAGGGGTCTGTGGGTGATGCACAACTGTTCCTTTTGCTCCCAATTAAGTGTCAAGGTCCTCCGCGACAATGATAAGACCGCAGCGGTCGCCTTACGAGAGGTTAGGCAACAGATGTCAGCGTATACTACGATTGTGGCTCATAAGTCACTTCAATGTGACAACGTCCCTCTTTGGGATAGGCTTCTTTTCGAGCACCCTCCCCCTAATCGTTCCTCTCGAGTAACTAGTCGTAAGCCGGCGGAGACTGGTCAGGGTTCTGTGTCTTCTGCTGCTACTACGAAACGTCAAAGAGAGCCTACACCCCCGGCGGCAGCCTCCTCGTCTCGGGAGAGATCTCGGTCTAGGTCACCTCTCAGACACCAGCCACCTAGTCTTGCCTCTTCACCATCGAGTAAGAAGAGTAAGACGGAAATTTCCACCAGTGGTCACGGCGATAAATCCTCCAAATCGAAGAGTAGTTCACGGTCACACCGCAGCCATAAATCTTCAAAAAAGGATCCCATGATAGAAAGGCCTCCCGACATTCGCCAGTTTCTAGTGCTTCTCATCGTACCTCTACCCCAGACAGAGTTTGTGTTCGGTCTCAAGGGTCCAGTATAGTGCCTGTACCTAAAGATGATTTACCCATTAACATTTTAACCCTGGAATTGGAGAGTTCAGGGGGCTCAGTGATTGAGAGTGTTTCAGACTCCCAAGGGAGTGTAGGCCAAGGCCTCGGTGTTTGGCGATATTCTCGGCCAGGGTCTGACCACCCACTTCCGGCTCAAACTATTCACACAGTGGCTGACGTCCACCGGGACGCGGCGATCCCATCCTCTATTCCTGACTTATCTTGGCAACAAGGTACCCCAGCTTCGGCGGGATCTTCTCAGGAGGAACAGGATGATAAAGACGAGGTTTCAATTATATCGGATATGGAAGGGCAAGAGTCAGGTTCAGGCTTAGATGCCGTGCAGGATATTAATGATTCACCAGTGAGTACATCATCAAGTCAATTTGTCACTGCACAGGAAATTGATGGGCTACTTAGTAATGCTTTATCTAAAAAAATTGGCCAACAACAGGAAACTCCCACAGTGGACTTGGGAGCTCCCACGACAAGCTCTACGGTACGGCCTCTGATGACTTCTATTGCTTTGACTCAGATCCCTCACCCTCCCCCTCTGTCACCATCAGTGGTTACTAGGCCTGCTACGGCGGCATTGACCACTTTGATGTAAGGGTTATAACGGATGTCAATCCACCCCCTCTAGACAAAGCGCCTCTCAGAAAGGTAGCTATGCCCTTGCTTTACGGACCAGACGAGTCATGGGTCCTTTTGACCCCCACTAAACCAGAGCTCGCCCAACCTACCTTGTCAGGGGAACTCCCAGTACCGCGTGAGTGGGTCATCCAGGGCAATAAATCTAAGAAATTAAGGGCCTTGGATACTTTGGGAAATGTGCTAGATGTCAATATAAAGGCTATACCTAGTTATTATCACCAGGACTATTTTGTTTATGCTACTAAGCCGGCTTTACCCCCTGCCTCAGCTTCAAAATTGTTTTCAGACTGCTCTAAGCTTGATGGGTTTAATGACATTAAGACTCTGTCAGCTCTCACTCCAGAACTTGATTTGCAAACCGTCACAGACGCAGCAGCTAATCCAGTCTTGAAGGTGGGGCAGTTGGGTCCAGGACCTTGGGTGGAATGGGAGACAGAGGCTCAAAACTTTGCGACCACATTTACTTCCAAAACTTCCCACCAGATCCCTCAAGATACTGATTCTTGGTTCTCCATGCCAGTGTGTTCTGCCGGCGGAGTCCCTTCAGCTTTGTTTTCTTTCTTAGCTGCCCCTAAACTTAATCTTTGTGAGCTAAAAGACCCTTTCACTACCCCTACCCCAACTCACCTAGACCGAGAATTTAGGCTAAGGGAGAAAGCTTTTCGCCTGTTCTCTTAATACATAGTGTCTCAACAGGTAGCAAAGTCTTTGCTCCGGTCCACTCAGGCAATCGCAGACGCGGATGCCAGACGATCGGTTGAATTGTCCCGGCGACTGCTTCTTCAGTCGTCGATCCAATCTTTGGGTGACATCCACACCGCCTTGCTTGAGGCGGTACGAGCGAGACAAGACCTCAGAATGTCCTTAGTCCGAAAACTGCCTGATCGCATTGCGAATCAGGTGGTCATGTCACCAGTGCTCACTCCCTCTTTAATGTCCCCTGACGTGTGGCGAACGGTGTTTAATATGGCTCAGGCCTTTAAACACAGTCCCACCCCTTCTAAGAAACCTGCCTTTAACTTCCCCAAACCCAGGCCAGTCGCTAAGGCTCAGCCGGGGGGATCTAAGCCCTTTCTTCCACCTAAGTCCTCCTCCTCCCCTCAAGGTCAGTACAGGCATAGACAGAGTAGGTTTTCAGGTCAGAGAGGACGCGGCCATAATAAGCCAGGTCAGGGCCCGTCTTCGGCCAACGCCAGCCAGCCGGCGAAGCGTCCACCACCACCATCAAAAAACTAAAGTCTCTCTCACTCCCGGTGCCAATCTTAAGGCCGGCGGATCCGAGGGTAGTACAGCCGGCGAACCCTTGTCTGCCAACTGGGTCGTTCCGAACGTGTCACCAAGCATGGCCGTTAAACACTTGGGCACGGATGGTGGCACGCAAAGGCATCACTTGGCAGTGGCTCCGGCGACCTCGCTTACGTCAGCCGACAACGGCGAATTTTGTTTCTTTAGAGGTGGAGTCACTGGTCCAGGAAATGATTGCCAAGAATGTCATCATCCCGGTCCCCCCAAATTACCCTGTATTCACGTCCAAGCTATTTTTGGTTCCCAAAAGGGACAGTGTTCAGATGAGACCGGTCGTAGACCTGTCTTATCTGAACCTTCACATTCACAACGAGTCATTCCGAATGTTAACTGTACACCAAATCAGGCTAACACTTCCGCCGGGAGGTTGGATGTGTTCCCTAGACCTGACAGACGCCTATTGGCACGTATCGGTCAACAAAAGATTTCAAAGGTTTCTGGCCTTACGGATCAGGCACCAAAATTTTGTTTTTCAAAGGATGCCATTCGGTTTGAACCTGGCACCTCGATCATTCACAAAATTAGTCCGGCAAGCCCTGATGCCGTTGTTAAAGCAAGGAATCAGAGTTTTGTGGTACCTAGACGACTGGCTGGTGGTGGCAGAGACAGAGCAATTATGCATCAAACATGTCAACATAATTTTAATAAATCATGTCAAAACTCTAGGGTTCAAGGTAAATCTGGTAAAGTCAAACTTTGTTCCCTCACGAGTAATTCAGTGGATAGGGCTGGTCTGGGACACGGCTGCTCTCACTCTGAGTCAGAGTGTGGACAATCGCAACAGGTTTCGCAGGAAACTGTTCATGTTTCTTCACAGTCTGACTACGACGCGGAGGGTCTGGGAGTCTCTGGTCGGCTCTCTCAACTGGATTCAACTAACTGTTATGTTGGGCCGGTTGAAAGTAAAACGTTTAATATTGGAAGGCAACAAATATTTCCCACTCTTACCGGCGGGAAAGTTATGGCCCATCCCGAAATTAATCCACACCTTACTAGCGGTCTGGGCGAAGAGGGAAACGTTGCACTGAATAATGTCATGGACCTCTCCTCCGCCAACGGTATGGGTAGACACGGATGCGTCAGGCACAATAGGTTGGGGATTTCAGTCAAATCAGGGGCACCAGGGTCAGGGGCTTTGGTCCCACTTAGAAATCTCCCACATCAATGTCAAAGAATTACTAGTCCCCTTGTATTTCCTTCAGGCTCACGGCCCTGCTTTACGGGGCAAGTCGGTGGCCTTCAGAATGGACAATCTGAACGCAGTTCACTGTTTTCAGAAACAGGGGTCAACGAGGTCAAGGAAGTTGCTAAACGTGTCGGAAGAGATTTTTACTCTAGCCAACAGACTAGACATTTATCTTCACGCATCTTATCTCCCAGGCGTAGCAAACGTCTGGGCAGACGCTCTGTCCCGGAGACAGAGCACGACAGTAGAATGGGAGCTCAAGCAACCCATTTTCAACCAAATGATTGCAGAGCTCTCCCATCCACAAGTGGATCTGTTTGCGTCCGAGGAGACTCACAAACTCCCTCTATACCTCACCCGCCGGACGAAAACGCCGGCAGGGGGGCCAGACGCCCTAGTGACAGACTGGAACAGATGGAGCTCCATCTATCTGTTTCCGCCACCAGACGCGTCACTAATGTGCCACGTAGTGAACAAATTACGAGATTATCGAGGCTTAGTCTCGCTAGTCGCGCCCCTGTGGCCGGCGCAGTTGTGGTACCAGCAATTAAAGACGTGGTGCGGGCCCGGTGTCGCTCCCGGTCGGGTATTTCCACTTAGACACGATTGGCAACCTAGCGACCTCGCTGACTTTTGCATTATGGACATTCAGGAGGCCAAGTGGCTAGCACCATACGGTAGAGATGTGACCAATAAATTATTAAATCAATATACGTACTCAGTCTACGAAACGACAGTATCATTCACATTGGCAAGCCTTTACTTCTTGGATCATTAGAACAGAACAGACTGTGCCCTCAGTAGCATTAGTTTTCAATTATTTAAATTATCTGTTTGAGCAGAAACATTTATCTGTGGTAACGTTAATAAATCACTTAACTGCAATTAGAGTGCCCTTTTTAGACCTTACAGGTCTCTCCATACCGGTGGCGGAGGAAACAGGTTTTATGAGGGCATGTTTTAAACTCCGCCCACCTCCCCGTCAGCTCATGCCTACTTGGTCTCTGGACAAGGCATTGTCTTTACTTCACTCTCGTCTGTACCAATATACTGCAGATTTTGCATTACTCTTAAAAAAGGCTGTATTCCTTTTGGCTTTGGCCACCGGGAACAGAGTGTCTGAGCTGGCGGCGATGAGCAACACACCTAATTGCCTTAGGTTTGGTAGACTTAATGAATGTATTCACATTGCACCTTCCCCGGGATTTGTAGCCAAGAATGAGCACAGTGCACACGTGTTTTCTGAGTTCACGGTGCCGGCGTTAAAAAGGGGAAAGGTGCATCATAATCTATGTCCAGTGCAAGCTCTAACCAAATATTTGAGAGTGGCTCCTCTAAACCCCCAAGGTGCTTTATGGGTAGCGAGTACGGGTAAACGCTTACTGAAACGGAGATTAGCTTCTCTTCTGGTCGAAGTCATTAAAGAGAGTAATCCCGGCGTTGTGGGTAGGGCCCACGATTTACGCAAATGGGCAGCCTCTTTACGTTTCCTGAAGAATTTTTCAGTAGAAGATATTTCGTCCACACAGTTGTGGGCGTCTAATCATACGTTTTTGACTAGATACTTGTCAGTTACTCTAAACAAACCTTCCTTACCATGTATAGCTTTAAGGCAGAGGGTCTAGGTGGCCCTTCAGTCACTTTTGTTTACTTTCAAGAAAAGGGGGGGGGGTGCAGTCAGTGTAACATAGGACACCCTAGACCCCGCCGGAGTGTAAGAGCTGTGATACAATTTATGGTTAATGTGATATGAAAATTTCTCTGCGAGAAATTGTGCTAGTACAATGTTAGTACAAAACAACGGGGTTGTTATAGTAGTTTTAGCTGTGAAAGCAATTTAGTATTAAACAGTGGAGATCTTTTGCAAATTATCTCCACGATTATTTTGGGGTTTATTATGTGCACATGTAAACTTATAACTTGTTATTTATGTCACCACTCGTTGAGTGGGGTGCCTTTGTAACTACAGATCTGTTCACAGAATCTTCAGAGTTACCCTTTTTTGTCAAGCAGGCTTCTTTGAAGCACGCACCTGCCTGAACCCCTTTCTTGTATATATATGGGCTGTGCCGTATTTAAATATATTTTCAAAGTAAGAATACTATGTGGTTGTTTGATTATCTGCTTTTCTAGAGTTATGATATGATTACGAATGTCTCCCTCCAGTCTTAGAAATCAGGCATGTTCGTCAATGATGGAGGGGCCACTAATAAATTATAGGTTTGACTCCTGTAAGGAGATCAAGAAAACCTAATATTTAGTAGTGGCCCCGTAATCATTGACGACTGGGGCCCTCCCGACCATCCCCTTCCCATTCGTTGATGTATTAAGGATTTTGGTTTACTTGATATGTCAGTGAAGGAAGAATGACGCCTGAATCAGCGTCTGGTCAAAGATCCACACAAGTACATCCACGATATGATGGAAAGCTTATTGGATAGTTATTCTTATTTTATTTTTCTTTTTATTTTTTACGAAGTTTTTTCGTAGTGAGAACCCAATTCATAATGACTGAAGCCATGAGTGAGGTCGCGTGCGCTCATGATGAAGGCTCCTCAGATTTTAAATGCTCTGCGCGGTAGATTCAAACTACGGCGGATTAGTGTTGAAGAGGATGCCTTATGTAATAGGCATGTTCGTCAATGATTACGGGGCCACTACTAAATATTAGGTTTTCTTTATCTCCTTACAGGAGTCAAACCTATAATTTCTCTCTCCTCCCCCACTTCGCGAATCGGTAATTTGTGGGTTATTTCGCATATTTCTATGTTACTATGCATCTTATATGCATTCATGTGCTTTGTGGTGATATAATATTGATATGTATGAGAGATATAAGCGCTATTGCGTATTTTCCCCCTCCCTCGCAAACTAGCTAGGCAGGGGAAGGGTGGCGGGGTTGCTTTTTACCAACAAATGTGCAATTCTCGGCCATTGTAACTTCACTGCGGCGCGATATTTTAAAGAAAATATATATAGAGTCGGATGTTGGTTGGTATTCACTACACGTTGATGTAGTTTTCGTAGCTATTTGGAAATGTTGCCAAAAATGGCTTAGGATTCGGGCAAAGTCTTTCACAATTTATTTTCTCTATAGATGTACAATGTAGGCCCACTATCAGCATACAACTACTTTAGTTTAAGCTAGAAGTATAAGTGGTATAAATATTATCTACTAAATAATCAAATTACTCACATATTAATACAAAAAAACAGACGTTCGTCTGCACTGGACTGGGGTGCGTCTACTTAGGGTTTGGTGGTCATAAGGAGACGCACTTGATATTGGACCTCTTATCTCGGAAAATACTTGATATATATCAAACATTGACACATCCATTAAAAGCATAACCATTTGGTAATATATCAAGTGAGTTTCAAGTTAAAAGAATGAATGAGCTTGACACACTGATTTTTTTCTTGAAAACTTTCACACTTTTTGCATCTCCTTTGGTGCCTCTACCCTAGATGTTGTACACATTGAGGACCGACATATCTACCGTATGCAGGATAAACTTCTTGTACCACCTGCAAGATGTTCGCAGGCAGTCGATGAAGCCCATCTGCATGTCGGACTTGTCAACGAGGAGCATGTTGAGGTTATAATCCAGGACAGCAGCTGGTTTCTGGACGGGGTTCTTGGTTCTTCGGTCCACCTTCCCTGTGGCGACCATCTCGGCCTTGTGGCATGTGGTGAGGAGGTTGACCTTGCGCTGGTCATGCCAGTGGATGGGGCCACTCTTCTTGTGGAAGATGTCCGCCTTCTTCGTCTTGGTTGGGTAGCCTGGCATGCCCTTCCTCTTGCCCTTGACTGTGCCGACAGTTCCGGTCTTGCGGTCATGGAGGTACTTGGTCAGGAGAGGCGACGTGTAGTAATTATCTGTGTAGAGGATGTGGTTTTTATTGAAGTGCCTCTCCATCATCTTCTTCACTACAGCGCCACCAAAACCAATGAGGGGGTCAGTCTCAATTTCTCCAGCCTTGCCGCTGTAGACTATAAAGTCCAGCACATACCCCGTCAAACAGTCGCAGAGGACGAAGAGCTTGATGCCGAAGCGGTGTCTCTTGGACGGGATATACTGTCGGAAGTGCAGCCTACCACGGAACAGGACCAGAGACTCGTCGAGGCACATCTTCTGGAAAGGAATCAGGTAGGTGGTGAACCGATGACGTATCATGTCATACAGCTTCCTGATCTTCCATAATGAGTCGGGAAGGTGGACTGCCATGTTGTTTGTCAGGTGGAGATAGGAGAGGATGTCGAAGTACCTGTCCCTGGACATGTACTTGCCAAATGCTGGAGTCGTTATGATGTCGCCAGTGATCCAGTAGTCTGCCAGAGCGTGCTTCCTGATATGTGTCATCAGCATTGTGAGTGCCAAGAACACATATAGTTCTGCCACAGTGACAGCTCTCCATGCCACCATCTTGGCACTGGTCTTCCTCCCAAGAAAGTTGGCACAGATCTCGTGATGGTTGTTGGTCTCCTCGACGAGGTATTCCATGAGTTCATTGTCATAGAAGCCACAGAAAATTTCACTGGGGGTAGCAGCTCGGCCACAGGGAAATGTTGGTGACACCCCGGAACCCATCTGTACCTCGTCAAAGGCAGGACAATCTGGCTCAAAATCAGTCCCATCTGTCCACACAAACAGGTCGGATACTGATGCTCGAGGACGTGCAGGTGCAGCAGGCACACGCCCTGGACGCCCTGGCACACGCCCTTGGCCACGCGGACGCCCTGCATGCCCACGCCCACACCCAGGGGCAGCGGCGTCGGCAGACTGACCACGTCCACGACCTCGCCCTCTCGCTCGTCTTGTCGGGACTTCCTCTTCCTGTTCCTCTTCCTCCTCAGGCGACGTCAGGTCATCTGGGGCAATGTTGGGGTCGGCAGCATCGTCTTCAGGAGACAATTCGGGTGAAGAAGTGACCGGGCGTCGGCGGTGTGGGGTGCGGGATGCTGCGGGAGCTTCAACAATGGGAGCCTCGGCCTCGGGAGTTGGGCTCCTTTTGCGGCGAGCCGATGGCTTCTCCGCAGCAGATAATGCTCTGCGGTGTGTTGAGGGCTGTGGCACACTAGTAATACCACTTGAAGAGGCCCTTTGGTCATCCTGAAGGAGAGATGAAGCCGAGGGCTGTGGGTGACCCACGCGGCGTCCCGGGTCAAGGCGTCGGGACAATGGAATGCGGGTGGTTGCTAGACCAGTGTCGGCGTCATTATCACTGTCTTCAGCTTCCCTATCCTTTTCTGCGGCTGCCCTGCGTGCTGTTTTAGCTGCACTTTTCACCAACGATTGTTTATTGAAATATTTGCCCACTTTCAAGGGCGTACGGGCAGGCAAAGGGGAAGGTCCTGGGCTACTAGGGCTAGGCCTAGGCTGACATAGCAAAGATGGCGAGGGGGTAGGCCTAGGTTCTAGCACACTTGGAAGCTCAATGGCACCTTCCTGAAACACTTCCACATCAGGATCATCGCTACTGTCTCCCCCCTCAAATAAATCGACATTATCGTCGTCTCCAAAGCCAACGAAATCGTCATCTTCGCTTGCACTTATAAATTGTTCTTTGTCCACCAAGCTTTCGCCACTGCTCTCTTCACTATCAAAAAGTTGTCGCTGTATAGCGCTATCACTCAACAAACGCTTAATCTTCTTTCGTTGAGCTTTCTTCTCGGTTGCAACATGCGTTGAAGTTGCGAGCGGGGTAGCAGTGGGGCCCGCGGGAGGTTGCAGCGATTCGGCCACGTCGGAAATAATTTTTTCAGTATAACTCGCTATGGCGGCCATGTACGAACTGATAACACTAGTAGTTGAGGCTTGGTGGCGCTGCGGTCGCTCCATCAATGCAAAATTTGGCCGCGCGAATTTTGAAGCACGCTTTCAAGCACATGGATTTTAAAATGACACCCGGGCACCTGCCCTTCTTTCGTGGTGTCATTTTAAAATGACACCCGGGCTGGAAGGGTTAATACCAAGGACTGAAGCATTTTACTATTTTCCCATTATCCATCAATCTTAAGACACGGCCCCCGATAGTCAAGATAAATGAAATTGCTGGGTAAAAGCCGTAAATAAAGGGGTAATATTGGAAGAACTCTGAAAATACAATATTTAAAAGTAACAAAACCTGAAAATGGAAAAACCCGAGCCAAGTTTTGACCAAACTTGGCTCGGGTTTTTAAATTTTTCAGAGTAAAAATTCACAGTACCTCATTTCGAAAGTTGGCTCGGATTTTTTTGGCAAAAGTTGGCTCGGATTTAAGGGATTTAGCGGGGGTGTGGGGGCGGCAGCCGGGCAGCCCCCACCCATTATACTAGGTTAGGTTAGGTTAGGCTAGGCTAGGCTAGGCTAGGCTAATGTTAACCCCATAATATTAGGTTAGCTTGTTTGGTTAGGTTAATGACAAAACTTGGCTCGGATTTCATGGATTTAGCGGAGGTTAGGTTAGGTTAGGCTAATTTTAGCCACATTCTTACTGGCTTTATCCACGTTGAAAAACAAAAAAACCCGAGCCAACTTTCGAAATGAGGTTAGGCTACTGTGATTTTGGACTCTGAAAAATTGAAAAACCCGAGCCAAGTTTGGTCAAAACTTGGCTCGGGTTTTTCCATTTTCAGGTTTTGTTACTTTTAAATATTGTATTTCAGAGTTCTTCCAATATTACCCCTTTATTTACGCCTTTTACCCCTGCAATTTCCCTGATCTTCATAGCCCTCCCCACTATCGGGGGCTGTGTCTTAAGATTGATGGATAATGGGAAAATAGTAAAATGCGACAGTCCTTGGTATTAACCCCTCCAACCCGGAAGGGCTCTTGAACGCCCATAACAATCTCGGCCCGCGCAACCCGGAAGGGCTCTTGAACGCCCATTGCTTGCGTGCGTGCTTTCAAATGCCGCGCGTACATTTTTGGTATCATGGGACGGTAGGTGGCGCCACCAGGCGTAAACGACGCCACAGCAACAGTATCTACCCTGACGCCATCATGGACAGTACGCCAAATAGTGATTCCGCTGTGTCCGATACCGTGCTTCCTACGACGCCCTTGCTAGTTCGTCGCGCCTTACCCCGACGCCATCGCCTAAATGTGTTATCTCCCGGAGGTATTGAGACGACATTGAGACTATATGAGCGTGCTGATGCCAAGTATAGTGTTGATGATATAGTCAGTGACGACTCCAGTAATTATAAGTCGAGTGATTATGGCCATGAGAGTGAGAAAGAAGAGCAATTCCTGGGATTTGCGAGAGAAGATGACAGTGATGAAGGTGATGTACCAGTTGTTGAGGAAGCTGGTTTACCTAAAGACAGTGAACTTGAGAGAGTGAGTGAGTGGAAGAGTTCAAGGTCACTCACCAAATTTCGCATAAGTGACACGACTCCAAGCCCTTCCCCAGGTAAATCGCCTTTCAAGCTACACTTGTATAAGCAGAAAATACTTGAGAAGGCGGCCGCGGCAGCTAGGGAACAAGCAAAAATACTTGGTGAGGATGAGGCTGTGAGTGAGGGTCAGCGTGGTGACCCTTCTCGTCCGCCATTGTCTCCCTTATCTACCCACGCCACCCAAGATGACCCGGATGCCCCGCATTCTTCCCCACCACCCCCACCATTGCCAAGGGTTGAGGACCCCCCACTTTCGGCCTATTTGCCTCCTAGGTCCCCCGACAGGAGACATACTGCTGCCGAAAAGGGGAAAGGTAGGAAATATACCAAAAAAATTAAGAAAAGTAAGAGAGTTTTGTTCGAGGCTCCCGCGGCGTCCACCCCTGCCGGCCCCAGCCATACGTCCCCGCAACTTTCCCCACGGTCCCCACCTCTCCCGCCTTCAACATGTCTTCCTGAAGAAGTCTTTGAGCTCGCATCACCAATACCTGGGCCTAGTGACAGTGAAACATTGCTTTCTGTCACTCGTCGCAGGCCAAGGAGCCCAGGACCTCGGGGGGACACAGCCTCACCTGCCACTCCTTCCCCACCTCGCCCACCCGCACGCCGCCCACGCATCACTGGTTCCCCGCCAGATTATGTGGGGGCCACTGATGATGAAGGGCACCTCTCTGAAGACTCTGGCCATGATTACATAGGTCCACCGTCAGGGCAAGATGACCACTCTGACGATGACCATATGGACATCGACGACCCTCGACCCATCCGCTTGGCCCGGCGTCGTGCTGCCCGTCGTGCTGGCCGACGCCCTCGCCGCCCTAGGGCGCGCGCCTCCCGAGTTGGCCGTGGGCGTGCTGGGCCACCAGCTGGAGCTCCTCGTCAGCGTAGACAAGACCCATTCTACGTTTTTCAGTGGCAAGACGTAGTTGATGGGGATGGATACAACCCTGATGTGCCAGCTTTTGATGAGGTACTGGAGGGTTCAGGCATTACCTCCAATTTTCCTGCAGGCCCCAATGCTCCACCACACGAACTATTTGAGGCCTTCTTTGATGAGGAGGTGGTAGGCTATGTTGTCAAAGAGACAAATAAGCAGCACCAATTCCAGGTCCACTTTTTGGGCAAGGTGACCAAGGGCCACATGAGGTAGTGGACCCCAGTGACTCATAAAGAGTTCATGGTGTTCCTGGCACTCACCATGCTAATGCCTCATGTCAAGAAGCATAGGTTGCCTGACTATTAGATCACCAATGATCTGATATCCACCCCTGCCTTCGGGAAATATATGTGTCGCGACCGGTACCTTGATATCCTCGCAGCGCTCCATCTTGTCACCAACACCGACGTCCACCTCGGTGACAAGCTGTGGAAGATTAGGACGTTGTACGAGATGATGCGAGAACGCTTCACCTCCTACTTCAAGCCCTTCCGCAAGGTCGTCATTGACGAGTCTCTTGTGCTGTTCCGGGGAAAACTCAGCTTCCGGCAGTACATCCCCTCAAAAAGACATCGCTTTGGCATAAAATTCTTTGTGCTGTGCAACTGCCAAACTGGCTATGTCCTGGACTTCCTGGTCTACAGCGGGAAGGAAGGGGACTTGCTTGTGGACCCCCTCATTGGCTTTGGCGGAGCAGTGGTGCAAGCCATGATGGACCGCTACTTTCACAAGAATCACGTCCTCTACACGGACAATTATTACACGTCCCCCACTCTCTCACAGTACCTGCATGAGCGCAAGACGGGGACTGTAGGCACAGTACGAGGGAAAAGGAAGGGCATGCCACCTTTCCCTCCAAAGACCAAAAAAGGTGATGTGTTGAAGAAGAAGTCGGGGCCCATTCTGGCTATCCACTGGGACGACCAGCGGAAGGTCAACCTCCTGACCACCATCCACAAGGGGGAAATGGTGGAGACTGGCAAGGTGGATCGCCGCACCCAGGCCAGGGTGACCAAGCCCGATGCTGTCCTGGACTACAACATCAACATGAGGCTGGTGGACAAGTCCGACATGCAGATAGGCTTCATTGACTGCCTGCGTACCTCGTGCAGATGGTACAAAAAGTTCTTTCTGCATATGGTGGACATGTCAGTTCTGAATGCCTACAATATATACAAGCTTCGGAATGTGAACACACCCATGAAGTTCAATAGCCTGCGGAGGTTCCAAAAGCAGGTGTTGACGGAGCTCCTGGAGAAGTATGCTACGCCACAGAGGGCAGTGGCACATCCTGGGCCCGCCGTTATTGACCGCTTGCAGTGTGCTCAATACTTGATTAGGCACAGGCTTGGTTCCCTGCCTCAGAATGAATCAGGAAGAACACAGCAGAAGCGGTGCCATGTCTGCTACAACAGCAGGGTGAGGCCGAGGCCAGGTAAAATGTCAACCATGGAGTGTGTGGAGTGCAAGGTGGCACTCTGTGCTTTAGAGTGCTTCTTTGATTACCACTCCAAGCTGGAGTTCTAATAATCATAGTGAAAGTGCCAAAGATAATGACAATATGTACAGTATATATATAGGCAAAAAGTGGAAGTAAACCAATTTATTGTCATACAAAAGTCATGTATTATGAAAACATTTATACAAATACAATTACACCATAATAATATGTGAAAGTGACACATATGTATATACCAAGTGACATTCATATGATTAGAACCTATAGAAATATATAAATCAGTGAAAAAAGACACAATAAATTTTATATAAAACGTTTACAAATCATATAACTAAGTGAAAGTGACACAAGACCTAATATTTGATGGCCAAAGTATAATAAACACCTGTGATAACGAATAATCAGTGCCTAATACAACAATAACCTACCTCAATTACTAATAAAATGTACGGTATCGAGTGAAAATTAGCATTATCAGTGACAGTGACACTCTCTAAAGCATATTTGTCAAAGTGAAAGTGACACAAGACCTAATATTTGATGGCCAAAGTATAATAAACACCTGTGATAACGAATAATCAGTGCCTAATACAACAATAACCTACCTCAATTACTAATAAAATGTACGGTATCGAGTGAAAATTAGCAATATCAGTGACAGTGATACCCTAATAAACATATTTTATATAATTGGCCTCAAAATAACTAGAAAATATCAAATAAACATCACATTCTCAATATCAAACACTAAAATCGTCTAAGGGAGATAAATACTTTGGCGCGACGAGCGGCTAGGTGCGTCGTAGCCATGGCCGGGGCGACGCGTCCGAACGCGTGAAGAATTTGCCGCCGAAAAGCACTCGTCTTCCCGCGCTCACCATTATGCAACCAGAGGGGCTAGAGACCTCTACTCAACGCCATTCGACAGAGGAAGGTTTGTGGAACATTATTCTTTTTTATTCACAACATTACATGCCATATTCATTGACTTACAGAGTAGTTAACATAGCCCAAAGATCGTCAAAACACCCGGTACCGCAGCACAGTCGCAAGCTATAGCCCCCGGGGCTGGAGGGTTAAACAACACTGATATTAGAGCGTGCAATACTTGACCAATTACAACCACTACTTCAGCAGAATGAAACTATCCCAATTTTTCAGTCTGCTTACCGACAGCATCATTCAACTGAAACAGCATTGATTAGAGTACATAATGATCTAGTTGAGAACATTTGCAATGGTGTGGCCTCACTATTGGTCTTGCTTGATCTCTCTGCGGCTTTTGACACAGTGGATCACGAGTTGTTGTTGAGTGATCTTTATGATTGTGGTGTGCGTGACTCCGCTCTCTTGCTTCTTGGGTCGTACTTGTCAGGTAGATCCCAGAGTGTGATGGTAAATCAAGTGGTCTCGGACTCGACACCCCTGCAGTATGGTGTTCCGCAGGGATCAGTTTTGGGTCCTATCCTATTTATAATTTATATTAGCAGTTTGTCTCTTCTGCTTCGTGCACATAATGTCACCTTTCACTTTTATGCAGATGACACCCAGATTTATGTGAGAATCACAAATATAGTTGATATACGGAGTAAGATGGAATTGTTGATGTCTGATATCAAGAAGTGGATGAGAGCGAGAAAACTTAAACTAAATGATGGTAAAACTGATATTCTCATCATCCGAGGAAATAGAAGAGCTGATGATATGGTAGGTGCCCTCTCCATCAATGTGGGTGGATCTCAGCTGCGACCGGCCAACTCTGTTCGAAATCTGGGTGTATATGTGAACTCCCGATTAGATTTCAAAGAGCATGTAAACCAGATAGTTAAAAGTTGTTACTTGCACATCAGAAATCTCTATTTGGTGAAGCCGTTTATAACCAGACGTTGCCTCCTGACGTTGGTTCACTCATTGGTCTTCTCTCGTGTTGATTATTGCAATGCCCTGTTGGTGGGTCTTCCAAATTATATTTTGAAGAAAGTTCAGTCTGTTCTTAACAGGGCCGCAAGACTAATTTTTGGTGTTCCACCTAGAACTCCTACTACATCTCTTCACATAGAACTGCACTGGCTGCCAGTAAGAGCAAGAATAGAATTTAAGTTGTGTTTGGTGACTTTTAAGGTTCTCAAATTTGGTGAGCCTAGGTACCTTGCGGAGCTGCTCAGGCGCCCACCGGCACACCATGGTGTAGTTGTGCGTCATGACAATGACCCTTTTCGTCTTGATGAACCAAGGGCTTTCCAGCAGTCTTCTTTCTTTGAGAGGTCATTCTCCTACATGGCTCCGAGGTTGTATAACAGGTTGCCGCTGTCCATGAGACAACTGAGTTCTGTTGAATGCTTCAAGAGACAACTTAAGACTTTTCTCTTTGAGAGAAGCTATGATCTTGAGAGAGGTGTCATGACAGATGGCTATAGAGTTTAGGCTATTTTGCCACTGCTGGTGATTGTTAAATGTGTGTTGTATATGAGCCTTCTTTTGATGCATTGATTTTTGTTCTTTTTTTCTTTCTCTTTTCGAGCGCTAGTGAATTCTTCGGAAAAATTGGCGCTTATGAGAAATAAGTAACATGCTTATTATTATTATTATTATATACACACATAAAAAATTAAAAACAACAAAAAATAACCTGACAAACTCGTCACTGGTTGGTGATAAACATTTACCGAGAATAGTTTTGATAGTTAACTATAGTTTTGATGTAAATAATACCGCAACTACGAATCTTGTTTCCGAGACCTAGTATATTAACCTAACCAAACAACCTAACCTAACCTAACCCTAGAGTGCCCTAGACCCAGTACGTGGGATACAACACTTAGCACTAGCCCTTGCAAGTTGCATGCCAGCTACTGTAGGTTCATATATTAGACATACAGTAACATCTTTGTAGAACATAACACTTTACCGTAGCGAGTATACTCCATTTCGAACACGTTTGTAGCAGAGCTCTCAAGATTGCGGGACTGAGTTTGTTTACGCGCGGGACTATTTATATCAACAAAATCAAGTTACAAAACTTATCAAAACTATTCTACCACAACGGAATCTATGTGAGTAGGCTATATTAGGCTATAAGGATTCCATAGAGCTTCACTTTCCCTAATAAGTTATGTATAATAACGCTGCGAGTCTATTCGCGATAATTATCTTTATTTGATATATAGTGTTGTTTAGGCCTAATACCGAGGGCCGTCGCATTTTAGTATTTTCAACATTAGCCTAACCTAACCTAGGCCTAATCTAGACTAACCGAAAACTAACCGACGGTCTAAACCCAGCTCACGTTCCCTGTTTATGGGTGAACAATCCAACAGTTTCTCGTATTTCACTTAGCCTTAGGCCTATAGTGAATTTGCGACGGTAATTACATGTACACCAACATAGTATCCGATGTATCGTCCATGAAACTTCTAGAAC
Source organism: Paralithodes platypus (assembly GCA_032716605.1). Lineage (NCBI taxonomy): Eukaryota > Metazoa > Arthropoda > Malacostraca > Decapoda > Lithodidae > Paralithodes > Paralithodes platypus. Next base: position 43,055,861 of record CM064521.1, read on the forward strand.
ACTGATAATTATCGATGGGGCTCGTATCCGGGTCGTCTTCAATTTTAACCGGAAAAACAGTATCAAGTAGCTTAGCCTAGTAAAATACACGGTAGGCTAAGAGTTGTGTTAGTGGGCATAGGCCTACGCAGTACGCTTGCAGTAGCGTTGTTACGTTTGCGTCTAGGCCTAGAAGTTATCCCACGGCCAGCTGTTATTTGGGACGGGATGGATGTAGTTACCGGGTGTACCACTACCGACATACAACATAAATCATCTATAAATACTTATAATAAAATAAATACTTATAAATCTATAATACTAGGCTAGGTTAGGTTAGGTTAGGTTGTTTGGTTAGGGTAATGTATTTTTGTATCCAAAGGCAGTCAAAATAGACGGGAACATGATGGTGAGCGTCAGCGTAGTGTAAACAAGACGGGCGGTACACCCGGTAACTACATTCTTGCCTTTGGGACTTTGGGTAGCTTACTTAGGTACCGGGTAAGATCCTGTGTAGCTACTAGGCTAGCGGGTAACTGTTTTTCAGATGCCTACTTAACTTTAACCTAACCTAACCTAGTATAGGCCTACTGTATTAGTGTAGGCTACTATTTATGAATGTAAACTGTAAAAATATATTGTTACATTATACTACCAAATTATTGAGATCTATCTATCTATCTATCTATTGCCAGACGCCTTACTCCCCTTAATGGGGGTGGCCATACACAAAATGCCCCCAAGCAAACCTATCCCCTGTAAGAGGGACAACCCATGCCAGTTTACTGAAGGACTTACAGGATTGACCACTCAATTTATATATATATATAGGCCTACACGTTTTCCCGGTACACAGGATTATACCCTTACTTATTACCGAGACGACCACAAATTTGTTTTTAATATTTGTAGGCTATCCTATTACAGAATAAGGATGTTGCAAAGATCATATTGAAATTTGGGTAAAAATCCAGTCGTACACCGGTGACGATTAGACCGTTAAATGGCCTAGGCCTAGCCTACAAGTATTTTTTTGGTTTTTTTTCCCCCACTACACTTGAGTCGGTAAGATCCTGTGTAGCGGGTGGAACTGTTTTTCAGATGCCTATTTACTAAGAAACATTGAACAATATCTTTAACCTAACCAAAACCTAACCTAACCTAACCTAGTATATTAGTGGACTATTTATGAATGTAAAATGTAAAAATATATTGTAACATTACCAAATTATTGAGATATATGTACAGGCCACCCGCTACACAGGATTATACCCTTGAGTCATACTATGGAGCGTGCTGCGTCATCCTCATCCTTAACCCCTCCAACCCGGATGGGCTCTTGAACGCCCATAACAACCTCGGCCCGCGCAACCCGGAAGGGCTCTTGAACGCCCATTGCTTGCATGCGTGCTTTCGAATGCCGCGCGTACATTTTCGGTATCGTGGGACGGTAGGTGGCGCCACCAGGCGTAAACTCCGCCACAGCAACAGTATCTACCCCGACGCCATCATGGACAATACGCCAAATAGTGATTCCGCTGTGTCCGATACCGTGCTTCCTACGACGCCCTTGCTTGTTCGTCGCGCCTTACCCCGACGCCATCGCCTAAATGTGTTATCTCCCGGAGGTATTGAGACGACATTGAGACTTTATGAGCGAGCTGATGCCAAGCATAATGTTGATGATGAAGTCAGTGACGACTCCAGTAATTATAAGTCGAGTGATTATGGCCATGAGAGTGATAAAGAAGAGCAATTCCTGGGATTTGCGAGAGAACATGACAGTGATGAGAGTGATGAAGGTGATGTACCAGTTGTTGAGGAAGCTGGTTTACCTAAAGACAGTGAACTTGAGAGAGTGAGCGAGTGGGAGAGTTCAAGGTCACTCACCAAATTTCGCTTAAGTGACACGACGCCAAGCCCTTCCCCAGGTAAATCGCCTTTCAAGCTACATTTGTATAAGCAGAAAATACTTGAGAAGGCGGCCGCGGCAGCTAGGGAACAAGCAAAACTACTTGGTGAGGATGAGGCTGTGAGTGAGGGTCAGCGTGGTGACCCTTCTCGTCCGCCATTGTCTCCCTTATCTACCCACGCCACCCAAGATGACCCGGATGCCCCGCATTCTTCCCCACCACCCCCACCATTGCCAAGGGTTGAGGACCCCACACTTTCGGCCTATTTGCCTCCTAGGTCCCCCGACAGGAGACATACTGCTGCCGAAAAGGGGAAAGGTAGGAAATATACCAAGAAAATTAAGAAAAGTAAGAGAGTTTTGTTCGAGGCTCCCGCGGCGTCCACCCCGGCCGGCCCCAGCCATACGTCCCCGCAACTTTCCCCACGGTCCTCCCCACCTCTCCCGCCTTCAACATGTCTTCCTGAAGAAGTCTTTGAGCTCGCATCACCAATACCTGGCCCTAGTGACAGTGAAACATTGCTTTCTGTCACTCGTCGCAGGCCAAGGAGCCCGGGACCTCGGGGGGACACAGCCTCACCTGCCACGCCTTCCCCACCTCGCCCACCCGCACGCCGCCCACGCATCACTGGTTCCCCGCCAGATTATGTGGGGGCCACTGATGATGAAGGGCACCTCTCTCAAGACTCTGGCCATGATTACATAGGTCCACCGTCAGGGCAAGATGACCACTCTGACGATGACTATATGGACATCGACGACCCTCGACCCATCCGCTTGGCCCGGCGTCGTGCTGCCCGTCGTGCTGCCCACCGCCCTGGCCGCCGCCCTCGCCGCCCTAGGGCGCGCGCCTCCCGAGTTGGCCGTGGGCGTGCTGGGCCACCAGCTGGAGCTCCTCGTCAGCGTAGACAAGACCCATTCTACGTTTTTCAGTGGCAAGACGTAGTTGATGAGGATGCATACAACCCTGATGTGCCAGCTTTTGATGAGGTACTGGAGGGTTCAGGCGTTACCCCCAATTTTCCTGCAGGCCCCAATGCTCCACCACACGAACTGTTTGAGGCCTTCTTTGATGAGGAGGTGGTAGGCTATGTTGTCAAAGAGACAAATAAGCAGCACCAATTCCAGGTCCACTTTTTGGGAAAGGTGACCAAGGGCCACATGAGGCAGTGGACCCCAGTGACTCATAAAGAGTTCATGGTGTTCCTGGCACTCACCATGCTAATGCCTCATGTCAAGAAGCATAGGTTGCCTGACTATTGGATCACCAATGATCTGATATCCACCCCTGCCTTCGGGAAATATATGTCTCGCGACCGGTACCTTGATATCCTCGCAGCGCTCCATCTTGTCACCAACCTTGACGTCCACCTCCCAGACAAGCTGTGGAAGATTAGGACGTTGTATGAGATGATGCGAGAACGCTTCACCTCCTACTTCAAGCCCTTCCGCAAGGTCGTCATTGACGAGTCTCTTGTGCTGTTCCGGGGAAAACTCAGCTTCCGGCAGTACATCCCCTCAAAAAGACATCGCTTTGGCATAAAATTCTTTGTGCTGTGCGACTGCCAAACTGGCTATGTCCTGGACTTCCTGGTCTACAGCGGGAAGGAAGGGGACTTGCTTGTGGACCCCCTCATTGGCTTTGGCGGAGCAGTGGTGCAAGCCATGATGGACCGCTACTTTCATAAGAATCACGTCCTCTACACGGACAATTATTACACGTCCCCCACTCTCTCACAGTACCTGCATGAGCGCAAGACGGGGACTGTAGGCACAGTACGAGGGAAAAGGAAGGGCATGCCACCTTTCCCTCCAAAGACCAAAAAAGGTGATGTGTTGAAGAAGAAGTCGGGGCCCATTCTGGCTATCCACTGGGACGACCAGCGGAAGGTCAACCTCCTGACCACCATCCACAAGGGGGAAATGGTGGAGACTGGCAAGGTGGATCGCCGCACCCAGGCCAGGGTGACCAAGCCCGATGCTGTCCTGGACTACAACATCAACATGAGGCTGGTGGACAAGTCCGACATGCAGATAGGCTTCATTGACTGCCTGCGTACCTCGTGCAGATGGTACAAAAAGTTCTTTCTGCATATGGTGGACATGTCAGTTCTGAATGCCTACAACATATACAAGCTTCGGAATGTGAACACACCCATGAAGTTCAATAGCCTGCGGAGGTTCCAAAAGCAGGTGTTGACGGAGCTCCTGGAGAAGTATGCTATGCCACAGAGGGCAGTGGCACATCCTGGGCCCGCCGTTATTGACCGCTTGCAGTCTGCTCAATACTTGACTAGGCACAGGCTTGGTTCCCTGCCTCAGAATGAATCCGGAAGAACACAGCAGAAGCGGTGCCATGTCTGCTACAACAGCAGGGTGAAGCCGAGGTCAGGTAAAAAGTCAACCCTGGAGTGTGTGGAATGCAAGGTGGCACTCTGTGCTGTAGATTGCTTCTTTGATTACCACTCCAAGCTGGAGTTCTAATAATCATACTGAAATTGCCAAATAAAATGACAATATGTACACTATAATTATATAGGCAAAAAGTGGAAGAAAACCAATGTATTGTAATACAAAAGTCATGTATTATGAGAACATTGATACAAATACAATTACACCATAATAATATGTGAAAGTGACACATATGTATATACCAAGTGACATTCATATGATTAGAACCTATAGAAATATATAAATCAGTGAAAAAGACACAATAAATTGTATATAAAACGTTTACAAATCATATAACTAAGTGAAAGTGACACAAGACCTAATATTTGATGGCCAAAGTATAATAAACACCTGTGATAACGAATAATCAGTGCCTAATACAACAATAACCTACCTCAATTACTAATAAAATGTACGGTATCGAGTGAAAATGAGCATTATCAGTGACAGTGACACTCTCTAAAGCATATTTGTCAAAGTGAAAGTGACACAAGACCTAATATTTGATGGCCAAAGTATAATAAACACCTGTGATAACGAATAATCAGTGCCTAATACAACAATAACCTACCTCAATTACTAATAAAATGTACGGTATCGAGTGAAAATGAGCATTATCAGTGACAGTGACACTCTCTAAAGCATATTTGTCAAAGTGAAAGTGACACAAGACCTAATATTTGATGGCCAAAGTATAATAAACACCTGTGATAACGAATAATCAGTGCCTAATACAACAATAACCTACCTCAATTACTAATAAAATGTACGGTATCGAGTGAAAATGAGCATTATCAGTGACAGTGACACTCTCTAAAGCATATTTGTCAAAGTGAAAGTGACACAAGACCTAATATTTGATGGCCAAAGTATAATAAACACCTGTGATAACGAATAATCAGTGCCTAATACAACAATAACCTACCTCAATTACTAATAAAATGTACGGTATCGAGTGAAAATGAGCATTATCAGTGACAGTGACACTCTAAAGCATATTTGTCAAAGTGAAAGTGACACAAGACCTAATATTTGATGGCCAAAGTATAATAAACACCTGTGATAACGATAACACAATAAGCTACCTCAATTACTAATAAATGTACGGTATCGAGTGAAAATTAGCAATACCAGTGACAGTGATACCCTAATAAACATTTTATATAATTGGCCTCAAAATAACTAGAAAATATCAAATAAACATCACATTCTCAATATCAAACACTAAAATCGTCTAAGGGAGATAAATACTTTGGCGCGGCGAGCGGCTAGGTGCGTCGTAGCCATGGCCGAGGCGACGCGTCCGAACGCGGGAAGAATTTGCCGCCGAAAAGCACTCGTCTTCCCGCGCTCACCATTATGCAACCAGAGGGGCTAGAGACCTCTACTCAACGCCATTCGACAGAGGAAGGTTTGTGGAACATTATTCTTTTTTATTCACAACATTACATGACATATTCATTGACTTACAGAGTAGTTAACATAGGCCAAAGATCGTCAAAACACCCGGTACCGGAGCACAGTCGTAAGCTATAGCCCCCGGGGCTGGAGGGTTAATAGATCGAGGGTAGGCCTATGCCCTGAAGCATGTGTAGGGTCAAGCACATGGTTCAAAAACTATGAACATCAAAAAGTTCCAGGAACTCAGAAGAATAAGGATTCCGACTAGGTGCATCGACCCAATACTGTAGTTAAAATCGTCACAAATTAATAAATTATGAGCTTTCCTTGGGAACGATGTAGTATCCGACTATCCGGGTGTACGGTCGTCAATCTCGTGACTCGTCATGTTTACATAGGTTGTACACTCGCGCCTCGCGGTTACGTTCCTGTCTATTTTTGGGTTTTTTCTGTTATTTGCCCCCTGCTGGCAATATATATGATGATGATGATAATATGTCATGGGGGGGGGGATTTTTTTTTTTGTGCTCCCCCTGAACCTATTATTGTATCTCACTGCATTCAAAATTATAGGTTTGATTCCCAAAGGGAAGTAGAGAAAACCTAATATTTAGTAGGGGCCCCGGAATCATTGACGATGTTGCCTATTAGTATAATAGTCTCCATTCAACATCCACGTCAGTCGTTTGAATCAACCGCCGCGAGGAAGAATAAGAGTCATCTTCATAAGTGCAACGCTACTTCTCTTATGGAATCGTCACAGATCGGGTACCCACTACGAAAAAAACTTTGTAAAAAATAAGAGAACAAAAAAGGGAAAAGAATTCCCATCTTAACACTGTTAATCACAAGCTTCCCACATTCGGTGAATTTTCTTGCGTTGTGGCTTCTTGCCGCCTCTCGCCAAGCGCAACGATTCGGCCTTCAATGATATACCGGTATCAAGATAACTCAAAAATATCAACGAATGAGAAGGGGATGGCTGGGAGGGACGTCTTTGTCAATGATTCCAGGGCCCCTACTAAATATTAGGTTTTCTCTACTTCCCTTTGGGAATCAAACCTATAATTTAATAGTGGCCCCTCCATCATTGACGATGTTGCCTGAATTCCAAGACTGGAGGGGGACATTCGTAGTATTAAAAAAGTCCTCATAACCGTATGGTTAAGTCAAGAAACCTCATAACAGGAAAAGCTATTTGTATATGTACTGTAGTTGTGCTTACAACATAGTTAAACAAATTATTGAAAGAGTGAGAGCAGTGCGTTGCTTCAAAGAAGCCTGCTCCAACAAGGCAAGTTTGAGGCTCCGGCATATGTTATGGGAATAGTCAATTAATTCAAGGATATCGAGTACATACGGGGCTAACAAGAAGAGGAAGGATTTAGTGAAGGTTTGGAGAATATATTGGTGTGGTGGAGGGGTGATATATAGTGTAATAAGAGTGTGTAGTGACGGGACAGCGGTAGGGTTGTGAGTTGTTGAGTTTGTAAACAAACATGGCAGAGGGAATTTCGGGTATAACGGAGTCGGAAGGAAGGTTACAACGTTTTCGGGGATTCAAGAGCACAGATAAGAAGTTAGAAGAGGTTAGTATTGTTGTGAAGGATTTGGAAAAGTGGATGAGTGATACGGAGAAATGGAAGGGGGATATTGGTGAGAAAGTTAAGGCACTGTGTGTAATGTGTGGTGTGATAGGTGGGGAAGGGAATAGGCCTAGCGAAGGAAGTGAATGCAGGCCTTTTTCGGCAGTTAATGAGAGCCTAGAGATGTTATTGAAAAGGGTAGATGACATGGGAGCAGAGAATATGGCATTGAAGGAGCAGCTGAAGGAATACGAAGGACGTTTCACGGAAGTAAAGGAGTCGACTGCATGGACGGTGGTAGGTAAACAAAAAGTCAAGGATTTGGAGGATATTATGAAAGAGCAAAAGGAAGAAATGAATATGACCAAACAAAGTTTTGAGAGTGCAGTTGTAGGGGTCATGAAGAACAAGGAGAGTGTCGTGAGGGAGGCCATGGACAGGGATAGGGGTGTAATCTTGTATGGAGATATAGAGACTCATATGAATGATAATGGAGTGAGAAAAGTGAGGGATATGGAGACAGTGAAGGAGGTCTTGAAAGGTGTGGATGAGGACGAATATGGATGGGAAGGGCAGGTGGAGGAGGTCAGTAGATAGGTAGATATAAAAGGGGAGAGATGAGACCTATAAGGGTACAGTTTAAAACTAGGGTAGTGGCGGAGACTGTGACAAATTTTAGTTGGAGGCTAAATACAAATGATAAACTGAAACACATAAGACTAAAGAAGGATTTGAGTATAGAACAAAGGAAAAAAATTAAGGAATTACAAGAAAAGGCTGATGAAAATAATGGAAAGTTGGATGAGGAGGAAAAGAGAAATTTTTACTGGAGAGTGAGGGACGGAAAAGTGAGGAAGTGGTTTATAAGAGTAGAAAGGAGGGGGAGATCAGGGAGGGGAGAGTTGTGACGGAGGAGGAGAACGGGGTGGAGGTGTCACAGGGAGAGACAGGAGACAAAGAGGCAGACCCAGTAGTGCTAACAGGGGAGTAGGGTACGGACTGGAGGAGCGGGATGGTGTAATTGCTGGAGGAATGGTAGATGGATTAAGGATTATGTTTAGTAATGTGGATGTGTTTACTCAGGACAAGAAAAGAGAACTGATATGTAGGTTGCAGGATGAAGAGGAAAAACCTGATATCATAGCCCTACAGGAAGTAAGACCAAAATTTTTTAGAATTGAGAGGGAACTGGTGGAATATAGTTTGGAGGGTTTTGAGTTATATGAGAGAAATGCTATTAGAGCAGAGGTTGGAAGAGGACTGTTTATTTATGTAAGAAAAGAGCTCAAGGTTATGAGGTGGATATGAGACAGCAGTATTGTGAGTATTTGTGTATTGAAGTAAAATGTGTAAGAGGATCAATTCTAATTGCCTCTATATATAGAAGCCCAAATAATAGCAGGGGAGAGGATGATAACCTACTGAAAGCAATGGAGGAGATAGATAATAGAGAGAACAAATATAAAATTTTGATTGGAGATTTCAATTTGCCAAGGATCAACTGGGCAAATTGTACTACTCCAGCGGGACAGGGTAGCATGGAAAATAAGTTTATAGAGAAAGTGAGAGATTGTTTTTTAACGCAACATATTGTAGAGATGACAAGATATAGAGATGGGACGCAGGGGAGTGTACTTGATTTGATTTTTAGCAATGAAGAGGATATAGTGGAACATGTTAATGTGGATAGCCCTATAGGTCGTAGTGACCATGCCTGTATAAGCTTTAGTTGTAACATTAAATTGGAGAGGGATAATAAAAGCAATAGAAAAATATACATGTATGATAGAGCAGATTATGAGCTGCTGAGACGGTGTTTGGACATTGACTGGGGGGAATATTTGAACGGTGAAGACGCTGAAGGAATGTGGAGGAAAATTAGAGTCAAACTGGAGAATGCTGTATCCAAAAGTGTACCAGTAAGGGAATATAAGGATAAAACAAAATTGAGGAAAAGAACTAACCCAGAATTGCCAATGAAAAGAAAGCTTTGGATATTGATTAGAAGAAAGAAACGATTGTGGGAAAGATTAAAATTGTTAAAAAAGAACAGGGGGTCTAGTATAGAGGCTATGGAAGTGGATCTGGAACGTAGACAAATAAACAATAAAATAAGGTGGGAAACAAGGAGGGGGGTGAAGGAGAGGGAGAGAGAGATAGCTAGAAATGTGAAGGATAATCCAAAAATATTCTGGAAGTACATTCAGGAAAAATTAACAAGAAGAGTAGGGATCCCAGAGCTGGTGGGGGGGTTGAATGATGGGAGTAGAGCGGAGACTGATAAGGAGAAAGCAGAGGTGCTGGGGAAATACTTTGGGGGGGTACTAACAGTGGAGTCGGAGGACGCAGTGCCTACTATTCCCATCAAACAGGCACCGGCACTAGAACTAGTAGAGTTTTCCCATGCTAGAATAAGAAGGGCTATAGAAAAAATGAACAGAAGTAAGTCACCGGGACCGGATGGGATACACCCAAGAATCATAAAGGAAGGAGGGGAGATGTTAGTAGAGCCATTGAAAATGTTATTTGAGGTATCGTTTAATACAGGACAAATCCCGATGGACTGGAGAGAGGCGAACATAACAGCTATATTTAAGAAGGGAAAGAGAAATGACCCAGGGAATTATAGACCAGTCAGTTTGACAAGTGTTGTGTGTAAACTAATGGAAACGGTAATTAGAGAAGGAATAATGGATCATATGAAGTCAAACCAACTTTTCAGTGGGAGACAGTTCGGATTCTTGCCGGGGAGGTCGACGGTACTACAGCTAATTAAGGTGGTAGATGATTGGATGCAAATTCTAGAAGATGGTGATGTAATAGACGTGGTATATTGCGATTTTATGAAGGCCTTCGATAAGGTCCCACATAAAAGGTTAATAGAGAAAGTTAGAAGCTATAATATAGGGGAGAAATGTGTGAAATGGATAGAAGCCTTCCTGAAAGATCGGAGACAGAGGGTATTGGTGAATGGAATAGGCTCGGGGTGGAGGGAAATTACAAGTGGGGTACCTCAGGGATCTGTGTTGGGACCACTGCTGTTCGTTATATTTATCAACGACTTGCCTGAAGTTATAACTAATGGAAGTGAGGTATACCTGTATGCGGATGACACTAAACTGTATAGAAGAGTGAGGAGTAAGGAAGATATGGGTTTGCTTCAAGGAGATGTGGAGGGCATGAAGGGATGGTCTGAGCATTGGTTAATGCCTTTTCATCCAAAAAAATGCAAGTACATGCGGATTGGGACCAGCAAGATAGACAAGGTAGGATACAGTATGTATGAAGCGATGGAGGAAGTGAGTGCAGAAAAGGATATAGGAGTAGTGATAGATAATAAGTTAAATTTCTCAGAACATTTAGCGGAAAAGATAAACAAAGCCAATAGAATTGTAGGGCTGATAAGGAGGACATTTGTGTCACTTGACGAAGAAATCTTCAGGAATCTATATACAGCGCTGGTTAGGCCACACCTGGAATATGCAAACCAGGTGTGGGCTCCATATATGGTAAAAGATATAGAAGCAGTGGAGAAAGTGCAGAGAAGAGCTAGCAAGCTGGTACCAACGTTGAAGAACGCGGGCTATGAGCAGAGGTTGAGGACACTGGGACTTCCGACACTGGCATATAGGAGAAAGAGAGGGGATATGATAGAGACTTTTAAGATAGTGTCAGGAAAGTACGATGAGGATGTGTGTGAAGGTATCTTCTTGATGCGGGAGGGAACAAGAACGAGAGGACACTCTAAGAAAATTTACAAAGAAAGAAATAGGCTTGAGAAGGCGAAGAACTCATTTTGTGATAGAGTGGTAAATGAGTGGAACGCACTGCCCCAGTATGTAGTCGATTCCGAATCAATAAGGGAGTTTGAAAGTAATCTTGATAAAGCATGGGGAAGACAAGATTTGAAGTTTGATTATAAAACAAAAATACAGAATAGTAAAAATGTTGCGTCTGCTACCGCCGCCGCCAACACCGTGAACGACCGCAGCAGTGCAAGTACTGGTACTGAGCTGGATACACAGGCATAGTTTGCCTTTTTCCAGAGGATCTACTGTAAGAAACTGTAAGAAACAACAGAGTCCTCCTTCTTGAGGTGTTTGTTGTATTGGGTGAGAGAGCGTTGCTTCAAAGAAGCCTGCTCCAACAACAGAGTCCTCCTTCTTGAGGTGTTTGTTGTATTGGGTGAGAGTTAATAGCCTAACTCTTCATTCCCTTGGGCCGGAACCTTATGCTGAGCTCAGCTCGGTTCCCGGCGTAGTCATATTGACAATTATCAAGCCTACTGAAACTAGTGTAGCTAGCCAGGAACATACCTGAAAATTATATACACTGTAGAGCAAATAAATCTTTATTATTTATAAAAACAACATAAGTTGGGCAGTTTAGAATGGAAATATGTACAGAGTCCCTTCGGACCTATTGTAATCTAGTGCAACTAGTTTTGAAAACATAAAACTTTCTTTTATTAATCATCATAAAACCTAAGTTTAAATTAATCAGTTTCTCAATCGAGCAAACTGAGTTTTATATCTCAATTTTGGGCATAGCCTGGTGTAAACAGCGTCCAGGTTTGTCCCTTAAACTTAAACATCCTGAGTTTAAATTAAGCAATCAAGCAAACTGAGCTTCTAAGCTCATAACTCATTCTGAGCACAGCCTGGCGTAAACCGCATCCAGGCTTGTCCCTAAACCTATTTGTAATCCTGTATCAGGGGGAGTTCCACTCTCGTACTGGGATCCACATATTCCCCCCCCCCCCCCCTTTTTTTTCTCTGAAGCCTTTCCTGGCATAACTATCACAGTACATAACACGAGGAATACAAGAAAAACAAAAGTAGTGTGTCTGCGGGCATACTTTTAACAAATGTTTTTTTTTTTTTTTTTTTTTAAATGGTTTGTAGAAAAACATGGGGAAGTAACCTTTGCCATGACAAGCTGTCTTGATGGCCCTTCCTTCGTTTAGTATCGAGCCCCGCTTTCTCGGTGAGGATCAGCGAGTAACTGAGTTAGGCGACTAGGACCGATAGTCCTTCGTAGCCTTTATAATCCCGATTAGGCGGGTAATTAGACATACACTCGGGGAACCTGAGCCGTAGGCCTTGACAGGCTTCCGCCATGACCCCCGCCCTTATTGGAGTGACTTAACCGGCACATAGACATGGTGAAAGGTTGAACTTATATCTAAAACATAATTTGGCCTAACCGGCACCTGGACATTATGGTGAAGGTTGAACTTAATTCGAAAACCTACTAAATCCTACATCCCAACCGGCACCTAGACATTATGGTGAAGGTTGATCTATCTATCTATTGCCTGACGCCGTGATCCCCGAAGGGGTGGCCACGAACGAACCGCCCCCATGCACCTCTGTCCCCAGTCAGTCGACGCCCCTCCCCCCAACCAGCACCGCCTTCGTTCATGTACTTCCTCACTCCATCCTTCCACCTCTCATTCGGTCTACCTCTCCCTCTCTGTCCCTCCACCTCGCTCTCGTACACCCTCTTAGTCATTCTCTCGCTTTCCATACGTTCCATATGGCCGAACCATCTCAAGTTGTTCCTTTTCACACTTTCCAGCACATCTACCTCCACACCACACCTCCTTCTTACTTCCTCATTAGTCTGTCTATCCCTCCATGTAACTCCGCACGCACTCCTTAAGTAATTCATTTCCACTGCTCTCACTCTTGGTCTGAGTCTCTCAACCAACGTCCATGCTTCGCTTCCGTAAGTCAGTGTCGGGATTACCACACTGTCATGCAAGGACTTCTTCACTTCCATACTGACCACCCTATTTCTTGTTACTGCTTTTAGCATTCCTACAACCCTCTTCCACTGTTGTACCCATATTTGTTGTTCCATATTTCGCCTTCTGTCACACACACCTTATAAAACATAATAAAAAACTGGAAAGAGTTCAGAGAGTTGCCACTAAGATGATAGCTAGCCTTAGAGACCTACCTTATGAGGAGAGATTGGAGAGGCTAAAGCTGCCAACGCTGAGGGAGAGGAGAGAGAGAGGTGACATGATCATGATGTTTAAGTGTGTGAAAGGTTTTGAGAAGATCGACAAGGGAGATTTTGTGGTGAGGGACGAGGGAAGAACCAGGGGTCATGATTGTAAGTTGAGGAAAGTTATATGTAAGTCTGATGTAAGAAAGTTCAGCTTCCCGTATAGAAGCATTGAGTGTTGGAATAAGTTGGATGGGGAGGTGGTGGGAGCAAGAAATATCCAAACTTTTAAAGCAAAATTGGATAAATGTAGAGAGAGAGACAGGACAACACGAGCTTAGGCTCAAATCCTGTATACTACAATTAGGTGAGTACAATTAGGTGAGTACACACACACACACATTTGAAGTCGGTGAGACCGAGGGCATTCTAGGGAAAATTATACGTGAGCTGAATGACATTAAAAGGTGGAAGGAGGATATGCAGGAGTGGAAGGTGAGTGTTAGTTCACAGATTGAGGCTATATGTTCAATATGTGGTGCTCAGGCTGGGGACATCGAGCCTGGACAAGATTTGAGTCAGGCTAGCCTAAAAGAAATTCAAACTCATATGGGGCAACTCCGGGACGAAAATGAAGCTTTAAGATTGCAACTTGAAGAATACAAAGGGCAAACCAAGGAAATGAAAACACATGTGGAGGAGATTAAGGAGAAACACAATAAATGGGTTAATGACGAAGGAGGAAAAGTGAAGGAAGTGGCAATGAAGGAAATCATGGAGGAACAAAAGAAACAATCAGAAAGGGAAAATAAAGATTTAGAATCGGTGGTAGTAAAAGCTATGAGGAGAAATGAACAGGTCCTGCGTGAAAAAATAGATAGAAATAAGTGTATTATTGTATTTGGGGATATAGAGGAGCACATTATTGAGAGGAAAGCTAGGGATAAGGAAGAAATTAATAAGGTAAAAACATTGATCAAGCATGTCGATGAAGAAGGAAACAACTGGAGAGATGATATTGAAGAAGTTAGGAGAATGGGTAAATATAGTAAGGGAAACACAAGGCCAATGAGAGTGCAGTTTAGGTCTAGGGTAACAGTGGATGCAATAATGAACGTAACATGGAGACTTAACTTGACCAGCAAGTTTAAGAAAATTACAATTAGAAAAGACATGAGTATTGAGGATCGAAACATAAGAAAGGAATTGCAAACCGAGGCAAATGTAAAGAATGGAGAAAGGACGAAAGAAGACGAAAAGAAGTTTTTCTGGAGAGTGTGGGAGGGAAAACTCAAGAAATGGTATATAAAGCGAAGGGACGAAGTAGGGAGGGAAAAGGAGATGGTACGGGTGACGGGGGAGAAGGCAGAGAGAGGGGAGGTGGAGATAGAGAGAGAAACAGTCCAAGTGGAGGCAGAGGGAGGGGAGGTGGAAACGGAGCGCGAAACAGTCCAGGTGGAGACAAGAGAAGAGGAGACAAGCTAGGAAATAAATTGGGAGGGGTACGTACAAAAAAGAAAGGAACGGGCAGGGACGAGAAAAATAGGGAAAATACTGGAAACGCTAAGTTCATGTATACAAATATTGATGGGTTAATTTCCAAAAAGATTGAGTTTGACGAATATGTAAAGAGAGAGAGGCCCGGGGTAGTATGTTTGACTGAAACTAAGCTTAACCAGGAGGTAGACACGAATATAATTAGTTGTGCAGGATACAGTACATGGAGAAGAGACAGGTTAGGAAAGCTAGGAGGAGGAGTGTTGATTATGGTAGATAATAAAATTACTGCTAAAGAATTCAAACTTGGTGATAGCATTGCTGAAGTGGTAGCAGTTGAAATTGAGGATAATGATAGGTCAAAATTGGACATTGTATCAATTTATTTACCTCCTAAGACTAAATCTTGGAGCAACGATGAATATAATGAATTAATTTTGGAAACCTTGCGTATGTTAGAAATTATTTGTAAAAGGAAAAATAGGCTTATTCTTGCAGGGGACTTTAATTGCGGGGAGGTGGATTGGGAATGTTTGGATGCGGGTTCAAATGAAAATACTTGGGGTAGCAAATTTCTTGAACTAACAATGGGGTATCTATTAACACAACACGTTATGGAAAATACAAGATTTAGAGGAGGTGATGAACCATCAAGACTCGACTTATTATTCACCAAAGACCCCCAAGAAATAAAGAACCTAACATATTTGAGTCCCATGGGAAAAAGCGATCATGCTGTGATTGAATTTGAATTGACAGTGGAATTTCTGGAAGGCAGAGAGGAGGAACATAGGGAATATAGACTAAATTATAGTAAGGCGGATTATGAATCATTACGAGGATACTTTGCAAATATAGATTGGTCATTTATTGAGCAAGAACAGAATATTCAGGTAAAATACACCATGTTACTAGACATTTACAGGGAGGGGGTAGATAAATATGTACCAACATTTAAGGATAGAAAGCTGGCTAAGGAGAAAGAGTGGTTTAACATGCGATGTCACATTGCCCAGAACAAAAAGGACTCTGCATGGAATAAAGTGAGAAGGAGACACACTGAGGAAAAATGGAATGAGTATAAGAATGCTAGAAACAACTATGTCAAGACTATAAGAGAGGAGAAAAAGAACTTTGAAAAAGATATAGTAAACAAATGTAATAAAGAACCCAAACTGTTCTATAGTTATATCAACGGCAAAACAAAAATAAAGGACAAAATAACAAAGCTTAGGGTAGAGGGTCAATTATATGAAGACACAGTGGGTATGTGTGAAATTATGAATGATACATTAACATCCGTGTTTGTGGAGGAGGATGACTATGTAGAACCTGTGGTGGAATTGAACGAGATACAGGGACTAGAGTCGATAGAAGTCAACAAGGATGAACTAAAATCATTGTTGGAAGAATTGGACGTGAGAAAATCTATGGGCCCAGATAACATTGCTGGATGGGTATTAAGAGAATGTTCTGAACAACTAGTGAGACCTATTTTTAATATTGTTCAACACTCATTAAACAAGGAGGAACTTCCCTTAGAATGGAAACAAGCAAATATAACTCCAATATATAAAAGTGGAAATAAAGAAGACCCGCTAAATTATCGACCAGTATCCTTAACGAGTGTTATATGCAAGCTTTGTGAAAAAATTATTAGAAAAAGATGGGTGGGTATGTTGGAGGAGAGGGAAATAATTTCAAGCAAGCAGTTCGGGTTCAGAAAAGGTCATTCGTGTACCACAAATTTGTTGAGTTACTATGATAGGGTAATTGACATTGTACAAGGGAGGGAGGGGTGGGTAGATTGTATTTACTTAGATTTCAAGAAGGCATTTGATAAGGTGCCTCATAAGAGATTGTTGTGGAAGCTCAGGACTGTGGGGCGGGTTGAGGGAGTATTATTAAAGTGGATGGAAAACTATTTAATTGGGAGGGAAATGCGAACAGTAATAAAAGGAAAGTTCTCCTCGTGGAAAAGGGTAAAAAGCGGAGTGCCTCAAGGATCGGTGTTGGCCCCAATCATGTTTTTGGTTTTCATCAACGACCTTCAAATGGGAATAGGCTCATATATATCTATGTTTGCTGATGATGCAAAATTAATGAAGCATATTACAAGTAGGAGTAGTTGTGAAGAATTACAGAGAGACCTAGATAAATTATATGAGTGGAGTCAAACTTGGAAAATGGAATTCAACACGAGTAAGTGTCAGGTTCTTGAGATGGGAAAAAGTAAATATAGACCTTCTTGGGGATATAAAATAGGAGATGAAATAATTAGTAAAGCTGTGAAAGCAAAAGACCTAGGGGTAGTTGTGGCAGACAGCTTGTCACCTGAACAGCATATAAATAAAATAACTGGTGAAACCTATGCAGTGTTGACTAACATGAGAATAGCTCTGAATTATTTAGATGAAGAGATGTTAGCAAAAATAATAGGGACAATAATACGACCAAGACTGGAGTATGCAGCAGTGGTGTGGTCTCCACACCTTATAAAACATAATAAAAAACTGGAAAGAGTTCAGAGAGTTGCCACTAAGATGATAGCTAGCCTTAGAGACCTGCCTTATGAGGAGAGATTGGAGAGGCTAAAGCTGCCAACGCTGAGGGAGAGGAGAGAGAGAGGTGACATGATCATGATGTTTAAGTGTGTGAAAGGTTTTGAGAAGATCGACAAGGGAGATTTTGTGGTGAGGGACGAGGGAAGAACCAGGGGTCATGATTGTAAGTTGAGGAAAGTTATATGTAAGTCTGATGTAAGAAAGTTCAGCTTCCCGTATAGAAGCATTGAGTGTTGGAATAAGTTGGATGGGGAGGTGGTGGGAGGAAGAAATATCCAAACTTTTAAAGCAAAATTGGATAAATGTAGAGAGAGAGACAGGACAACACGAGCTTAGGCTCAAATCCTGTATACTACAATTAGGTGAGTACACACACACACACACACACACACACACACACCTACACTACCGAGGATTAACCTCCCATTGTAGTAGGCTGTACCTGACCATATGGACCATATACGGACTTGAATTGCTGCACCCTCTTTACCCTTCAACTCTTTACCCTGACCATACCAAAACAGTTTCTGTATGTATGTATGTTTGTGTGCATACGTGAGCGTTTGTGTATACGGACATGTGCACACTTACTGCATGTTCTTATGTTCCTATATATGTATGTACAGTATATGTATGTGCGCACGTACGTGTATATATGTATGTTCTGTGTATGAGTAAGTAAATAAATGTGTATATGTACTGTATATCACTTACTCTCATGGTTATTTTATGATAATTTGTATTCTGCACATGCATCATTATTGTATTTATTTATTTTGTTTGTAAACTGAGCTTACCATCCTCATATCTGTACATCTCATGTTCATCCACTAAATTGTAAAATGTGTATTTTCAGCTCATGAGGCTGCCATTCTTTAATAAACCGTTTATTATTATTATTATTACCCTCTCCCGCACTTCTTTATCCATAGTCCCATCTTTACTCAACACACTGCCCAGATACTTAAAAGAGTTGACGATCTCCATAGCCTGACCATTCAGCTTCACCTCACACTCTGTGACTTCACCCCTTTCGAAGACCATAACCTTGCTCTTCCCCGCATTTACCTTCAAATTCCGTTTTTCGCACACTGTTCCAAACTCATTTACCAGACCCTGCAACTCCCATTCATTATCACTCATCAGAACTGTATCATCCGCAAACAGCAGTATAGGTAGCTTCCACTCAATTCCCTCCCTTTTCAGCGATACACCAACATCCACTGCTCTTGATAGTATTTCTTTCATGACTCCATCCATGTATACAGTAAACAACCACGGGGACATCACACACCCCTGTTTCAAACCAACATTCAGGTCAAAGAACTCGCTCTGCTCACTCTCCACACGTACTGCCGTCTTTGCACCCTCATACATGCTCTTCACTGCTTTCAGCAACTTGCCCTCTACTCCGTATATTCTAAGTACTTTCCACAAACCTTCTTTATCCACTCTGTCATAGGCCTTCTCCAAGTCCATAAAGGCAACATACACCTTTTGTTTCTTCTCCAGATACTTCTCCACAACACAATTCAGGGTAAAAATCTGATCTACACATCCTCTTCCCTAAACCTCCCTGCTCGTCGCCTATCCATTTCTCCGTTCTCACTCTCTCAATCACTACCCTACTGTATACCTTCCCTACTAAGCTTAGAAGACATATTCCTCGGTTACCACACACTCTTTCCCCTTTGCCCTTATATAGGGGGACTATTATGCCAGTCTTCCAGTCATTGGGTGCACTCCCCTTCTCCCATGCTAGTTTGCACATTTTCCATACCCATTCTATCACTATCTCACCACCATACCTCAACATTTCCCCACACACTCCATCTTTTCCTGGTGCTTTCCCCAACTTCACTGTTTTCATGGCTTCCCACACTTCTGACCTCCTGATCCCCACCTCCTCCTCCACTACTTCTCTTCTTCTCCCTCCCATACCATATCCAGCTATGTTTGCTGGCTCTTCATTCCTTACATTTAGCAACTCACTGAAGTACTCCCTCCATCTTTCGACTCTCTCTTGCTTCTCGGCTAGCATTCTCCCATTCTTATCTTTCACACCCTTACTGTTTCCCTTGCTACCTTCCCTAACTTTCTTGACTTCTTTCCAGAACAGTTTCTTACTCTCCCTCCATTTTACACTCAGATTCCTTCCAAATTCCTCATCTTCTCTTACTTTCCTTCACTACTCTCTTCACCACCCTCTTACTCTCCACGTACCTCGCTCGTTTCTGTGTCTCGGAATCTTCATTCCCTCTACTACCCAACCACTCTCTATATGCTTTCTTCTTTTCTTCCACAGCTATTCTTACCTCTTCTGTCCACCATGCTGTACCTTTCACTCCCCTCCCTCTTCTCCTCACTCCACACACCTCCTCACATGCTGCACAGATCTCATCCTTAAACACCCCGCTCATCTCCTCCACTTCCTCCATAACTTCCAGGTCGAACCCACCTAGTCGTCTTTCCACTGCTCTCCTGTACTCCTCCCTGACTTCCTCCTCCTGCAACCTCTCCACCCTCCTCACCATTCCACCCTCCTCTCTCCATCCTCCAGCTCCCTCACCACCCACTTCTTTTGTATCCTAACCTTAGCTACCACTACATAATGTTCAGACAGACCCCCTCCAATACCCCTATACACCCTAGCATCCATCACAGATTTCTTCATTCGTTCATCCACACATACATAATCAATCAATGACTTTCGTTCCACCACTGTCTTATCCTTCATCGTCAACATCCGTTTCCACGTGTACCTGTGGATCATTCTGTGTCGGAAGAAGGTGTTGGCTATCCACAGCCTCCTCCCCACACATTTGGAGTGAAAATTTGGAGTACCAAGAGAGGCTCGAGAGATTGAATCTACCTACACTGGAACAGAGAAGGAAACGAGGACAGCAAATTCAGATATACAAATGTGTTAGAGGTATTGACAAAATCGACCAAGAAAACTTCATAGAGAGGGATGGAGGTGAGAGAACAAGAGGTCACAGCTACAAACTAAAAGTGCTTAATAGTAAATCTGATCTGAAAAGTAAAAGATTTCCTACCAACTCGATTAGTGGGTGGAACAAATTGCCAGCCGAAGTAGTGTCTGCACCATCAGTGCATAGTTTCAAAGCACGGTATGACAAACATATCTTAGGAGGCGGGAATTAACGAGCATGCTCACTCCCGCAAATACAACTAGTGTAAGTACATACGTCCACAAGTGCACTACCATTCCCATTCACCTCTGATGGTACCCCCCACCCTCCTACCACTCCCTCAACTTTCCTATCACCCACCTTACCATTCATATCCCCAATCAGAAATATTCTTTCGTTCTTGTCAAACTTCTCCAGGCACGCCTCCACATTCATCCAGAACTCCTCTTTCTTTCTTTCAAGTATATCCTCTCTCGGGGCATACACGCATACAATCACCCACGTTTGTATTCCTACTTTCATTCTCAGCCACACAATCCTTGAACCCACAGACCCATACTCTCTTACACATTCCTTCCATTTGCTACTTACAAACAAACATGCACCTTCTCTCGCTGTTCCTTCACTCACTCCAGCACACACACCCATTCCACACTCCCACTCTCTCACATCTGAACCTTTCCATTTGGTCTCTGTCATTCCACATACATCCAGCCTGGCATTCACTAACACTTCCAGAACCTCTCTCTCTTTTGTGCCATCATTCATGCCACTAACATTCCACGTAGCCATTCTCAGAATGTCCGAAGGCAAGTCCTTAGTCGGTCGTGGTTCGTCAACGTTGGTTCCGTCCGCATCCGAGGCTGTTCGTTCGTTTTTCTTTGCTTAGATATTTTTTCCGGGTGGGGGTCGCAAGCCCACCGACCCAACCTCTTTAGTCGCCTCTTACGACACGTAGAAGGCACGTGGGGCATATTCTATTCCCTAACCCCCCAGGGGAAAGGTTGAAGGTTGATCTTAACCCTAAAACATCATATACACCTGGGGCCAGAGAAGTCTCAGGGACAGCGCGGCTAGTCACTTAAGCGAGTAATGATCTGGCTAATTGCAGGGTATTGTACGGCGGGTCATGAGGGATTTGAACGTGAAAAGGATGGGTTATAGAGAACTAAAAAGGTCTCGTGACTAACCGGGCCGAAAAAAGGGTCGGTGAGTCCTGATCATAAGCCGCCGGGATTGCAGGTACCACTGCGTCCGTAAGATCAGTGTGGAATGCTAACAGCAAGGAGCAAATGAGTGTGGATATGATTCTATATGACAGAGAAACTAGACCAGTGTCCTGAAGGGCTCCGTTTGCTGGAACTTCCAACTAGGTTGAAATGTGCTAGGTCCTGATGTGGCGGCGTCTACGCCGTGGGACCACCTCCCGGAGCTGCCAACCGCGGATGGGTGCCGACCCTCCGCGGCTGGAGGCAAGATCAAAGACCAGTGGAGGACAACCGGATGCCGGCCGCGGGGAGCAGTTTCGGGAGCCAAACCGTCACAACCATCCCCTGCCCCCTCCCTGGGGGCACGGGTCCTTGGAGTGGCTTCGGTCGCGCCGGGAATTTCCACACCTCTCACACCACACACACACATCACACAGTTTTTCCTACACCGAGAAATGACTCTCTGGCTGTCATTTCTCGAAGACTTCTTCTAGCCGGAGACATTGAGAGCAACCCAGGACCCACCTACACATACATATGTCCAACTTGCTCAAAACCTATCACTTTGAGTCGCCACACTAAGGGTTCAGTTCTCTGCAATTCATGCAGGAACTGGACCCACTTCACCTGCACAACACTTGCCTCCAAGAAACGCTACACGAACACCTGGACTTGTTCCTCATGCCCCTCCCTCTCCCAGTCAAATCCCTCACCTAAAACCCATCCACCTCTCCTCCCCAACCCACCTAACCTTCCCATATCATCCACTCCCCCCCCTAAAACCCGTCCACCTCTCCTCCCTAACCTTCCCATACCATCCACATCCTCAATTCAACAAACCACACCCCATCCTAATCCATTCCAATCCCCATCTCCTGCACCCCAAACCCCACCCCCACCTCACCCATCCCAACCCCCACCCCCTCCCTCACCCCCACCCCCACCCCCACCCCCTCCCTCACCCCCACCCCCTCCCCATCCCTCACCCTCACCCCCTCCCTCACCATCCTTCCAAAGCTGCAGTAAATCGTCAAAATATAGTAGACGTCGCTGTTACAGAAAGGGTTAACGGCCTGTGAATATAGTCTAGTTTAATCAATCAATCAATCAATCAATCGTACTTTTAGTAAAAAAGTCGATGGGGTGGGCCCCATCCTCGTGCAGCAGCACCCAACATACATCGTGCACCTAACATTAACATTCTCCAATTGAACATAGATGGCATCAACACAAAGAAACACGAACTCTCACACTCCATCAAACAACATAACATACACATTGCCATTTTACAAGAAACAAAACTCCGCACAACACAAAAAACATCTACATTTCATGATTTCACCACCATCAGACAAGACCGGGCCGTCGGCGGCGGCGGTGGACTCATCACCCTGGTACACAAAGAAATATCATACATAGTTACCAGTGTACAAACCAAATCCCTCCTCCCCCCAAATGATAACACAACAGAAGTACAATCAATTAACCCTCTCACATCCTGATGCAATTTTTGAGCCTATTAGGGATACTTTAAAGCCTTTGTTACCGTCAGGGGTATCTATAAACCTTTAGTTTGTTTACTTCAACCTCTGCAGTTGTCTTTGAGTTAGCTGTGGGCAGAAAATCTAATTTGGAGAGGTAATTATAACAGTGAGAGTAATCTATTTCTTATTGCTAATCTGGCAACATCTGCGTCCTATGGTCGTGAGAGGGTTAAAATACACACTGGCAACAACTCC
Source organism: Paralithodes platypus (assembly GCA_032716605.1). NCBI lineage: Eukaryota > Metazoa > Arthropoda > Malacostraca > Decapoda > Lithodidae > Paralithodes > Paralithodes platypus. The sequence continues at coordinate 43,079,086 of CM064521.1, forward strand.
AACATAACCATCATAAACACATACATCCCTCCCCAAACATCCCCTACAGTACCAAATGAATACAGACCACACTTACAACACATCACAAACACCCCACACATCATCCTGGGTGGTGACTTCAACGCCAAGACATCGGCCTGGTTTGTCGACAACCCCGACACAGACAGAGGGCTGGTACTACAAAACCAAACTGATAACCTCATCATCCTTAACGACATCCATCAACATACCCATATTCCTCACCATGCCCTCTATAACCCATCATCTCCAGACATCACCTTTTGCTCCCCAGAACTCGCCCCCACAACATCCTGGAGGGTGGTCAGAACCTTAGGCTCTGACCACCTCCCGATCATTATCACCACCAAAACCAGGCTCACCCCAGCTAGCCACAAACACACATACACCAATTATAAAAGAGCTAACTGGGAAGCATTCACAAATGAGACAGAACAACACTTCACAACTCTAAACAGTACACCCATCACTAACATCAACAATGCTGTACACATACTCAATAAAACTATCCAAAACGCTGACAAGAAACACATTCCAAGAGGTAACAGAAAAAGACATAACCCCAACTTCACACCAGAAATTCAAAACCTCATCAGACAACGCGACATACTGAAACACTCCCCAGCACCCCACACACAAGACATCACACAAAATATCCAAGCACTCAACACCCAGACTATCAACAAAAACTAAATTGGAATAACTTCCTACAAACACTTGATCACAAAACAAACCCCAAAAAACTCTACAAAACACTAAACAGCATCACACTTTCCAACAGCAACACAACACAATCACATGCTGCAATCACAACAACAGACTCTACTCCTTCATGTAAACAACAAGCAAACACTCTCATCAATCACTTCTCACATGTCAGCCACCTAAAAGCTCACAAATTCGACCGACATGTCATCCGACGTAAGAGACAATTCCCCACAGACCCTGACTATACACCCTTCACCAATCACCAGACAAAGCATATCATCAACAATCTCAAGCACTCACCCGCTTGTGGCCTAGACAACATAAGCAACATACACCTCAGACACCTGGGACCACAAGGCATACAAGCACTCACTAACATATCAAACTACAGTTATTCACACAACACAATGCCAGACATTTGGAAGCATGGTATCATCACCACATTCCCCAAACCCAACAAAGACCCCACGCTACCCTCGTCGCACCGCCCCATCACACTCCTTTGCACCCCCTCCAAAGTCATGGAACGCCTAGTATTACCATACAACTAATTACACCCAACCTACCCCTAGCTCCAACACAACATGGCTTTAGGCCACTGCACTCCACAAACACTCTTCTCACAGACCTTACACAAAGAGCTTTTGACGGCATCAACTCAGCTAGACCACCACACAGATCACTATTAGCCACACTCGACATTAGTAAAGCCTTCGATGCCATCCCCCGCCACAACCTAACAAACAAAATCTACAACACAAACATGCACAACAACACAAAAAGGTGGCTGGCCAACTTCCTAGCAGGCAGATGTGCACACGTATCTTTTGCCGGTCAGTCATCTAGATCAGAAACTTTCCAAACGGAGTCCCACAAGGATCCGTCCTATCGCCCGCACTCTTCAATCTGTACATGCACGATATAACTACACCCAATACGCCCCAAATAAACTTAGCCTCCTATGCAGATGACATAACACTCACATGCACACACCATGACCCAAAAAGAGCAACAGATCTCCTTCAACCCTATCTCAACACACTACATGGCTGGTGCACTACAAACAGACTTAATCTAGCCCCAGCCAAATCCACCGCAACCCTGCTCACAAGCTGGACAGGAGAACACGAATACATCCCTCAACTCACCATAAACAACACACCCCTAACACATACACACACACACAAAATCCTAGGAGTAACATATGATACTCATATGACATTCAAACAGCACACCACAAACATTAAAAAGAAACTGACACCCAGACTTAACGCCCTCAGGTCACTTGCTCACACAAAATTTGGACACAACAAAGAAACCACCACCACAGTATATAAACAATACATAAGATCAGTGATGGAATACGCAAGCCCAGCCTGGGCTTCTAACCTAGCTGAAACACATCATAAGACCTTACAGACTATTCAAAACAAAGCCCTGAAGATCATTACAGGCTGCACAGCTACTGCACCCACAGATCACCTACATCAAGAAACCAAAGTCCTCAAAGTCAAAGACCATCTGGACATGAGAGGCACTCAATTCCTGGCAGCAGCCTCCACGAACCAGGACCACCCACTAAACTACATGGCAACACACCCACAGACACCAAGAAATATCAAAACAACACCCAGCACACGGTATCACACACAATTACTGTCCTCTCTCCCTCCCTGCCCACCCCGAACCAACTTCCAGAAGCACATCCATACTCATATCTCTCGCCGATCCATCCACTCACTCACAGACAACACGCAGCTGCAAGCACGACCTCCCGAAATCCATCCTTCCGAATCCTCCCTTCCTCGCGAGGACAGAGTCCACCTGGCCAGGCTGAGATGCGGACACCATCCAGCTCTCCTGAGCTATCAGAAGAGACTGGATGACTCCGTTGTCGACACCTGCCCGGGATGTAACACAGCACCCCATACCATTAAACACATCATAGAAGACTGCATTTCACACAACCACTTACGCCAACAACACAATCTACACTCAATGAGAGCTCTGTGGGAAAGCCCGATCATGGCCATGGCCTTCCTCAGGGACTCGGGGCTGTTCGGCCAGGCAGCTTAGGGAACAACAACAACAACTAGGTTGAAAATAAAAGACCCCGGCCGGCAGTTTTGAAATTTTTTGACTTGTCGCTGAGCCGACTCTGACCCTAGGAAACATATTCCGCTAGGTTAAGTATAGAGAGACAGACCCCGGTCCATAGGAAAAGGACCCGCCGGGGTGATCGCGTATCCCCAACGGCGGGTTGCGATTGTAAAGTGACAGCCGGCAGTGAGCCTAGGACTGGCATGGCTAAGGAAAAAATGATGTGTTACACTGTAGCGACCTTATCAAGAGGGACCTGTTAGGGGACCGATATGTCTTAGCGTGGGTGAGAACTTTTCGCCCCGATAATGAAGAGTTAGTACTGGACTTTCATTTAAAGGAGGCAAGCCGGCGGAACGGGTGCCTCCGGCCATCATTTGTTCAAATGAAAAGTGATATATACTCCAGATGCAGTTCCGCCGGGGTTGTTTAATGGTTTGTTTGCAGAACCGTCCCCGTATGGCGGCCGTAGTCCAATGTCCTAGTCGCCTTATCCCTTATGCAGAGGGAGGTTATCGGTCCGTTATGCACGCCATGTGAGGTAAAGTCGCTTGACTTTTGGCCAGGCGTGCTTATGTGTGGACCGGTTCCGGTCAGTCGGACCGAAGTCATCAGAGGGGGCGCTGTCCCCCCAGGAGAACTTAACACTTGGTCGAACCTCAAAAAACCCTATTGCGCTAGCATGGCCGAGGGAGGGAGGAAGATCCAGGGAGGACTGGAGTATCATGGATAATAGTTCATGTGATTTTAACCATCAGACCCAGAGGTGAATCCGTCCGCCTGCCGCCAGGGAGAGCTAACGGTGTTTCTTGTTCTTCAAGCGCAACATTACCCGAACATCACGTTCCGTCTGTTCATCTATTACTCTCGCAGTTAAGATAGGGGAGAACAATATTCTATAGTAAGCATTTATAGGTAACGTCGGAGCCATACCGAGTCTGAGGAGCTGACGTGACCGGACTGCCTCAAACAGGGCTGTTCGGATTTCTGTGAGAGTTCTAGCCGGGGCTGGGAGTAGGTACTGTTGGAAAACTTTAGCTAATTCCTGGGTTCGTAGAGAGGGATTCGGCAAAGGTTGAGCAATAGCCTGGGCCGTGTCTCTCGTTAACAGGTAGCTAATAAAGGCTCTGGGCCTTATCTCTGACCTAAAATTTGCGTTGAAGTTCAATAGGTTCAGGAGTAATAAGTGGCAGGGGAAAATCCTCCGCTGTCAATTGAGGGGGTATGAGAGAATGGAACTCCACCCGGTCGTTGTGCTAGCCAGTCAAACTCGGTAATGGAGGGAGGGGGAATTGGTGACAAGGCATTGGATGTAACATCTATAGCAAATTGTTGCAGTTCCTGCTCCCACGTTGTCCACGGCCCATCGCCCACCTCACTCAGATTCAACTCCCTTTGGTCTCTATGAGGACCACATCTATGAAACTTATGAGAAGGCTCCTGCCGTGTAGGCAGAGGACGACAGCCAGAACGGCCACATCGCTTATTACAATCAGGGCAACTGGGAGTGTCTGGGTGAGAAGGATCCTGGCCCGGGGAATCCGCCGGAAGAGGAACCAGCTGACATGGGTCATATACAAAATATTGAAAATTTTCCGGGTCTGGTTTAGCATATATAGGAACCTTTAAGACTGTACCATTAGCGTCTTTTGCCCTAAAGACCTGTTTACGGTTTACTTCAATAGCCCACTCCACCGGCACAGGGACTTCCCCTTGTATTGATTTTTGCCCCTTACCCTGTGTTACTGCCGTAACCGGAAGCCAGAGCCTGCCTGGCGCTTTAACTATTTGAGACGTTAACGGGACACCCGACTGGGCCAGTGGGGCCCCGGGGCGAAAACTGGGGGCAGAAGAGGAACTCGGCAGGTTACTTGCCATATGGGTTCTGTCTATTGGGGGTGATAAGCAATGTTGGGTATCATCAGAACTAGTCAAACTTAGGTGCTCTTGGCTATGAACTGACTCAGAGTCCAGCCTAATCCAGGGTTGTCTAAGGCCAGGAGGCACAATTGCCCAAGGTTCCGCCGGAAGTTCCTGTTCGGGTCGACCGGCGGAAGGGGGAGTTATATTGTGGGACTTGAACCCACCCATGAACTCCAGGTCTCCTAAGCCTAGGAGTTGCGTCGAGGGCTGGCCTAATGGGTCTGGCAACGAACTTTGGGGAACTGTTACGGCCTGTGGTTGCTAATCTTGCCCCGCAGGTCGAAGACGAATTGGTTAGTTTAGTGGTGGGCCCGTGGGCTGCGGGTAGTCAATTGGACGGGTCGTTGCTGGCCCGGCGGAGGGGACTGCTAGAGAGGGAATGCTGACATTAATATGAGAGGGGGGCCTAGCTACATTGTGAAGTGGTCCCTGTGCCGGAGGAGGGGTTTGACCCTGTTTAATGGCACACTGGTTTATTACTTGTCATGACAATTCATTTAGTTGTACAGTTGTCAACTTTGCAGTAGTGGTTTGTGTCGGAGACCTATCATGTTGGTCTGCTTGTATCAGAGTGGCAGCCTGTGTGATAGGTGCCACTTGTGTCTTATTAGTGGTCATCAGCGACATACTGCTACTAGCCATAGCCGGGTGGGGCGCACCGCAAGCCGGTGACTTCTGGTCACGTGGCCGGGGTGTTAATGGGTTGTTCGCATTCTGCGAACCTATATCTTTGAGGGCGGCTGTTAAGCCAGGCTGGTCCTTAGAAGGAGCCAGGGTTGTCGCGTGAGACCTGATGGTCGTAACCGCGTCTGATGTACGTACACCCGGAGACTGAGTAGGGGTATGAGCCCTGATTTGGTGAGCTTGTTTATGTGACAAAATTAACTGAGAACCTTGAATCCTAACGTGTACAGATTGTCTTAGTCTAGTGGCAAGATGAGGTGGGTCTGCGTCCGGCTCAGGGAGACCGGGACTAACCCCCTGCGTCTCTGAGGAGGTCGCCGGATCCACTCCCGGTAATCCCGTGGGATTCACTTGTACAGAACTGGGAGTTTCATTAGCCAGTAACACATGTCGTGGTGGGCTCGAGAGCCGTCGGATCTTGTCAGGCAGGTATTCTGTACTGTCCATGCGCCTCAGGTTGCCCGCCGGGGGAACCGGTTGGGTAAGGTGGAGGCGGTCCGGTGATATCAAGCGGCTTCTCTTTGTTGGGGGAGAGGAGCTCTGATCAGATGTCATGGAGGACGTAGGGGACCCAATGGTCAACAAGGGTATGGGGGAGTTCTGTGACTGGTGAGCTATATGATCATCAAAAGAGTAAAGCTGAACAACCCATAAAAGTTCCGGGTTATCACATGATAGTTCTTTGTTTGCTACCTGAAAAGCATAGGTTTTAATTTTAGTCTTTACTTCAATGAGCGTGAGTAAACATGACAAATCTTGGCCCGCCAGCCATTCTGCAAACAAATTGGAACAAACTGGACACATACGAGATGCCCGTTCGAAAGAGGTTTTGTTTAAACACTGAACGCATCTGATACATTTGTTATGGGCCGGTATTGGTAGCAAAAGACACGAGGGGGTCGAGCATACTGTAAACAAGGGCATGATGCAGAAGCTCCTCTCCCCGGCGGGAACGGCGCGGTATCCGGCTGTCCTGGGTGTCCACCTGGAAGAAAAATTTCCAGGAATCAATGCTGATAAGGATAAAAAGGGAGAGTCTCACTTATCCTAACCTCCCGGCGTAATAAGAATAGGAGGCCACGGCCTCCCCTTTCTTAGCACCCCTAAGAGTGCGTGAAGATCCTCCTCCCATGCCCCTGGGTAACATGAGGAGGGGATACTCTCAACTGAGGGCCTCTGCGATGGCGTATGCCGTAGCACAGGGAGCCTTTTAACGGCGGACCGGTGTGTGCTCTGTAAAACACAAGCAGTCCCGGATTAGTTTACCTACTGAGCCGCCGGTAAGGCGAGATAAACTTCATTTAAGGTAAGCGTGCTAATCGATGGAGACACGTGTGGTGTCCGCCGGGGTCTATTACCCGCTAGACCGCCGGCACGGCGGGGTAAACGACCGTAATATTCCCCCTTCAAGAACTGACCAGGCCGAAGACCGGGGAGGGGGCCCCTGACGGTGGGTAATCGTAAACGAAAAACATGACCCGCCGGAGGACTCGTAGCTCTCGTAAACGCCGGGAGGCGGGGCCAAGGTCCGAGGGGTTGAAAAGCACTACCAGATCTACATCGACGTCCGCCGGATTCCGGAGGAACCAGGGACCAGGAGTTAGTGGCGATGCCGCACCCACCGACGCAAAGCCCCGGCGAGGGAGATCTGAACTCGTGAACACGCTGGAACGGCGGACCGACCAACGGTTATAACCGTAGGCCGGCGAGCCCAGCAAAGTGAGGGGGGGAAACCCGAGCAAGGCACTGCTGAGAGGAAACACACCCTAAACGCACTCACTCCCACGCTAGGAACGCGTTGCCGGACTCCCGGCAAGTGGCACACTAACCACCGGGAGACCAACAACTCACAGGGGACATGATAATGATAAAAAACAATCATAGTAATAATAACACACCCCTTGAACTATATAACCTATCGGCTTATCCGGGAAAAAAAGTACAGACCACACGAAGAACTAAGAACCCTGCCACGAGGCGAAGAGAAAAAAAACCCACGAGGGGCCTCTCCTCAGGCTCCAATGCCGGAGAACGCCCCAACCACGTGGGGCGACCTTAACCCTGGCGCGTCTGCAACAAAGACAGGATCCGTAGATCCTCAAGCCGTCCCTAGGAACAGCAAGAAACTTAAAGGAAAGCCTCCTAACTAAGGCGCCTAGCAACAATGAAAAAATACCACGAGGGGTGGCAAAAATTGAACACAAGGAAAAGCACCTATCGTACCCTAATTTTAACACTTCCTGCGGGCCAAATATAACACAACCCGTGCTAGCTAGTCTAAACCCTGCTCACTATCTCCCAAATATATACAAATCAGCAAAGACTCGCTAGAGGAGATTGAGCGTCGAATGAAGCCGGAGCGCAGGGGCACTGGTGTTGACGTTAGGCCCGCGAGGAAGAGAAGGCCGAATCGTTGCGCTTGGCGAGAGGCGGCAAGAAGCCACAACGCAAGAAAATCCACCGAATGTGGGAAGCTTGTGATTAACAGTGTTAACCCCTCCAACCCGGAAGGGCTCTTGAACGCCCATAACAAACTCGGCCCGCGCAACCCGGAAGGGCTCTTGAACGCCCATTGCTTGCGTGAGTGCTTTCGAATGCCGCGCGTAATTTTTGGTATCGTGGGAGGGTAGGTGGCGCCACCAGACGTAAACTACGCCACAGCATCAGTATCTACCCCGACGCCATCATGGATAGTACGCCAAATAGTGATTCCGCTGTGTCCGATACCGTGCTTCCTACGACGCCCGTGCTAGTTCGTCGCACCTTACCCCGACGCCATCGCCTAAATGTGTTATCTCCCGGAGGTATTGAGACGACATTGAGACTTTATGAGCGAGCTGATGCCAAGCATAATGTTGATGATGAAGTAAGTGACGACTCCAGTAATTATAAGTCGAGTGATTATGGCCATGAGAGTGACAAAGAAGAGCAATTCCTGGGATTTGCGAGAGAACATGAGAGTGATGAAGGTGATGTACCAGTTTTTGAGGAAGCTGGTTTACCTACAGACGGTGAACTTGAGAGAGTGAGTGAGTGGGAGAGTTCAAGGTCACTCACCAAATTTCGCATAAGTGACACGACCCCAAGCCCTTCGCCAGCTAAATCGCCTTTCAAGCTACACTTATATAAGAAGAAAATACTTGAAAAGGCGGCCGCGGAAGCTAGGGAACAAGCCAAAATACTTGGTGAGGATGAGGCTGTGAGTGAGGGTGAGCGTGGTGACTCTTCTCGCCCGCCATTGTCTCCCTTATCTACCCACGCCACCCAAGATGACCCGGCTGACCCGGGTGCCCCGCATTCTTCCCCACCACCCCCACCACTGCCAAGGGTTGAGGACCCCCCACTTTCGGCCTATTTGCCTCCTAGGTCCCCCGACAGGAGACATACTGCTGCCGAAAAGGGGAAAGGCAGCAAATATGCCAAAAAAAGCAAGACAAGTAAGCGAGTTTTGTTCGAGGCTCCCGCGGCGTCCACCCCTGCCCGCCCCAGCCATACGCCCCCGCAACTTTCCCCACGGTCCTCCCCACCTCTCCAGCCGTCAACATATGTTCCTGACGAAGTCTTTGAGCTCGCATCACCAATACCTGGTCCTAGTGACAGTGAAGCATTGCTTTCTGTCACTCGTCGCAGGCCAAGGAGCCCAGGACCTCGGGGGGACACAGCCTCACCTGCCACTCCTTCCCCACCTCGCCCACCCGCACGCCGCCCACGCATCACTCGTTCCCCGCCAGATTATGTGGGGGCCACTGATGATGAAGGGCACCTCTCTGAAGACTCTGGCCATGATTACATAGGTCCACCGTCAGGGCAAGATGACCACTCTGACGATGACTATATGGACATCGACGACCCTCGACCCATCCGCTTGGCCCGGCGTCGTGCTGCCCGTCGTGCTGGCCGACGCCCTCGCCGCCCTAGGGCGCGCGCCTCCCGAGTTGGCCGTGGGCGTGCTGGGCCACCAGCTGGAGCTCCTCGTCAGCGTAGACAAGACCCATTCTATGTTTTTCAGTGGCAAGACGTAGTTGATGGGGATGGATACAACCCTGATGTGCCAGCTTTTGATGAGGTACTGGAGGGTTCAGGCATTACCTCCAATTTTCCTGCAGGCCCCAATGCTCCACCACACGAACTATTTGAGGCCTTCTTTGATGAGGAGGTGGTAGGCTATGTTGTCAAAGAGACAAATAAGCAGCACCAATTCCAGGTCCACTTTTTAGGCAAGGTGACCAAGGGCCACATGAGGCAGTGGACCCCAGTGACTCATAAAGAGTTCATGGTGTTCCTGGCACTCGCCATGCTAATGCCTCATGTCAAGAAGCATAGGTTGCCTGACTATTGGATCACCAATGATCTCATATCCACCCCTGCCTTCGGGAAATATATGTCTCGCGACCGGTACCTTGATATCCTCGCAGCGCTCCATCTTGTCACCAACCTTGACGCCCACCTCCCAGACAAGCTGTGGAAGATTAGGACGTTGTACGAGATGATGATGAGAGAACGCTTCACCTCCTACTTCAAGCCCTTCCGCAAGGTCGTCATTGATGAGTCTCTTGTGCTGTTCCGGGGAAAACTCAGCTTCCGGCAGTACATCCCCTCAAAAAGACATCGCTTTAGCATAAAATTCTTTGTGCTGTGCGACTGCCAAACTGGCTATGTCCTGGACTTCCTGGTCTACAGCGGGAAGGAAGGGGACTTGCTTGTGGACCCCCTCATTGGCTTTGGCGGAGCATTGGTGCAAGCCATGATGGACCGCTACTTTCACAAGAATCACGTCCTCTACACGGACAATTATTACACGTCCCCCACTCTCTCACAGTACCTGCATGAGCGCAAGACGGGGACTGTAGGCACAGTACGAGGGAAAAGGAAGGGCATGCCACCTTTCCCTCCAAAGACCAAAAAAGGTGATGTGTTGAAGAAGAAGTCGGGGCCCATTCTGGCTATCCACTGGCACGACCAGCGGAAGGTCAACCTCCTGAGCACCATCCACAAGGGGGAAATGGTGGAGACTGGCAAGGTGGATCGCCGCACCCAGGCCAGGGTGACCAAGCCCGATGCTGTCCTGGACTACAACATCAACATGAGGCTGGTGGACAAGTCCGACATGCAGATAGGCTTCATTGACTGCCTGCGTACCTCGTGCAGATGGTACAAAAAGTTCTTTCTGCATGTGGTGGACATGTCAGTTCTGAATGCCTACAATATATACAAGCTTCGGAATGTGAACACACCCATGAAGTTCAATAGCCTGCGGAGGTTCCAAAAGCAGGTGTTGACGGAGCTCCTGGAGAAGTATGGTACGCCACAGAGGGCAGTGGCACATCCTGGGCCCGCCATTACTGACCGCTTGCAGTGTGCTCATTACCTGAATAGGCACAGGCTTGGTTCCCTGCCTCATAATGAATCCGGAAGAACGCAGCAGAAGCGGTGCCATGTCTGCTACAACAGCAGGCTGAGGGCGAGGTCAGGTAAAAAGTCCACCATGGAGTGTGTGGAGTGCAAGAAGGGTGCTTCTTTGATTACCACTCCAAGCAGGAGTTCTAATAATCATACTGAAAGTGCCAAATAAAATGACAATATGTACAGTATATATATAGGCAAAAAGTGGAAGTAAACCAATTTATTGTCATACAAAAGTCATGTATTATGAGAAAATTGATACAAATACAATTACACCATAATAATATGTGAAAGTGACACATGTATATAATAAGTGACATTCATATGATTAGAACCTATAGAAATATAGAAATAAGTGAAAAAAGACAATAAATTGTATATAAAATGTTTACAAAGCATATAACTAAGTGAAAGTGACACAAGACCTAATATTTGATGGCCAAAGTATAATAAACACCTGTGATAACGAGTAATCAGTGCCTAATATAACAATAACCTACCTCAAATACTAATAAAATGTACGGTATCGAGTGAAAATGAGCATTATCAGTGACACTCTCTAAAGCATATTTATCAAATTGAAAGTGACACAAGACACAATATTTGATGGCCAAAGTATAATAAACACCTGTGATAACGAATAATCAGTGCCTAATTGGGAGGTTTGACGTACCTCCCAACCTACCAAATAGGAAAACCTACTATTTGGTAGTAGTCTTGGAAAATCCAACGGCAAGGCTATTAACCTAATTGCAATGACGACTTGTCTATTTTGACTGCTATGCCGTTATTCCAACCGCGGTTAAAAAGAAAACTTCTAGAGTCTACTCCTTATCTTGCTCTAGGAGACGTTGTACATTAACCAAAACTACCACCGAAGGTGAAAAAAGCATAGAAGAGAAGAAAAAGGGGTTTACCTTAGTTACCGCTCAAGGCCCATCCCGTATTCCGTCATGCGCAGATCCCTGTCGAACGTGCGCATGAGCGACCCTCTCTTGTAATCACATCTCACGTCAGCAGAAGAACGCGGATGGGCAGGGGTCCGGCGTGAGGGAGGGTATTATGTACGTTGGATTTTCCAAGACTACTACCTAATAGTAGGTTTTCCTATTTGGTAGGTTGGGAGGTACGTCAAACCTCCCAATTTGTTAGTAGTCTTGGCAAATCCAACGTCAAGGCTGCATAACAAATAGGAGGAGGACATCCAAGCCCAACATACCAAAAAAAACAATGCATAAGACAAAATTATGAATGACAAAGAAACACAATTTAAACAAGAGAGTTTAATAAAAGAGTGAAAAACTGAGGAGTAGCTAAAAAGAGCAGTTTTAACACGTGCCCGTCATTCATAGTAATGCAAAACCATAGACTTGTCTTAAACCAAAAAGTACTGTACACAAAATCCCTTTTCTTCCAAAACGAACAAAAACATGGAACACAAAAACAAACCACAATTTTCAATTTGGCAAAAACACTTATGTACTGTATACATATAACATAATCCCAAACTTGCAATCCAGTGTTGCAAACCCGTACTCCCCCCCCCCCCCTTTTCAAAGAAAACAAAGTAAAAGAAAGAGTGACAAGGGGGGAAGACCAGGCAACTTCGCTAGAGCTCTAGGAAACACGACTCCCGAGAGCTATCACAGGCCGAGGGGGTCTAACAATGGACATGGAGAGGTAGGAGGAGACGAAGGTATGGACAGAAGACCACAAACCCGCCGAGGCGACGTCAGGCAACGAACGAGTCTGCAGGAACCGTAAGGAGGCAGCAAAGGACCGCACATCGTGCGCAGAACCCCGACAAGCAGGGTTACTGGCACGAATGACCCGACAAATGTGGCGTCCTATCTGTACCTTCGAGAGCCTCCCACCAGTCCGAGGAGACACCCACACAGCAGTACCTGAAGTCGGCGCCACAGACTCAACATAGGAGTGCAAGGCCTGCACCGGGCACAACACATGGTGAGTATGCCCACGCTTTAAAGCCTGGATGGTGAAAGGCTTGAAAACGTGGGTCTCTCTCTCATTCTTGGCAACAAAATGAGGGGAGGGGGCTAACGTGACGACATTCAAGGACGGGGAGAATCGCATGCATTCCTGGGACCGCGACATGGCAGCTAGTTCAGACACCCTATCCCCAGTGGCCAGAGCGACAAGGAAGAGTGTACGCTTGAGCAACTGAACCGGTGTAGTGTCCCGTGTATATGTGTGTGAAGCCAGAAGGTCCAGAGCACGCCCCAGATCCCACTGAGGAGGGATCTGGCGCGGAGGCGGGCGCTCCCTGAAGGCAGCCTTCATGAAGGAATCCAGCTCCTTCGGCGGAACGACCAGCCCAGTGACGGACTCAAAGACCTCCCGGATGGCAGACAAGTGGTTACGTATAGTGTTGACTTGAAAGCAACGTGTACGGAAGAGGTGAAACAAGTAGTGTAGGACGAGGGAAGGAGAGCTAACAGTCTGGCGAGTGTCCTGTATCCACCTAGTAAAAGACCTCCAGTGGGACTCGTAAGTCCCCCAAGTCGAAGACGTCCATGAACGCTTCAGGAAGTCAGTCAGGTCCCGTCCGTGGACTGGGAGCCACCGTGCCTCACGAACATCCACGATGCGAAGGCCAACGAGGTCCGTAGGTCTCCAACCTGGCTCAAGTGGAAGTGTGAGAGAGGGAGAGGGACCGGACTCGGGCACCACCGCTTCAACTGGGAGTACCAAGCCTGGGCCGGCCACAGAGGAGCTATGAGCCAGACTCTGCCGCGGTACAGCCGCAGCCTCGCGAGGACTTTGCACATCAACAGTGCGTCTGGTGGCGGAAATATGTATATCGACTGCCACCTGCTCCAGTCTTCCATGAAAGCGTCCGGACCCCCCTCCGGAGTACGAGTCCGGAGGGATAGGTACCGAGGCAACTTGCGCGTCTCCTTCGATGCGAACAAGTCGACCTCCGGAACACCCCAGGAAGCCGCGAGGTCGTCGAATACAGTCTGTTTCATTGCCCATTCTACAAGAACGCCCTGTCCTCTCGACAGGGCGTCCGCCCATAGGTTGGCAGTCCCGGGCAGGTAGGAGGCGTGCAGGGAGATGTTGTGTCGGTTCGCGAGGAAGAACAACTTCTCGGAGATCCCCAACAGAGTCAAAGACCTGGAGGACCCCTGCTTTTGGATACAGTGGACAGCTGTCTGATTGTCCATCCGGAAGGCCACCGACTGGCCCCGAAGGGCCAGCGCGTGGTCCCGCAGGAAGAACAAGGGAACCAACAGTTCGAGGGCATTGATGTGTAGGTGTGTGTGTCCCACCCATCTGCCGTGATGTTGATGTCCCAGGTTGGATTGGTAACCCCACCCTACCTCGCTCGATGCATCTGTATCCACCCAGATCGTCGGCGGGGGGGGCGGTCCAGGGCACAGCCGCAGAGAGCGTGCCCCGAGCAACCCAGTGTCCTAAGTGTCTGTGAATGGTACGCGGGATCGGCATGAGCCGATCCATAGGGGCCAACGGAAACACCTTGTTGCCCATGAGGATTAGGCGGCGCAGCCTGAGCCTCCCTAAGGGAATGGTCAGAGCAGCCCAATTCAGTGAACCCACTAACGAGTCCCAGATCCTCCTCGTGAGGGAGACCGAGTGCAACACGGCGAAGACCTTCCTGCGAAGTTTCACCGCGTTTGGCTGACTCTGGGTTACCGTAGCGTTGGACAGATCCCATTCGAGACCTACCCACGTCACGACACGCGATGGGGTCAGGCGTGACTTGGGAATATTGACTTTGAACCCTAACTGTGTGATGTGTTGAACTACTGTGAGGGTGTCGCGGACGCACTGTTCTAGGGTGTCTGAAACTATCAACCAGTCGTCCAAGTAAAACAGGATCTGGAGGCCGCTCCTGAGGAGAGGATCCAGAGCCTGCTTCACCAGTTTCGAGAAGATCCGCGGCGCGATGTTGAGACCGAAGGGAAGTCTGTCGAACATGAACACACGATCGGAAGTCTGAACGGCCAAGAATCGCTGGAAACGAGGATGGATAGGAACGTGCCAATACGTATCCTTGAGGTCCAGCGACACCACCCACGACAGAGGTCGCAGGGCCAGTCGTACCTGGTGCACCGTCAGCATCCGAAACCGTGTGTTCACGATGTGCCCGTTGAGGGCCGACAGATCCACCACCGGTCGCATCGCGTCGCAGTCCTTCTTCGGTACCAGAAAAACACGGGAGAGGAAAACCGGTTGACCGGCTTCCACCTCCTGGACGATTCCCTGCTCGTGCATGGACATAATCACGTCGGCCACCTCCGAAGAGACAGGCCGGCTTCGTTGACAAGAGCTGAGTGGGGGTCTGGACTTCCATCTCCAGGTGAGACCCCTCCGTGCAATCTTCCGCCCCCACGTCCCTCGCGGCCACCGAGGGGCGCAAGGGCGAAAACAACCTGTGGGAGCCCCCGAGATGAGGTGAGCGACCCTTTCTGCGAGGCGAAATTCGACGGAATTCTAAGGCCTCAGCAAACCAGGCCTCCAATGGGAGAGGATTATTGAGCACGACGGCTAAGCCAGGCTTACCGTCGTCGCACAAACCCGTCCCATAGGAGGACAGTCCCGTCAACACAGCCAGGGACTGAACATCCTGAAGGATGTCCTGGCGGCTGAAGTCTGACCAGAGCTTAGTCCGAGGAGCAGACTTCGGCTTCACCGAAAAGTACTGAAGGTCAGTCCTCGTCGGTTAAGCCCGCACCTCCACGTCGGCCACCTGACCATCCACCCTGATCGCCCTGAACTGCATCTTATCATTAATTTGGACCGACCAGTCCGAAGGTAGGGCCCTCTCACCTGACGGGAAGTCGGTAGCACGCTCCGGGTGGGAGGCCTGCACCCCCTTCCAAACAGCCAAGGAGCCATAGAGGAGCGGCATAGTCCGCGACGGGACCTTGGCCTTCTGGATGGGGGGCAAGCGCGGACCCTGCCCTAGCAGACGGAGAACCCCCGCATGGGAGACAGTAGGGGCAACCACCTGAGCCAGGGCAGGAGCAGTACTAGCCGACGACCGGGCAGGCGGAGAAGCAGGGCGAGAAGGAATGTGGTCCACCGCAGAGGGGAGGGGGACCAAAGCAGGGGTAGGTTGGATGAGGCGCTGAGGTTGTGTGACCGCCAAGAAGCGCGATAAGAGGGAATCTTGCATCGCCTCCAAGCGCGCGTCGAAGTGTGACACAACCCACCCCTGCATAGCCGAAAATCGATCCGAGAGAGGCGACCCCCCCCGAAGATAGTTTGGCCCGCAGGGGCGAGCGTGAGCGAGAGCGAGACCCACGACACGAAACAGCAGCGTCGCGGCCCAAAGAAGGCGAGCGACGACGGCCGTGGCGTTCCTGAGGGTCTCGTCCCCGATCACTAACGCCCGAGGGGGAAACATCACCATCCCCCTCTTCCAGCGACACGTCAGCCCCCGAGAAAGGGGACCCCGAAACCTCGCTATACTCTACCGAGTCAAGCGGCGGGGTACCCCCTCGGGGAGCCGGTAATCGAAGATCAGGGATAGAAGAAGGAAGAGGAGCAGGATGACGGGAGTGGGAAGGCTGGCCGGGTGAAAGGAGGTCAGAAGGAGCCGCGGGGGGAAACAGAGCAAGGATCCCCGGGGCTGAGAGAACAGGGCGGCCCGACACCGAGGCGGAGGAGGAAGGGACCTCCACCTTGGGACGAGACCGTGAAGGAAGAAGAGGCACCGAAGCAGGAGAAGTAGGAGGAGAAGCAACTACATCCTGGCGGACCCCCCTGGACAGAGTAGGAGGAGGGAGCAGAGGGCCAGCTACAGCATGAACATCCGCGCGCGTAGAGGACAAATGAAGAGGACGTCTTTTGTGCAGGGGAAGCGGGCGGAAGGTAGTAGAGCCCCTATCCGGAGAGGCCAGGGGAGGGCGTACAGGGGCAGAGACGCTAACCCCGGCCTCAGGGCGAGAACCATGACGAGGGCGAACGGCGGAGTCAAGGTGATCAGGAGGACGAGGAGGGGCAGTAGAGGACGGGCGACGAGGAGAGCGAGAGCGTGGACGGAGCTGGGGATCCACCCGACGATGTGACGACCGACCACGGGACTCAGGGAGGAGGGCCCGAGCAGGGAGAGGGCCAGGTAAACGGCCTCCAGACGGGTCAGGGATGCCCAGGGCGACGCGTATCCGGTCGTCAACAAAGGCCGGGGAACGGTGGCCCACAGTCCTAATGTGGTGGGAGACCACCGCCCACACAGACTGAAGAGATGCAGAGGCCACTGCCGCGTCAGAGGAACCAGGGTGATGGTCCACCACATCCACCAGGTCCATACACGGGCCACACAAAGCAGGGAGGTAGGCCGTAGAGGACACACATTGAGAGTGGCGTAAGCAGGACCTGTGGCATTCCAAGCACGGGGAGCCACAGCCCTGGCATCAGCAAGGCATCCCACCTGCAACGGAAGAACACACACCATAAGCAGCACGTTGACGGAGTAAGTGAAGATAATGTCCAATAAAAACCAGGGAATGAGCATGGGTAAACAGGAACACACATGCAAACTGGAAGTCGTACTCACTCTAAACCGGGAGCACCGATGGAGGTGAGGAGGGCGGGTGAGGCGGAAGAGCACAAGCAGAACCTGCAAAGATGGAGAAAGTGTTAACCACCACTCAACACCTCACATGCAGGGTCCATAACACCAGGAAAGTGCATACACCAATATAGTATCAGGCAACAAGACGACACAAAAAAGGGTCACAGTGAAAGCCAACTATAACCGCAAATTTGCGGGCCAATGGAGGCATAACTGTACCGACACAACCCTCCCGCCTCACCGCGAGACCCCCCAGCGATCTCCGCAAATTTGCGGGGAGCCGAAACGTCCGAGGACCGAATCGAGCACCCCGCAAAATTGCGGGACCGGTCGAGATGGTTCGGCGCCGAAAAAGCGAGAGGAGCGTCTAGGGAATACCAAAAGAGGCCCAGAAAAAAGCGTCATCTCCTTATGAACTCCAAGCGACGATGGCCATCAAGCTGAGCAGTGTCTTCCTTGATAATATCCTGACTCAACCGGTCAAGGGAGAGGCAAGGAAGACACACCAGGGGAGAGGAGGCACATCCCCCAGGAACCACCCAACCCACAGAGATAGAGCAAATCCCATGAGGAGAAGTGGCAGGAAGGGTGGTTTGGCACAAACAGGGGCCCCCGTAGGGTACCCCAGGATTGGGCAAAATGGTATGAAAGGATGGAGGTGAAAACAGTAAGGGAACACAAAAACCAGTAAATGAAACTAGCGAGAAAAAGGGTGGCCTAGCCGTGAGGAGAGAATGTGTCAGGGGCGAAAAACCCTGTGGTGTGAGGGAGGGGCCCCCGTGGGGTACCCCTGGATATCACGAACCACCAAGCGCCCAGGCCCTTGAGACACAGTGAAGGCTCGAAAGGGGGGACTCGGGAATAACGCTAATAATGCGGCCGACACAAACCCTACAAACAGCACCGCCACCACGAAATCTCAGATTGTGAACCAACTGTACACCTAGGCTATGAAAATATGAAAACTCATAGGGGCATAGCAATTCCTGAATGAGAAACAAGCTAGGCTAAAATAAGCTAAAAGCTAAACTATGCCCAGACTAACAGGAAAAAAGAATATGAAAAGAGAAAGGAATGAAAAACACACAAGGAACGCCAGGCGCCCCCGTACCTTCGGTAGCTATTTCCACACGCGTCTCCATTAAACACACTGAGGAGCCCATTTACGTGTGCCCTAGATCACGTAACATCTGTCTAACAAAAAGAAGGCCAGAAAAGCCGAAACGAACCTAAAACAGGGTGAATTGAAGGAGCACAACAAAAGCGGACTCAACAATGGCGACGCGTGAAAAAATGATGACAAGAGAGGGTCGCTCATGCGCACGTTCGACAGGGATCTGCGCATGACGGAATACGGGATGGGCCTTGAGCGGTAACTAAGGTAAACCCCTTTTTCTTCTCTTCTATGCTTTTTTCACCTTCGGTGGTAGTTTTGGTTAATGTACAACGTCTCCTAGAGCAAGATAAGGAGTAGACTCTAGAAGTTTTCTTTTTAACCGCGGTTGGAATGACGACATAGCAGTCAAAATAGACAAGTCGTCATTGCAATTAGGTTAATAGCCTTGACGTTGGATTTGCCAAGACTACTAACAAATATAACAATAACCTACCTCAATTACTAATAAAATGTACGGTATCGAGTGAAAATGAGCATTATCAGTGACAGTGACACAAGACACAATATTTGATGGCCAAAGTATAATAAACACCTGTGATAACGAATAATCAGTGCCTAATATAACAATAACCTACCTCAATTACTAATAAAATGTACGGTATCGAGTGAAAATGAGCATTATCAGTGACACTCTAAAGCATATTTATCAAACTGAAAGTGACACAAGACACAATACTTGATGACCAAAGAATAATAAACACCTGTAATAACTAATAATCAGTGCCTAATATAACTATAACCTACCTCAATTACTAATAAAATGTACGGTATCGAGTGAAAATGAGCAAAATTAGTGACAGTGATACCCTAATAAACATACTTTATATAATTGGCCTCAAAATAACTATAAAAATATCAAATAAACATCACATTCTCAATATCAAACACTAAAATCGTCTAAGGGAGATAAACAGTTTGGCGAGACGAGCGGCTAGGTGCGTCGTAGCCGTGGCCGGGGCGACGCATCCGAACGCGTGAAGAATTTGCCGCCGAAAAGCACTCGTCTTCCCGCGCTCACCATTATGCAACCAGAGGGGCTAGAGACCTCTACTCAACGCCATTCTACAGAGGAAGGTTTGTGGAACATTTTTCTTTTTTATTCATAACATTACATGCCATATTCATTGAATTACAGAGCAGTTAACATAGCCCAAAGATCGTCAAAACACCCGGTACCGCAGCACAGTCGCGAGCTATAGTCCCCGGGGCTGGAGGGTTAAGATGGGAATTCTTTTCCCTTTTTTCTCTTATTTTTTACGAAGTTTTTTCGTAGTGGGTACCCGATCTGCGACGATTCCATAAGAGAAGTAGCGTTGCACTTATGAAGATGACTCTTATTCTTCCTCGCGGCGGTTGATTCAAACGACTGACGTGGATGTTGAATGGAGACTACTGTATTATACTAATAGGCAACATCGTCAATGATGGAGGGGCCACTATTAAATATAGGAGAACATGATCTCGAGGCTCGAATACTTCATCGTTACCTATTCCTCTCTTCATGGAGAAAGATTCCATGAAAGTACTAAATTCTTCCATAAAGAGTCTACTGTAGGCTATCTGTGCCAGGGTGACCCAGACAGTAGGCAAAATAATGGCTTACCTGATTATCTGATGCTGATGTTAACCTCCATACACTGTCACTCATCCCTCTCATCACATTCTCATTCATCCCTCTCATCACACCTCTCACTCATCCCTCTCATCACACCTCTCACTCATCCCTCTCATCACACTTCTCATTCATCCCTCTCATCACACTTCTCATTCATCCCTCTCATCACACTTCTCATTCATCCCTCTCACCACACTTCTCATTCATCCCTTTGACCACACTTCTCATTCATCCCTCTAATCACACTTCTCATTCATCACACCTCTCACTCATCCCTCTCATTCATCCCTCTCATCACACCTCTCACTCATCCCTCTCATCACACTTCTCATTCATCCCTCTCACCACACTTCTCACTAATCCCTCTCACCACACTTCTCACTCATCCCTCTCATCACACTTCTCATTCATCCCTCTCATCATACTTCTCATTCATCCCTCTCACCACACTCCTCACTCATCCCTCTCATCACACTTCTCATTCATCCCTCTCACCACACTTCTCATTCATCCTCTCCACACTTCTCACCTCTTATCACACTTCTCATCCCTCTCACTCATCCCTGTCATCACACCTCTCACTCATCCCTCTCATCACACTTCTCATTCATCCCTCTCACCACACTTCTCATTCATCCCTCTTATCACACTTCTCATCCCTCTCACTCATCCCTGTCATCACACCTCTCACTCATCCCTCTCATCACACTTCTCACTCATCCATCTCATCACACTGTCCACTCATTCCTTTTATCACACTGCCCACTTCTCCCTCTCATTTCATTTTCCACTCCTCTAATTTTGGTCTCATCCCTCTCATTTTGTTTTCCACTCATTGGTCATTTCCCTTTCTGCTCATCACTGGTATCTTGCTTTTGTGTCACCTTGCTTCACTCTTATCTTGCTTTTGTGTCACCTTGCTTCACTCTTATCTTGTTTTTGTGTCACCTTGCTTCACTCTTATCTTGCTTTTGTGTCACCTTGCTTCACTTTTATCTTGCTTTTGTGTCACCTTGCTTCACTCTTATCTTGCTTTTGTGTCACCTTGCTTCACTCTTATCTTGCTTTTGTGTCACCTTGCTTCACTCTTATCTTGCTTTTGTGTCACCTTGCTTCACTTTTATCTTGCTTTTGTGTCACCTTGCTTCACTTTTATCTTGCTTTTGTGTCACCTTGCTTCACTCTTATCTTTCTTTTTGTCACCTTGCTTCACTTTTATCTTGCTATTGTGTCACCTTGCTTCACTCTTATCTTGCTT
Source organism: Paralithodes platypus (assembly GCA_032716605.1). Taxonomy (NCBI): domain Eukaryota; kingdom Metazoa; phylum Arthropoda; class Malacostraca; order Decapoda; family Lithodidae; genus Paralithodes; species Paralithodes platypus. The sequence goes on from CM064521.1 coordinate 43,100,537, forward strand.
GTGTGTCACCTTGCTTCACTCTTATCTTGCTTGTGTGTCACCTTGCTTCACTCTTCTCTTACTTATCATACTATTGTGTCACCTTGCTTCTTACTTATCTTGCTTTTCTTTTGTTTATCTTGATTCTCACTTTCCATTCATTCCTATTGATCGTGAAGGACTTACCCAGAGCTCTTCCTGGGTAATTCCAAACTTGTATGCAAACAGGAATGGAATGTGTATGGTATGGAGCTGCCTGTTAATTCCTTCAGGAGGCTATGATGGCATGATATTCAATATTATTTTGGCTAACAATAGATTTTTATTCAGCCCAGGAAGACCCTCTGAAAATCAACAGGGTAGGCCTAAGGTTATTTTCATTAACCCTCTGATTCCTATAGGTCCTTGCCAAGCTGGATAAAATTGTCGACAATAGCCAGAATGAATGAAAGAAAGGTATCATGATATTGAAAGGTGCCATGTGTACAGTAATGTATTATTACAGTACTGTATATCCCTCTTTCTTTTTCAGGTTGAATTGACAAAGCTTCAATTCCTGCCATCTGTTGGTCATAGTGTATCTAAGGAGGAGCTGCTTGTTGCACGTGAGTTGTGGTTTATAATATTTTGTATTATTATATTTATGATTGGGCACTTGTATTATTACCAGTGGTGAGGGCTGGTCCTATCCAGAGTGAGGTTTGGCATCCTTTACCCAACCTTAGCTCTTTCTGTCTGACTCTTTTACTGTAGCCTACTACTTTTCCTTCTGTAGGCGGGAGGCTAGGAATAATCCTCCCCTAGTAAAATTCACCTACTAGACGAGACAGAGTAATAGGCAAGGGAACGCGATAGTGGTCCCGAACCCTAAGAACTGGAACTTTAAATGTTATTTATGTTCGGGCTCTGTCTCGAGTCATCCACTCCCAGCAATGGGGTATATGCCTGAGTATATACATACTGTAGGCTACATACAATTCATTATTAATGCTAATCAAGCCACATCAACAGGATTAGTTTGTCTGTTATTCTCATTTGTTTGTATTATCCATTTCAACTTAAAAGGACCTTAAGTCTCATAATATCACCCTGGGATTTCTTGCAGTGTCTCAATTGTCCTCACTCGACACTATGCAAGTAACTACCATACTTAATACATTATAAAAATTATAAAATATAAAAGCCTTTTCAGTCATATGCAAGTTGTCAAGTGCAAAAATTGTCTTGTAAATAATTAAAAGGCTCTGCTTCTATTGTTTTTAGTGTATTAAATTACCATATACTGTACCTGCATATGTACATTAATTTGTACTACTGTATGGTATATCAATTTTGATTACATATAATACACCATACTGCTGTTATCAGGTATCATTTGTATATTGTTTTATTGTTTTTTTATTTGATATTACAGTACAGTATTGATTAAATTGAATAAGTAATTTGCATTTTCCTTTATTTTTGTTGACCAGGCAACACCCTGGAAATAGGAGCACTATGGAGTATTGCCAACAAGGACATCCCATCATTTGAACGGTATATTGCCATGCTCAAGATCTACTACATGGACTACAGGTTGGTAATATGTACAATAAGTAACACCCTGTTCTTAACCTTTAACCCAGTAAGTGCGGGAAGACTTAAAAGTTTCCCCGGGCGACTGCGGGAAGACTCTTAAGATCCTGAGCCTAAAAAAATCCATTTAAAACACCCCAAAAAAACTTGAAAAACTTTATTATTATTATTTATTTATTTTTGGCCCCTGGGCCATGCTAAATATCACTCCTCTACATCCCCTCCTTCTCCACTTCCCCCCCCCCCTCCTTCAGTTATCACCTATTTTCCCTGTTATTCCCTTATTCTGTGGTCTATTTTCGTGCTAACATTAGCGAGTTGCAAGCAGGGCATTGTCATCACTGTTATCAAGCGAGTGCAAGAGAGAGAGAGAGAGAGAGAGTATCGATCGACAGTCTCTCTCCAGACGTGGGGAAAAGTGGAGGGGAGGGAGGTTGCCTCAGCCATAAATTATGTAACTCCCGGCCTGTATCGCCGATTTTGACCATCCAAATGCTGTTTCCACTTGTTTTATTGCTGTAACAGGTTAATACCTTTATAATCAACCTAAAATAGGCGCATATGGATAAGTATTAATGCTATTTATGGTAAAATAACGATGTTAGTGATGGGAACAGCTCATATACGTGGGCACAGGCGTGTAGTGTCTCATACCCCCCATGCGCACGTCTTAGGTTAAAAGGCGAGCTATGTGTAGTGAACACCACACTTCTGGGCGGCAATATTAGGCTTCATTCCTGCCTATAATCGTAACCTGTAACAACAATAAAACAAGTGGGAATATCATTTTTCTGATCAAAATCGCGAATAAACATGGAGCGGCCCATTCATGAAATGTGGAGCACAGTGAGGCAACCCCTCCCCTCGCGAGCTCTGGAGCGTGACTGAGAGTCCCACCCCACAGTCTACCTCTTCCAGCACACTCGCTAGGCACATAACCACAGCCTCCAACCAGTTTGCTAATGTTAGCACGAAAATACCAATGAATTAGGGAATAACAGGGAAAATAGGTGATAATTGAAGGGGGGGGGGGGGAAGGAGGGGATGTGGAGGAGTGATATGAGGTATGGAAAAAAAAAATTAAGTACTACTGGGGCCTTTTAAAAAAAAAAATTTTTTTAGGCCTTCCCTTATAAGAGCTTTGCCGCCGTCGCTCAGTAAAAACTCTTAAGAGCTTTCTCGCCGTTCCCGGGTTAACATAATCATCCAAAAAAATGCCAGTACATGCGGATTGGGACAAGCAAGATAGACAAGGTAGGATACAGTATGTATGAAGCGATCGAAGAAGTTAATGCAGAAAAGGATATAGGAGTAGTGATAGACAATAAGTTAAATTTCTCAGAACATTTAGCGGAAAAGATAAACAAAGCCAATAGAATTGTAGGGCTGATAAGGAGGACATTTGTGTCACTTGACGAAGAAATATTCAGGAATCTCTATACAGCGCTGGTTAGGCCGCACCTGGAATATGCGAACCAGGTGTGGGCTCCATATATGGTAAAGGATATAGTAGCAGTGGAGAAAGTGCAGAGGAGAGCTAGCAAGCTAGTACCAACGTTGAAGAACGCGGGCTATGAGCAGAGGTTGAGGACACTGGGGCTTCCGACACTGGCATATAGGAGAAAGAGAGGGGGTATGATAGAGACTTTTAAGATAGTGTCAGGAATGTATGATGAGGATGTGTGTGAAGGTATCTTCCTGATGCGGGAGGGAACAAGAACGAGAGGACACTCTAAGAAAATTTACAAAGAAAGAAATAGGCTTGAAAAGGCAAAGAACTCATTTTGTGATAGAGTGGTAAATGAGTGGAACGCACTGCCCCAGTATGTAGTCGATTCCGAAACAATAAGGAAGTTTGAAAGTAATCTTGATAAAGCTTGGGGAAGACAAGATTTGAAGTTTGATTATAAAGCAAAAATACAGAATAGTAAAAAATTTGCGTCTGCTACCGCCGCCGCCAACACCGTGAACGACCGCAGCAGTGCAAGTACTGGCATTGAGCTGGATACACAGGCCTAGTTTGCCTTTTTCCAGAGGATCTACTGTAAGAAACTGTAAGAATCAATTACAAATCCTAATGTACTTGAATAAACTAATGAAAGCATATGGTCCTCCCGGGATTCAAACTCGGGACACCACACCCAGAACATAAACATCTAAACCATTACACCACCAACACAATACCAGTACTGGTACTGGTAATTATATGTTGTACCAGTACTGGTAATGGTATGTTGTATTGTAGAGTGTATGGTACTGTTGCAGAAAATACTACTACAGTACGGTACTCTATATCAAAGGCTTTGATCTGTGTGAACACTGCAGCTGGAACATTGGAACAGCTGGAACTGTAAGAAACTGTAAGAAATTATTGGGACACCTATATTCTGTGGTGTTAATAGATTGGTATTAGATACTTTGGTGTGCAATATGTATATTAGAGATTAAATTGCTCATGGAGTCTGCTACTTTTGATATACAGTAAACCCTCGCTATTTCGGACTAATTAGGGGGACACCCAGTCCGAAATGTCCAATTATCCGAGATGTACGAACTCCGGCTGTGTCCGATCTAAAAGAGGACAAAAAAAAAACTTGAAAGAAAAAAATCCAACGAATATCGAATAGTGAATAGCCTAGTGAAACGGGAACAGACTTCACCGGGCGCCAAGCTGGCCGTTAACCGGAAAACGGGAGCAAACTTCATCCAACCATGACAACGTTATAAATGCGACCAAGAAAACGGAGGCTACCCTATTCATACCCTAGATTTAACCCCCGCTCTGCCTGCTTCGTTGGTTTCACTTTTGAACACGTGCGGGGGCTGACGGAGGCGGCAGGAGGGGAGTGCATGCCCGCATGCCCACCCTTCCTGCCGCCCCCAACTAATTGTACCCTATCATTTCTCATCCTTTCTGTTTTCCGTTTTTCCCTTCTTCCCGCTGCCCCCTCCTTTGGGAGCACCGTGACTGTCATGAGGTAAACGACCGTACTCACTCTTTGGTTTCGTTGGAGGGTGTTGTGGGTCGGCAATCCCTACACCCGTCGAACTGCGGTACCCGACGTGTTCGAGCGAGGGGAAACTTTTATGCCAAATCCTAACCCTTGTGCTGGGTCGGCGATCGACGGATCGACGGCCCTTAAGGTGCATTAGTCGGGGTGTATATCTGCAAGAATTCCTAGGGCGGTCGTCCCGTCCTCTAATTGTGGCTCCATGGTGGGTTTGGAATCTGACTCAGATGAATTTAGAAATATTCGTCCTATGGAATCTAAAATTGCCCCCTCCGATGCCGACCCCTGCGAGAAATTGGACTGCCTCAAGGACCCTTCCCCTGCTGCCAACAGTGCCGGAGTTCCCCACTCAGGCATGGCACCCACAGACCTTGGCAAACCTCCTAAGGATACTGTGACGAATTCTCCATCGTCGGGTAGTGAGATCCATCAGGTGTTCTCCCCGGCATCAATTCCTATGCACAGTACTGCCTCTGTGATCAATAATAGTGATGACAACCCCACAGTCTCGACTTTAACTTCTAAATTACCAGATTATGATTCTAGCCTTAGCCTACCTCTTCATTCCGTTGACAACCTTAATGAAGAACCTCGCATGCCCTCAGCTGACACCCCTACGGATGCTTCTTGCATCCCTGACCCGTCTGTGACTCCATCTGTTACCATCTTCCCTCCGGATGCAGGATCTCCTACCTCAATTAAACCTGCTTCTGTACCTCCACGATCTCAACGGGCCATTAATGCAGGTACAGGAAAAGACCTTGCCGGTATTTCCTCTGCCATTCACACGCTTCAACCGTTCGTACCTTCGCATAACCGACAAAGGCGTAAACGTAACACGTATACCCCTGCTTCGAAGGACACTTATAACGCTATGTTCAGTCCCCCTGATTGGTCACGGTTTTTCACGGTCTCTGGTGAACCTATGGATGATTTCAGTCTATACGATACTCTCGCACAAGATATTGGTGACTTCACCATGCATGCTGTTGGATCGGCCAAGCGCATGATTCAGGTGAAAATACAGGAGCAATCAGAAGCCTTACAAGCCTACCTCGACACCCCCAACGACAGATACACAGGTAAACCAGATGAATACCTGAATCAGTGTACTGGCACGGTTGTGCTCCCTTCCGACTTCGAATTTGCAGATCAGAGCTTTACAGACTCAACCAATCGTATCTTAAAATTATTGCAAAGAACTGACCCCACTGTTGTTAAAGTTGACACTTATACTGCTCCTCAGCGTGGAAATCGGCCCCCACTACGCATTGTCAAAATCTATTTTAAGCGCCATGACCTCCCTATGCATGTCCGTCTTGCAGGTCGCCAACTGCAGGTACGAAGGTATGTTAACAAGCCGAGACAATGCACAAATTGCTGGAAGCTTGGGCATTCAACCCCACGGTGTCGGGCTCTCAATGCTCGTTGCTTAAATTGCGGCTCAGAACAACATGCTCTCAACAATTGTCAAGTCAGCGCGCCCCCGTTGTGCAAATTGTGACGGGTCCCACAAAGCCAATGACAGAACATGCCCGCACTTTGCGTTTCATCGTGACGTATTACATTTACAGGCCACAAAAGGACTCCCCTTCCGGTCTGCTGCAGCACAATTAAGGCAGGAAGGTAAATCTCCTCCATATCGACGGTTTGAATCAACTACACCCGCTGACTCCTCTGACCACCAGCGTCCAGAGCAGCCTCCGGCACCACCTATTAGCCCACAACATTACCCCACCAATGATACCTTCCGTTTAGTTCACCTTAACTCCCCGGACCTATCCACCTCTAACAGGTTCGAGGGATTTACTAACTTGACCGATGATACTGAGTTTTGGAACATGACTGCCGAAGAGAACCTCATGGAATGTAACACAGTACCAGATATAGAGACTTCTCCCCAATCTCGCTCCACCCAGTCGCAGCCTCGGAAAAAGCGTAAGGTTGCAAGTCCTATCCGGTCATTATCCCGGACCTCGAAACTCAGTTCCACCACACAGAAGTGGGTTATGCCTACCCACGATCCGGACTGTGGCTGCCATAACTGCGGCCGATTCTTTCTACTTCAGCACAAGACTTCTAACCGTACAGTACTCACCGAACATCTTCACAAATTTCTTTCCAAGCGAGCTCCAGCGGAAGATGCTCAAATTCACCCGACTCCTTGTTATTGTGTCACCCATATTTGTGAATCTGATCCTACGCCCAAGGACTTGATGCAGAGATTCCTGAAGGACAATAACCTGTTGGATTCTGACTTGACTAATATAGAGCTATCACAATCCCGATTTGATGTTCACCAACCTCCTGTCAATGTGCGTACCACCCTCACCACGCCTGATCCTCCCTGTAACCTTGAGCGACATGTTCCGTTAGCCGCTCCCCACTGCCCAGATCCCGATGCTCCCAAACCTAGAGACATTCCCCCACAAACTCCTGCTAACCCTACGACACCATCATCTGACAAACCTTCGATAAAGACTCCTCATACCCCGAGCCCCTCACAATCTCCTGTATTGATATGTCACACCAATATCCCACCTGACAAATGTGGATGTCCAATTTGTTTCCGTAATTACATCACACCCCATATCTGTGCCACGGATCCCTGCCTCCTTGCTCGGACGCAGGAATTTGTCACCACACGTACACTTCCCTCTAACCCTGATGAAGATGTTACCTCCGCTTATCTATTTATGAACACTCTGCGCCAAAAACTCCTCCACTGCCCCACCCTTGTTCCTAAACTAGTCACACAATTCACAGCTATTTCTGAAAAATTTACAGACCTTACATCTACCCCTTCACCTCCATCCACACAACCCTCTCCACACTCACAACCTTTACCAGACTCTCTTCAAGAGACCTCTATTGTCGATGACTCTGACAATCCTATTCTTGATGGCATATAACATTTTGCAATGGAATATAAACGGATACCAAACTCGCCTCCGTATGGGAGAATTACAACGATTACTTAAATTATATTCACCATTATGCATTTGCCTCCAACATGTAGGCAATTTTGTTGTCCCCCCCAGGCATTATACTGTTGCTGCTAGCTCCCCTATAACCCCTTCACATCTCCGAACGGCCATCCTTGTGCACTATAAGTGCGTATTTGTTCCTGTCACCCTTGACCCCAACCCTTTTCAAACAACTGCCGTCTCCATTTCATTACCAAACCTTCCTTCCTTGACTGTTTGCTCCTCCTACAATCAACCCTCCTGTCATTACAATACTTCAGACCTTCATCAACTAGTACAACAACTGACCCCACCGTACCTTATTCTGGGCGACTTTAACGCACACTCTCCCCTTTGGGGCAACCCAAACACAGACATCCCAGGCGATAAAATTGAAAAATATCTCCTTCATTCTACTCTTTGTTGTCTCAACTTTGACACCCCCACCTACAGATCTGCAACTCACTGTACATTTTCCACTGTTGATCTTTCCTTTGCCTCGGATGACGCAGCTCCCCTATTTGACTGGTCAGTTTTACAGGATCGCTTCTCCAGCGACCACTACCCTATACTCCTTAAGTATTTGTGCCCTGCATCCTCCCCTCAAATATCGAGTTATAATCTCTCTAAAGCCGATTGGACGTCTTATACGCACTCCTCTGCAGACGTTTCGGACTTCTCCCCTACCTCTTCCCCTGCACACAATTTTGATTATTTTTCGTCCTTCCTGAACTCCATTGCTCGCACTCATATCCCGCTTACCTCCTCGCTGACGCACCCTCGCCAGGTCCCTTGGTGGACGCCCACTCTAGCCCAAATGATAAAATTCAAGCATCGTGTGGAACGCCTTCTTAAGCGTCTGAGTGTTAGGCAGCGGCGTTTAACCCTCCAGCCCCGGCTATGTATTATATATATATTCCTCGAAACCCGGGTGTTTTGGCCGAAAAACGTCTAGGCTAGGCTACCGTATATTAGTTAATCAGACTGCTTTCCGCATTCCCGTGCATCCCCAAGCGTAGCTGTGTTATTTACCTGTAGAATGGCATTAAGTAGAGCTCTCTAAGTCAACTGGTTGAGCTGTGATGATGATTTCATTGGAGATAACTTTATGGCCAAAACAGCCACTTTACACCACTTTTCGATACTTAACAACAACATACAGGCACACACGAACAAGCGACGCTCTCCTTCTTGTGGCCGGAGATGCGGGGCGTCGGTCCAGCCGGCTGTTGTTTACATGCGTCGGACCGACGCCTCGCACACGAAGCTCACAGGCTTTCAACCACTGGGCGTTCAAGAGACCTTCCGGGTACCTGTTATATGCTTTTTTATGGGCGTTCAAGAGCCCTTCCGTGGTGAGAGGGTTAACCCTCCAGCCCCGGGGGCTATAGCTTACGACTGTGCTCCGGTACCGGGTGTTTTGGCGATCTTTGGCCTATGTTAACTACTCTGTAAGTCAATGAATATGTCATGTAATGTTGTGAATAAAAAAGAATAATGTTCCACAAACCTTCCTCTGTCGAATGGCGTTGAGTAGAGGTCTCTAGCCCCTCTGGTTGCATAATGGTGAGCGCGGGAAGACGAGTGCTTTTCGGCGGCAAATTCTTCCCGCGTTCGGACGCGTCGCCTCGGCCATGGCTACGACGCACCTAGCCGCTCGCCGCGCCAAAGTATTTATCTCCCTTAGACGATTTTAGTGTTTGATATTGAGAATGTGATGTTTATTTGATATTTTCTAGTTATTTTGAGGCCAATTATATAAAATATGTGTATTAGGGTATCACTGTCACTGATATTGCTAATTTTCACTCGATACCGTACATTTTATTAGTAATTGAGGTAGCTTATTGTTGTATTAGGCACTGATTATTCGTTATCACAGGTGTTTATTATACTTTGGCCATCAAATATTAGGTCTTGTGTCACTTTCACTTTGACAAATATGCTTTAGAGTGTCACTGTCACTGATAATGCTCATTTTCACTCGATACCGTACATTTTATTAGTAATTGAGGTAGGTTATTGTTGTATTAGGCACTGATTATTCGTTATCACAGGTGTTTATTATACTTTGGCCATCAAATATTAGGTCTTGTGTCACTTTCACTTTGACAAATATGCTTTAGAGAGTGTCACTGTCACTGATAATGCTCATTTTCACTCGATACCGTACATTTTATTAGTAATTGAGGTAGGTTATTGTTGTATTAGGCACTGATTATTCGTTATCACAGGTGTTTATACTTTGGCCATCAAATATTAGGTCTTGTGTCACTTTCACTTTGACAAATATGCTTTAGAGAGTGTCACTGTCACTGATAATGCTCATTTTCACTCGATACCGTACATTTTATTAGTAATTGAGGTAGGTTATTGTTGTATTAGGCACTGATTATTCGTTATCACAGGTGTTATTATACTTGGCCATCAAATATTAGGTCTTGTGTCACTTCACTTTGACAAATATGCTTTAGAGAGTGTCACTGTCACTGATAATGCTCATTTTCACTCGATACCGTACATTTTATTAGTAATTGAGGTAGGTTATTGTTGTATTAGGCACTGATTATTCGTTATCACAGGTGTTTATTATACTTTGGCCATCAAATATTAGGTCTTGTGTCACTTTCACTTAGTTATATGATTTCTATCTATCTATCTATCTATCTATCTATTGCCTGACGCCGTGATCCCCGAAGGGGTGGCCACGAACGAACCGCCCCATGCACCTCTGTCCCCAGTCAGTCGACGCCCCTCCCCCCAACCAGCACCGCCTTCGTTCATGTAGTTCCTCACTCCATCCTTCCACCTCATATTCGGTCTACCTCTCCCCCTCTGTCCCTCCACCTCGCTCTCGTACACCCTCTTAGTCATTCTCTCGCTTTCCATACGTTCCATATGGCCGAACCATCTCAAGTTGTTCCTTTTCACACTTTCCAGCACATCTACCTCCACACCACACCTCCTTCTTACTTCCTCATTAGTCTGTCCCTCCTGTAACTCCGCACGCACTCCTTAAGTAATTCATTTCCACTGCTCTCACTCTTGGTCTGAGTCTCTCAACCAACGTCCATGCTTCGCTTCCGTAAGTCAGTGTCGGGATTACCACACTGTCATGCAAGGACTTCTTCACTTCCATACTGACCACCCTATTTCTTGTTACTGCTTTTAGCGTTCCTACAACCCTCTTCCCCTGTTGTACCCTCTCCCGCACCTCTTCATCCATAGTCCCATCTTTACTCAACACACTGCCCAGATACTTAAAAGAGTTGACGATCTCCATAGCCTGACCGTTCAGCTTCACCTCACACTCTGTGACTTCACCCCTTTCGAAGACCATAACCTTGCTCTTCCCCGTATTTACCTTCAAATTCCGTTTTTCGCACACTGTTCCAAACTCATTTACCAGACCCTGCAACTCCCATTCATTATCACTCATCAGAACTGTATCATCCGCAAACAGCAGTATAGGTAGCTTCCATATGATTTGTAAACGATTTATATACAATTTATTGTGTCTTTTTTCACTGATTTATATATTTCTATAGGTTCTAATCATATGAATGTCACTTGGTATATACATATGTGTCACTTTCACATATTATTATGGTGTAATTGTATTTGTATCAATGTTCTCATAATACATGACTTTTGTATTACAATACATTGGTTTTCTTCCACTTTTTGCCTATATATAATTATAGTGTACATATTGTCATTTTATTTGGCAATTTCAGTATGATTATTAGAACTCCAGCTTGGAGTGGTAATCAAAGAAGCAATCTACAGCACAGAGTGCCACCTTGCACTCCACACACTCCAGGGTTGACTTTTTACCTGACCTCGGCTTCACCCTGCTGTTGTAGCAGACATGGCACCGCTTCTGCTGTGTTCTTCCGGATTCATTCTGAGGCAGGGAACCAAGCCTGTGCCTAGTCAAGTATTGAGCAGTCTGCAAGCGGTCAATAACGGCGGGCCCAGGATGTGCCACTGCCCTCTGTGGCATAGCATACTTCTCCAGGAGCTCCGTCAACACCTGCTTTTGGAACCTCCGCAGGCTATTGAACTTCATGGGTGTGTTTCACATTCCGAAGCTTGTATATGTTGTAGGCATTCAGAACTGACATGTCCACCATATGCAGAAAGAACTTTTTGTACCATCTGCACGAGGTACGCAGGCAGTCAATGAAGCCTATCTGCATGTCGGACTTGTCCACCAGCCTCATGTTGATGTTGTAGTCCAGGACAGCATCGGGCTTGGTCACCCTGGCCTGGGTGCGGCGATCCACCTTGCCAGTCTCCACCATTTCCCCCTTGTGGATGGTGGTCAGGAGGTTGACCTTCCGCTGGTCGTGCCAGTGGATAGCCAGAATGGGCCCCGACTTCTTCTTGAACACATCACCTTTTTTGGTCTTTGGAGGGAAAGGTGGCATGCCCTTCCTTTTCCCTCGTACTGTGCCTACAGTCCCCGTCTTGCGCTCATGCAGGTACTGTGAGAGAGTGGGGGACGTGTAATAATTGTCCGTGTAGAGGACGTGATTCTTATGAAAGTAGCGGTCCATCATGGCTTGCACCACTGCTCCGCCAAAGCCAATGAGGGGGTCCACAAGCAAGTCCCCTTCCTTCCCGCTGTAGACCAGGAAGTCCAGGACATAGCCAGTTTGGCAGTCGCACAGCACAAAGAATTTTATGCCAAAGCGATGTCTTTTTGAGGGGATGTACTGCCGGAAGCTGAGTTTTCCCCGGAACAGCACAAGAGACTCGTCAATGACGACCTTGCGGAAGGGCTTGAAGTAGGAGGTGAAGCGTTCTCGCATCATCTCATACAACGTCCTAATCTTCCACAGCTTGTCTGGGAGGTGGACGTCAAGGTTGGTGACAAGATGGAGCGCTGCGAGGATATCAAGGTACCGGTCGCGAGACATATATTTCCCGAAGGCAGGGGTGGATATCAGATCATTGGTGATCCAATAGTCAGGCAACCTATGCTTCTTGACATGAGGCATTAGCATGGTGAGTGCCAGGAACACCATGAACTCTTTATGAGTCACTGGGGTCCACTGCCTCATGTGGCCCTTGGTCACCTTTCCCAAAAAGTGGACCTGGAATTGGTGCTGCTTATTTGTCTCTTTGACAACATAGCCTACCACCTCCTCATCAAAGAAGGCCTCAAACAGTTCGTGTGGTGGAGCATTGGGGACTGCAGGAAAATTGTGGGTAACGCCTGAACCCTCCAGTACCTCATCAAAAGCTGGCACATCAGGGTTGTATGCATCCTCATCAACTACGTCTTGCCACTGAAAAACGTAGAATGGGTCTTGTCTACGCTGACGAGGAGCTCCAGCTGGTGGCCCAGCACGCCCACGGCCAACTCGGGAGGCGCGCGCCCTAGGGCGGCGAGGGCGGCGGCCAGGGCGGTGGGCAGCACGACGGGCAGCACGACGCCGGGCCAATCGGATGGGTCGAGGGTCGTCGATGTCCATATAGTCATCGTCAGAGTGGTCATCTTGCCCTGACGGTGGACCTATGTAATCATGGCCAGAGTCTTGAGAGAGGTGCCCTTCATCATCAGTGGCCCCCACATAATCTGGCGGGGAACCAGTGATGCGTGGGCGGCGTGCGGGTGGGCGAGGTGGGGAAGGAGTGGCAGGTGAGGCTGTGTCCCCCCGAGGTCCCGGGCTCCTTGGCCTGCGACGAGTGACAGAAAGCAATGTTTCACTGTCACTAGGGCCAGGTATTGGTGATGCGAGCTCAAAGACTTCTTCAGGAAGACATGTTGAAGGCGGGAGAGGTGGGGAGGACCGTGGGGAAAGTTGCGGGGACGTATGGCTGGGGCCGGCCGGGGTGGACGCCGCGGGAGCCTCGAACAAAACTCTCTTACTTTTCTTAATTTTCTTGGTATATTTCCTACCTTTCCCCTTTTCGGCAGCAGTATGTCTCCTGTCGGGGGACCTAGGAGGCAAATAGGCCGAAAGTGTGGGGTCCTCAACCCTTGGCAATGGTGGGAGTGGTGGGGAAGAATGCGGGGCATCCGGGTCATCTTGGGTGGCGTGGGTAGATAAGGGAGACAATGGCGGACGAGAAGGGTCACCACGCTGACCCTCACTCACAGCCTCATCCTCACCAAGTAGTTTTGCTTGTTCCCTAGCTGCCGCGGCCGCCTTCTCAAGTATTTTCTGCTTATACAAATGTAGCTTGAAAGGCGATTTACCAGGGGAAGGGCTTGGCGTCGTGTCACTTAAGCGAAATTTGGTGAGTGACCTTGAACTCTCCCACTCGCTCACTCTCTCAAGTTCACTGTCTTTAGGTAAACCAGCTTCCTCAACAACTGGTACATCACCTTCATCACTCTCATCACTGTCATGTTCTCTCGCAAATCCCAGGAATTGCTCTTCTTTATCACTCTCATGGCCATAATCACTCGACTTATAATTACTGGAGTCGTCACTGACTTCATCATCAACATTATGCTTGGCATCAGCTCGCTCATAAAGTCTCAATGTCGTCTCAATACCTCCGGGAGATAACACATTTAGGCGATGGCGTCGGGGGTAAGGCGCGACGAACAAGCAAGGGCGTCGTAGGAAGCACGGTATCGGACACAGCGGAATCACTATTTGGCGTACTGTCCATGATGGCGTCGGGGTAGATACTGTTGCTGTGGCGGAGTTTACGCCTGGTGGCGCCACCTACCGTCCCACGATACCGAAAATGTACGCGCGGCATTCGAAAGCACGCATGCAAGCAATGGGCGTTCAAGAGCCCTTCCGGGTTGCGCGGGCCGAGGTTGTTATGGGCGTTCAAGAGCCCATCCGGGTTGGAGTGGTTAAAGACTGTTTCCCCCCCGGCTTTTTTCCACTAATCGTTACTTTGACCTTATAACCATCACTATTGAAAACATTGCCCTTAAAACGTTCTATAACAAGATCTGTGCAGTTGTCAAATGCAGTATCCTTGACAACAAGATACTTTCATAGCGATCATATATCTCGTCCTTCAATTCCCGCACCCCTCTCTCTACTTTATGGAAAAAGTTTCGCAGTATCAACGGACGCACTGTACGGCCTCCACTCTCTCCACTCAAAGACCCTGCCTCGGACTCGCTTACACATGACCCCCTTGACATCGCTGCCATACATGCCAAACATTTCTGTCACGTCAGCTCAAACCAGTCATTGCCTCGTCAATTTCTTCGTTATAAATGTATGGAGGAATCTCGCCCGCTATCTTTTCATAGCGGGAAAACACATGAATAACACCCCTTTTTCAATTCCGGAATTGCGACACGCGCTCGACCTGTGTACAGACACTACTCCTGGCCCGGATGGATTCTCGTACGCTCTCATCCGTCACCTCCATCCACGTGCGCTACAACATCTTTTACAACTGTACAATCAGTTTTGGATAAGTAACTACAGTACTTCCCACCGTCTTGGCGGCATGCTTACACTATACCCGTACCGAAGCCTGGAAAAGATCATAGTCTTCCCACAAATTACAGACCGATTGTGCTTACCTCATGCCTCTGCAAATTAATGGAAAAAATTATCAATCCTCGACTTTTACATTACGCTGAGTCACATGCCCTCCTATCCCCATATCAGAATGGTTGCCGCCCTGGCCGTTCTACACTGCACTCACTTATTCGCCTTGAACACCAAATACGTGATGGGTTCTCCAAGAACCAACCCACAGTGGTAATATTTTTTTGACATTGCTAAGGCTTATGACACAACATGGAGACACAGGATTTTAAAAAATTTACACGATTCTGGCATGCGGGGTCCTCTTCCCTGCTTTTTACAACATTTTCTCTCTAACCGTACATTCCAGGTCAAAAATAATGGTCTCCTATCGGACATTATGTCACAAATTAATGGAATACCACAAGGCTGTGCCCTTAGCAGCTTACTCTTTATTATGGCGATCAATAGTGTCATACGCAGCCTCCCACCTGAAATATCGTATAGCTTGTATGTGGACGACTTCGCAATATATTATACTTCTCCCAGTCTGACTCACATACAACGGCGTCTCAACATTGCTCTAAAATCCATCCACTCTTGGGCATCCACTGCTGGTTTTCAATTTTCTGCTGAAAAGACTAACGCCGTTGTATTCTATAGAAATGTTCGACATTTACGTAAACAGTCCATTACTCTCACCATGGGACATTCTAATATTCAGATCCTTCCACATACCAGGTTCCTTGGTTTAATCTTTGATACTCACCTCAATTGGAAGAGTCACATTGCCTGCTTAACCCTCCCGCCCCGGCTACGCATTACATAAATATTCCCCGAAATCCGGGTGTTTTGGCCGAAAAACCTCTAGGCTAGGCTACCGTATCATTGTTATGCTGACTGCTTCCCGCATTCCTGCGCATCCCCAAGCGTAGCTGTGTTATTTACCTGTAGAATGGCGTTAAGTAGAGCTCTCTAAGTCAAGTGCTTGATTTGTGATGATGATTTCATTGGAGATAACTTTATGGCCAAAACAGCCACTTTACACTACTTTTCGATACTTAACAACAACATACAGGCACACACGAACAAGCGACGCTCTCCTTCTTGTGGCCGGAGATGCGGGGCGTCGGTCCAGCCGGCTGTTGTTTACATGCGTCGGACCGACGCCTCGCACACGAAGCTCACAGGCTTTCAAGCAATGGTACAATGTTGTACCACCCGGGTTCCTGGGGGCAAAACATAATGGTACACACGTTTACCACCCGGGGTTGAAGGGTTAAAGGCACGTTGCCTCCAGAGAATGAATGTTCTGAAAACAGTCGCACGAGTCCATTGGGGCGCAGATCGCGCTACGCTTTTACTGTTCTACAGAGCTACCATCCTCTCAGCCCTAGATTATGGTAGCCCTGTCTATGGCACGGCCTCTGCTTCCACATTAGGAACCCTCGACAGCGTACACCATTTGGGCATCCGCATTAGCTCGGGGGCATTCCGTTCCTCTCGTGTCTCCAATATCCTATGTGAGGCTGGGACCTTACCTCTAGCCTACCACCGTCGATTAGTCCTCATGCGTACGGCTGTTCGCCTCCGTCATGACCCAACTCTACTAGAACTATTCCATTCCACAGATAACTATCGTTCAACCATTCCAGTGCCATTCCCAATATTGTCTCGCCAATTGCTCTCCACTTACAGTATCACCGTTCCTCCCATAACTCCCCCTCCTAGTCACATCACTCCGTGGACCCTAAAACACCCTACAGTTTGCTTTCACTTAGCGGATCAACTTGATGCCCAAGTCCCATCTCAACGTCGACATCTCGCTTTACAACATCTTGGTGATCACATCCCGGCTGTTTTCATTTACACCGATGGCTCGAAAACTGCGGATGCCGTGGGTTGCGCTGCAGTCTCAGACCATGGCTTGTCTCAAAGTACCTTACACCATCACTCCACGGTTTTCACTGCTGAATTATGGGCTATTCAAGGTGCTTTAAGCACCATCTCTTCATTGTCGAGGAACTCTGCACGGGTCGTTATCTGTAGTGACTCAAAGTGTGCACTGCAAGCCTTATGTGTATTTGCCCCCAAGGACCCATTGGTCAAGACTATCATCCACACAATACACAAATTACAGTGCGCTAATCGTTCCATCACACTGTGCTGGATCCCCGCGCATGTAGGAATTCCCGGGAATGAGCGTGCAGACTTCCTCGCTAAGCAAGCGTGTCATGGTACACCCTCTACTACTTTGCTGCGTTCAGAGGATATGCTCCCTGTCCTCCGTCGCCATGTTTATGACGCTTGGCGAGTTGAGTGGAGAGCGCAACCATTAACTGGCCACCTTCGCTCCATTAAGGATGACATACACTTGTGGCCCTCTTCAATTAATGTTCACGTGCAGACCAAACCCTATTAACTAGATTACGTTTAGGCCACACGCGCCTCACACATGGTTACCTGATGTCCACCCCTCGTGGTCCACCACCTGAATGCCAACATTGCCATACATCATTGACTGTTTTTCACTTTCTTTGTATTTGTCCCGTCTATGCATCTGAAAGACGGAGATTCTTGCTGAACACCTCATTACATGGCATCCTCTCTGACTCACTCTTTCAATTTCACCCCTATTCGTCACTTCCTGAGAGCGATAAATTTATACAATGACATATAACTGCTGACATATACGTGACTTTAAACTCTGTACCACCTCCTCCACCACTAGCCTTGAGAGGGCCTAGGCCCAGTGGGCTAGTATAAAATAAAAGCATCATCAACAACAACCCTAGATTTAAATATACAGTATTGATATAATAGCACATAGCCTACAGTGCTGTATATTAGTTTATTTGGAACAATAAGTAAGGAATAACACTTGCCCCTTTATTGAAAACAGGTCCACCTCACTCCCCTTCACCTCACTCCACTTCACTCTCCTTCTCCATCTCAAGTGATATCGAGGTCACCTTACGCTTTGGGAGGCATGATAAACGGGAATATGGACGGAGGAGATGTGTAACACAACAACAGCTATATCGTAACTGACGCATCTCCTCCCAGCAGAGCCTAGCCTTTATACCGGTGCTCCGACGGATCCCCGTTTTGACGGACATTCACCCTTATGTTCCGGGGACGGGAGCGCGTGATCCGACACTTTCGAGACTACGGACACATCTCGGGTACATACGAGATATCAGACTACGTACATTGGACGGTTATGACGGACATTTGCCCTTATTTGTCCGAAAACTGTTAGAATCTTCCGACACTGTTAGAGACTGTTGGAACGATGACGGAAATATCCGAAAAACGGAAGTACGTATCCGGGAGGTCGTTGCCGGTCCGGCAAGTACGTGTTTCCGACATTTAGAGGTTCGACGTAACGGGGGTTTACTGTATTTGAAGCCACGGGCTGTGGCATGGTCAGTAGCGCGTCTGACTGCTGACAAAAGGGTCTGCAGTTCGATGCCACGCTGTGCCATTGGTAGTCGTCAAGAGTTTGGACGCTCAGTGGCAAATATCCAGTAAAGTCACTGTAACAAGAGTACACCCTAGTCCTGTCAATCAAGGGAGTGTACAGAGTTAAATACTGCATTATAATTGTCTCACCAAGCCATAGCTAAATTAAGTTAATACAGTACTAGTGAACATTATTTTTGGGACACCCATCATCCACATTCTGTAGCCTATAATTTGGTCAATGAATGCTTCTTGAAGGAAAGTGTGTCAGGTAAGTTGACCCGGTCTATGAAATTTCGGTGCCCAAATTTCCAGTGCCCAAGTTTCTGGTGCCGAACTTTCATAGAACCAGTTGACCATTCACATTCAGCATCATTTGAGGGTGGTTGACCTATAACCATGACCTGCTTATTAGACTGAAGCCATGCTTCATATGGTCTTTACATTTAAATTAAAGTATAGGTATATGTGAACTGATTTGGAATTGTGAGGCAACTGAGGGGTGTGTCATGATACACTTTATTGAGAATGGTAATTTTCATTTAATTCATGATGCAGTTAAGAAAGTTTCATTCCCGAGACTTGGAACCCTAGGTAATTAAGAGTAGGCATGGTGATGTGAAGGTAGTAACAGTGGTATTGATGATGTTGACAGAGAGCAGCTGCCGGAGTCAGCCTACATGTATGAGCTACTGGGTCTGGACCTGTTGTGTTTACTGGCACAGAACAAGGTGGGAGAGTTTCACACCAGCCTGGAGCACCTACCTCCCCCAGCCGTCACTGATAATGTGTACATCAGGCACCCTGTAGCCATGGAGCAGTACCTTATGGAGGGAGCGTACAACAAGGTTTGGATTCTTTGATACTGTTTACTTATTGTAGTATTTGTTCTAGAAACTTTCATATTATTTTTGTCTTATGAAAATACATGGAATTGTTTGTTAAATCCATATATAGAAATCCAATCTTGATATATCTCCCAGCAGTACTGTCAAGAATGGCTACATAGCCTTACCTATCTATATTCTATTTTACAGTAAGGTCTTGCATCTCAAATGCAATAGGGATTGGATAAACGGGCAAGATTTGAATGTTTGAGATGCAAAGTTAACTTCTTATGTGGGAAAATACAATAGGGACCGGCGAGTCGGCAAGCAACACAAACCAAATCTGACAATGACCACTTTTGATACCCCCAAATCAGACAAATAGCATTTGACATACCTGTAGTATTATTTATCATTTTATATAAATAGAAGGGTAAAAACTAGAATTTGTGTTCACCATATAATAGTTGAATGGAAGCTTAAATGGTATATATTGGGTTCTGAGGTAATGTGGAAGCTACTGCGACTTGGTATGCATGCTTATGTGTGTGTTTGTGCGGAGATCATCTAGCGTGCAGCGTTCAAGATTTGTGAACGGGGCTAGCTTGAAGGTGGGTTCGAGATGTGATGGTTTGAGATTGGCGAGCCTACTACCTACCCGATAGCACTATCGTTAGTGAGTGCTATATATGTATTTTTTTATAATAATACAGTATATATATCTTATTAATATTTTTATTTTGTACTATTGTTAATGTCCTGTCAAGTTGCAAATTTGATTTTAATATAACATTTTAACACTAATTGTAGTTTCTTTTATTCATGCAGAGTTTAGTAATATTTGCCAGAACGTCCCGGACTTCCCAAATTGACTAATTCCCTGAACGTGACAATAGTGCGTTGTTATGTGTGCAATTAGTTTGCTTGGGAACCAGATTAACTTGCTCATGTAGTAATGTACACCCTATGTGGTGGATTGTGTTCTTTCATTTCATAAATTTTATTTTAGTAAGTGTTGTTTCCACATAGCGATTTTGATATGTTTTGACTTTATATTGTCTTTGTCCCAGTTTTGGTTTGACTTTGTTTGCAAGTTTTACATTTTAATTAAAATACAGTCAGCCCTCCATTTAACGGACTTTTAGGGGGGAAACTAAGTCCGTTAAGTGCAAAAGTCCGTTAAGTGCAAATGACCTCTGAAAAGTGGTTAGGCCATAGCCTATTCATTAATAAAATGACAAAAATTCGGTTTTTCTTACCTTATTTACATACTATGGTACACAATGCTAATATAATTGCCCAATAATGTATATAATGCTTATTGTTTGGCATTATGAGTATTGTACATATCAGTAATGGGCGAAATTGTAAATAAACCCTATCCTGGAGACGCCATTTGCATTGTTTACATTTTGGCGTCCCTGTTCAGTCAAACAATACGGTGCAGGGTCTGTTTTGGTATGCAATACTGTAGCCTACTATTTTGGATACTACCAAAGTATTCATAGTTCGTAATATTTTATGGGATAAATATAAAGAAATATCAAAGTGTGTTTTATTTATTACAATAATACCCAATAATACCATAATATATTATGTGGATACAAATTTGTAGCCAACGAAATAAAAAAAACTAAAAGGTGACGATATTGTTACTGTACCGAAAGTTCAGTGTACCGGATCGTTGTACCGTAGCGTCAGGCCAAAACGTAAACATTGCAAATGGCGTCTCCAGGATAGTTACAATTTCGCCCATTACTGATATGTACAATACTCATAATGCCAAACAATAAGCATTATATACATTATTGGGCAATTATATTAGCATTGTGTACCATAGTGTTTAGTTTATATGTTACATCTGAGTGTGTGTAGACTCGGTATGTCTAAACATTTTGGTTGATTTTAGAGGCCTAATTTACCAGCTGGAGTCCGTTAAATCCGAGATCCGTTAAATCGACGTCTGTTAAATGGAGCGTCGACTGTACTCAGCTTTTATGCTAGCACAGTACAGTATTATATTTCGTATCAGTAATTTCCAATTTTTTTTTATAATCTTTTTAAATCCAAGACACATCAATCATATTAACCATATCTGAAATATCTTTATCAGATCTATTTAGCCAAGGGTGAGGTTCCTGCAGAAGGTTACAAATTCTTCATCGAGGAACTTTTAGCCACCATTCGTGAGGACATAGCTGACTGCGTGGAAAATGCCTATGACCGGATACGTCCCGAGGATATCGGAAAGATGCTGTACCTGTCCGGGACGAAGGAGATCCTAGAGTACTGTGGCCAGCGAGGGTGGGAGGTTGGAGGTGATGGATACCTGCAGTTCAAGAAGGAGGTGCGCAAGAATGACGACTCTATCCCGTCTAAAGAGTTGGCTCACCAAATGATCAACTATGCCAGAGAGATGGAGCAGATAGTCTAGTGGAGTGACCTAGCCTTTATACTAACTTTATTACTGACCCTAGTTCATGTTCTCCTTCATTTAATTTGAGGTGTAGTTGACATTTTAATGGAGTATGGTTGACTTTGCCTCATCGTCACTTCCTCTCTTACATACCATCTACACTATAATATATAGTTTAAAATATGGATAGTGAATTAGACCTATTTGATAAATATTTTGACTTCGTAAATATTTTTATTTTTTCAATGAGTGCTATATAGTATATCTGTTTCTGTGGAGTGAGTCAGTGAGCACTCCTCAGTATTATTCACATCTTGCTGCACATCACTTATTTATGAATTATTCAGTAGTGATTTGTCTTTGACTAACACTTACCCTTCTCAATTCCAATACTGTACTTGGGATATTTTATATATTGTACATTAGCTTTGAAGTTTGATCAATAGGTTGACAAAAATATTTTTACCATACATTATCTCATCCATTATCTTTTTTGAAAATTCCTTTGTAATAAAATATTAAAATTGTTTTCTTATGTTTTACTCTACAGGTACTGTACTAAGTAATTGTGTTGTATATTACTAGAGGAAGGAGGTTGTAGGCACCAGTCATTCAGGGAAATACTCCCTGGAAGAGCCTGAGGTGGAGTATAAGGATTGCTATACATTTTGTTTCACCACCTGGTTGCCTTTGCTGTTTATTCTCTGTCCCTCAGTTACACCAAGGGCAATTTTAGCTTGTTCTTAAGATACACACACTGGCTTTCTTTCATAAAACCACAAGGGCTGCACACCCTACATTTTTTTTTTTTTTTTTTTTTTTTTTTTTTTTTTTTTTTTTTTTAATTTTTTATTCTGGCGTAAGGATGCAGCGACCCCACCGTCTGCCATTATAATGGTGCTATCAGCTTCTGTAGCAGTGGACCATTTGTTTATCTTCAGAACATTCCTGTGCTCGGTAGGCTTCTGGCCAGGGCTCCCACAGGGGTAATGAAAATAGCAAAATGGGTGGAACTGCTATCCAGGTGAGGAACTTCTCTGGGTTTACTCCTTCAGTACTAATGGTCTTAATCCATTTAGTAGAAATGGCACTGGAGTGGGGCAGTTGGGGTATGTCTAGGAGCCTGGAGACAGTTTCTGCCATGGTCATTCATTTTGGGGTGCTTCCTCTGGAAGCGGGGCATAAGATTGATGATGATACTCCTTAAATAATGCTGCACCTTTGGTACAGAAGTTACTGTGTTTGTGATTAACCCCTTAGCCCCGGCAGACATATTCTGACGTGCACATATGTCCCGCCTATATTCTAGACTTGAATGGCATATGATAGGGGAGGGATTCACCCACTCAGCTTTAGTGTGGGTTCTGGTAATGGTCAAGGAAAGTTGTCCCTGAAGCACACTCATGTCTCGCCCTTAACTTTATTATTTAGCCATCCATCTCGTCATCCTCATCTCATTGCGTTCCATTCTGTTAGTATCATTCTCTTTGACAGGCCATGTTTCTGAAGCATATGTCATTGCGCATCTAATGCATGAATCGTACACCTTTCCCTGCAAGGGGAGTCTTCTCATGGTGAGTAGTGGCAAAAGTTCTCTCAACTTTCCCCAGCCGCATCTTATTCTGGCGATAATGGCGGCCTCAGCCCCACCACCGGAAGAGATGGTATCTCCCAAGTAGCAAACTTGTCCACCATCTCCAGTGCCTCATTGCCAAAGTTTATTCTAGTGTAGCACTTCTTCCCGTGACGGCAGACGCTACACTGTATTGAGTTCACGCGCACACCCATTTTCTGCCTACTGCGCATGGGTATGCCCCACTTTTTTCTACCTTTCCTATCCCTAATCCACTATGTAAAACCTTTGTTTTATTTATATTAACTCTTAACCCTTTACTTGCCATGCCCTCTTTCCACCTTCTGAACTTGGCCTCGGCATCCCGCGCACTATCTCATCATCATCATCATCATCATCATCATCATCTCCGACGCCTTGTTTCCCCCTGGGAAACCCCCACTAGAGGATGGCCATGACAGAAACGTCTCCAAGCTACTTTGTCAAGACATGCCTCCCCTGCCCGTGCCACAATGCCCCTTCCACTACGTGGAAGTTTTTCTTCAATATATTTTTCCACTTTCTTTTCCCATACCATAGGTGGTCTTCCACTACTAGCGGTTCCACTCACCTGACTCCCATATATCTTTCTTGGCATTCTGTCTTCATCCATTCTCTGAACATGACCATACCACCTCAAAGTACTTCTCTTTATCCACTCAACCACACCACAATCAATACCCAAAGCCTGCTCTTCCATTCCAAAGGACTCGTCACTTCCCTATTACTTGGCCCATCTAGCCTATTCATGCCAGCTGCCATTCTGAAAAAGCTCATCTCCACAGCTCTCAGTTTGAAGAGGTCCTCGTCACTTGCCATCCACTATTCTTGCTTCCAAATTTCTTAAGCATTTCTCTTCTCATAATCTGCTCTCAGATCGCCAGTATGGCTTCTTTAAGGGTCGCTCTACTGGTGATCTTCTTTCATATCTTACTAACTCTTGGTCATCCTCCTTTCGGGACTTCGGTGAGACTTTTTCTATTGCACTAGACATATCGAAAGCCTTCGATAGAGTCTGGCATAAATCTTTAATTTCTAAACTACCCTCCTTCGGTTTCTATCCCTCCATCTGTGCCTTTGTCTCTAATTTCCTTTCCGGCCGTTCCATAGCCGCGGTTGTGGACGCCATTGTTCACTTCCTCACCCTATAAACTCCGGTGTTCCTCAG
The DNA here is from genome assembly GCA_032716605.1 of Paralithodes platypus. Classification (NCBI taxonomy): domain Eukaryota; kingdom Metazoa; phylum Arthropoda; class Malacostraca; order Decapoda; family Lithodidae; genus Paralithodes; species Paralithodes platypus. The sequence goes on from CM064521.1 coordinate 43,125,019, forward strand.
GGCTCTGTCCTATCTCCTATTCTCTTTCTAATTTTTATAAATGATCTCCTTAACTGTACCTTAATTCCCATCCATTCATACGCAGACGACTCAACCTTACACTACTCCATTAGTTTTTCAGAACGCCCCAGCCAGCAATCCCTCAACGACAAACGTAATGAAGCCATAGAACTCTTAAATTCTGATCTAAATACTATTTCCAATTGGGGCAGAGAAAACCTTGTTAACTTTAATGCTTCCAAAACCCAATTTCTCCATCTATCTACCCGTCAGGATCTCCCAGCGGACTATCCCTTATTCTTCAACAATACAAAAATCAACCCTTCATCTTCTCTCAATATTCTTGGTGTCTCTTTTTCTTCTGCTCTCATTTGGAAGGACCATATACCAGTCTTGCTAAGGCAGCCTCCCAGAAGCTGGGTGTGCTCAACCGCCTTAGGGGGTTCTTTTCCCCTGCACAGCTTCTTGCTCTGTACAGGGGCATAGTGCGCCCTTGTATTGAGTATTGTTCACATGTGTGGGGAGGTTCCTCTCACACCGCTCTCCTAGACAAAGTTGAAAGGAAGGCCTTTCGTATCATTAACTCCCGTCCACTCACCAACTCTGCAATCTCTCTCTCCGCCGCAATGTTGCATCTCTCTCGCTACTATAATAATCAGTGTTCCTCAGAGCTATCCCAGTGCATACCACCTCCTTTACGTAGGGCACGTGGTACCCGTCTTGCAACTCAATCCCACCCCTACTCTGTGCAACTCTCCAACCCAAGAGTGAAACGTTACTCTCAAACTTTCTTCTACTCAACAGCTGAGCTCTGGAACTCTCTCCCAGAATCAGTCTTTCCCTCTTCCTATGACTTAAATTGCTTCAAACTCCGTGTGTCCAGGCATTTTGGCTCGAACGTCCCTTGATTTTGGCCCTGTCACTCTTTCAACTATGGGGGAGGCACTCGCTATAGGCAGTTATGCCTTTTGCCTCCCTCAATCACATAGAAAAAAAAATGTCTCGCTTCCATACGAGAGTGTTGGGAGCAGCACACTGTTTCTCAGTGACTTTTTGACTTCTTGGCTAACCATTCTTCCTTTGAGAATACTATCAAGTTCTCCAATCACTTTTCTCCCTTGCATTTTTCTCTCTTTTATCTCACTCCATTTTACCATATTTGCATAGTACAGCTCCCAAATACTTGAAACTTTCAACCTCTTCTAGTACTTCATTTTTCAATTTTATTTTACAACTTTTCTTGTGTTCTTTCTTGATTCTATATTTTTCCTTAAAATCTATGGTTTCATGCATTCTTCTCTCAAACACCATTACCTTACATTTCCCTACATTGACCTTTAACTTTCTCTTTTCACATACCCTGTCAAAGTCAGTAACCACTCTCTGAAGTTCTTCAGCATTTTCCGCCAACAGGACTGCATCGTCCGCATATAGGCATGTTAAAATCTTCCATGTTCTTCCCTCTGATTCCAGTCTAGCTCCCACACCCATTGATACAGCCCTACATTCCCTAATCACTCCATCCATGTATATATTGAACAACCAAGCTGACATGACACATCCCTGTCTTACACCTACATTAACCTCAAAACTTTCACTTAACTTATCCCCTACCTTCACATATGCCATTGCATTCCTATAACAAGATTTTAGTGCCATTAGCAACTTTCCTCCCACACCATATACTGTTAACACATCCCACAGGCCCTCCCAGTCTACTTTGTCGTAGGCTTCTTCCAAATCCATGAATGCTGCATAGAGTTTTCTGTTTTTGGCCAGATACTTCTCTACCAACAATCGCATTGAGGCTATCTGGTCAACGCAGCCCCTGCCCTTTCTGAAACCTCCCTGTTCCTCGCCTATTTTGTCATCCGTTATCTTCTGTAGCCTCTGTGTTACTACTCTTGCGTGTACCTTTCCAGGTATGCTAAGCAAGCTAATTCCCCTAGAATTCTTGCACTCTTCTTTACTACCCTTCCCTTTGTACAAGGGTACTATCACTGCTTTCCTCCAGTCCTCTGGTACACTTTCCTTTTCCCATGCTAATTTACATAACCTATGCATTATGTCAACAGCTTCTTCTCCTCCATATCTCAGCATTTCACCTGGGATGTTATCTACTCCAGCAGCTTTGCCCATTTTAAGTCTATTGATTGCTTCTTTTACTTCTTCTCTGCTTATCTGGCTTTCAACTACCCTGTTTATTCTACCTCTCTCCATTCCTATGGATGAGATCTTTGCCTTCCCCCTACTCTTTACAGCTAAGCTACTAAAATGATCTTTCCATACTTTCACCACACCATCACCCTCTACCACTTCCCCATTCATGTCCCTCATCCTACCACCTGAGACACTCTCAGTCTTCTTCCCTCTGGCTTCTTTCACAGCTCTGTAGTATGCTTTCCTGTCATTCAGAAACTGTTCACTAATCTTTCTCCCATATGCCTCATCTGTCTTCCTTTTAGCGTCTTGTATCTCTCTTCACTCTTTGTTTCAAATTTTTATATTCTTCTTTCCTCGCATCTCTAGTTTCTCTAGGTATATTCTCTTTTGCAGCATACTCTTTCTGATTTTTTTTTTTTTTTTTCACTATTTCTTCTATCTACTAAACCATGCGTTACCTTTCTTCCACATATCTGTAGTTTATAAAATATTATTAGTCCAATACAAGTGAAAATCTTTCATAATTATATAATAGTGACGGTAACATGGACTTGCAGCTACAATTTACTATAGTTTTCGGTCAGTAAAGCTTCTTTTGACTGGTACTTGTAGTGTTCCATATAGAAAATAATTTGTATAAAAAACTATTATGCCTAGAAAGTTGTATATAATTTTATTCTCTTTATCATTCATTGACCTATACGTTGACGTATAATACATCACTGTTCTTATAAAAAGCTATTGACGATATTATAGGTTTGATTCCCGGAGGGATGAATGAAAACCTAATACTGTACAGTATTTAGTAGGGGCCCCGTAATCATTGACGATCATTTGAGGTCATTTGAGCATAAATCCAAAGACGTTATCCTAACCCTTTACAATTCCTTAGTCCGCCCTCTTCTGGAATATGCGTTCAATGCTGGTGCCCTTATTACCAAAAAGACATAAACAAGCTAGAACGAGTTCAACGTAGAGTTACCAAAATGATACCTAGCCTAAAGAACAAACCATACGAAGAGCGTCTTAGAGAATTAAATCTATTTCCTTTAACCCATCACTACCCTTCCAAATGTAAAGTTATGTTATACCCTGTTCCAAACAAGTAGGCCAAAACTCTTGAACGTTAACCTCTATAACTCACAAACTACTTGAGTAATCGAGCTCATATTTCTGCCATTTGGGAAGGGTCTGCCAGGAAATTGGTGTGGAAATCTACAGCCCATTTCCTCTAACCTGGGGGGCGCACCCCCCTAGGGGGGCGTTTGACAATGCTAGGGGGGGCGTGGGGTAATCAAAGTTCAAAATAGGGATAGGCTATTCAAATGCATACAGGGTGATCGCAAAGATATATATAATTTAAATTAAAATGTAAAACTTGCAAACTAAACAAACCAAAATTGGGACAAGGACAATATAAAGTTAAATTAAATTATCAAAATCGCTATGTGGAAACAACTCTTACTAAAATGAAAATTATTAAATAAAAGAACACAATCCACCACATAGGGTGTACATCACTACATGAGCAAGTTAATCTGTTTCCCAAGCAAACCAATCGCACATATAACAACGCACTATCGTCACGTTAAAGGAAGTAGTCAAGTTTGGGAAGTCCGGGACGTTCTGGCAAATTTTACTAAACTCTGCATGAATAAAGAAACTACATGTTAAATGTCAAAATATTATTTAAAATCAAATTTGCAACATGACAAGACATTAACAATAGTAAAAAATACAAATATTGATAAGATATCTATACTATTACAAAATAATATATAAAATACAGTACAGCACTCACTAACGATAGTGCTATCGGGTAGGTACCTGTAAGCATAGCATGCTTCAAGTGACCCCTATCAATAACTACCCTACAAATAACCTACATTTATAGCACAAATAAACTAAGGAAATCGCAAAAGTAAGCAATTGATACTATCGACAATGAATACATATAATATAAAGAGAAATAATTGCAAAATATGAAGTAACAACAGATTTAAACAAAGAGTACTCTTTTAACAAGAACAATAAATTTAAAAAATCATCAATATTAATAATAATAATAATAATAGAAAAAGAAAAAGAAAAAGATAAACAATAAATACAGACAAAAAGTAAGCAGAGGTTATACAAGAAACTTCAAGTTAAAAATGCTTGATTAAAATTATTGATGTCAAATTTTAGAATACAGTCACAATAATTGACCCTAAAAAGATTAAATTTATGGAACAATTTACTTGCCTCAAAACCTCTGTCCACTAAGAGTCTGTATAGTAACCTAGCTCTAGCCCAAAAGTCATCTACTTTAGTGCAGATTTTACAAAATCTTATTAATTGGGAATAAAAACAATTATAAGTGATTTTACTATCGATATTACTACTAGGGAAAGGAAAGTTTATTACGTTAAAATTAAAATCATCAACTTTGTGATATACTTTAAGTATGCACTGTTCATTAACCTCTGAAGTGCGCATGGGGGTAATTGGAAACGTCCCCCTGTGCTGACGTATTTGAGGTGTCCGTCACTAAAATATTCATTGTGCCATTAATAGCATTAATACTTATCCATATGTGCCTATTATGGGTTGATTATAAAGGTATTAACCTGAAACAACAATAAAACGAGTGAAAACAGCGTTTGGATGGTCAAAATCGGAGATATAGCCCGCGAGTTGTATAATGTATGGGTGAGGCAATCTGCTTTCCCGCCAATTTCCCCCAAGGCCACTGAGACACAGTCGATCGATACTCTCTCTCTCTCTTGCACTCGCTTGCTATCAGTGATGACCACACCCTCCAATCGGATTTCTAATGTTAGCACGAAAATATACCTCAGAATAAGGGAATAACAGGGAAAATAGGTGATAACTGAAGGAGAGGAGGAAAGTGGGGAAGGAGGGGAGGTAGAGGACTGAGATTTTGCATGGCCCAGGGGCCAAAAAAAAAAATAAAAATAAATATAAACAAATATTTTTTTTTCGATGTCAAAAGTTGATTTTTTTTTTCACTCACTCTTAAGAGTCTCCCAGCAGTCCGCCAGGGGAACTCTTAAGAGTCTCCCAGCAGTTCCCGGGTTAACAATCTCTATATTTATATCAAGAAAATTTTCAACTTTATAATTTACGTTACATTGTGTGAGGGGAATAGAATTAGGGTAAATAAGTTTAGCAACTTGATTAAAATTTAACAAATTGCAAACAAGAATATCATCAATATATCTACTATTATTACTTAACAGTTTAGCAAGTGCTAATTTTTCTGGAATTTTATTTTTCTTGCTACTGTCAACTAAGTCTTTTATATATTTAAATTCTAAAGCAAGCAAGAATAAGTCTGCAATTAAAGGGCTAGCATTTCCACCCATAGGAATTCCTAATATTTGTTTGAAAATGTACGGCCCGAATCTAACATAAGTATTGAAAAGGAGGAATTTAAGGGCATCTTTAAGTTTAGTTCTATCAAAATATACAGAACTAGTGGGAGTAGAGCTAAGTGATGCATTATTAAAATATGTATAAACATTTATGAAATAATTACCATTCCTAACGAACCTGTCAAAGTGCAAATCTATAATAAAGCAAAGCTCTGAATATACTAAATCTAAAGGCAAATTGGTATACAAAGTTGAAAAGTCGAAGCTATGTACCGAGGTAACTTTCGGCATGGTATTTATTTTATCAATAACTTCTAACGAATTGTCAACACTCCAATAATAGTTAATGCCAGTTCTTCTCATGATGGTATTACAATATCTTTTATGAGTACTTTTAATGTATTTTAAGCAATTTACTACTTGTTCTGATAGAGTTTTAGTGGTAGCAAATTTTGCTCCGGCAATAAAGCGATATTTATAAGGTTTTTTATGAAATTTAGGTAACATGTATAATTTTGCAATGCACTTGTTCTTATCAGAAAGTTTAATATCAAATATTATATTTTTCTTGGTATGTTCATCGATTAAGTTATCAATATCGAGATTATTTTGAATTTCATAAACAGAATTACCGCAAATATTTTTACGTAATATGTTACCCTTAACCCGGGAGCTGCGGGGAGACTCTTAAGAGTTCCCCCGGCGCACTGCGGGAAGACTCTTAAGAGTCAGAGAAAATAAAAATCAACTTTTGACATCGAAAAAAATTTTTTTATATTTTTTTTTTTTATTTTTTTTTTTGGCCCCTGGCCATGCAAAATCTCAGTCCTCTACCTCCCTCCTTCCCCACTTTCCTCCTCTCCTTCAGTTATCACCTATTTCCCTGTTATTCCCTTATTCTGAGGTATATTTTCGTGCTAACATTAGAAATCCGATTGGAGGGTGTGGTCATCACTGATAGCAAGCGAGTGCAAGAGAGAGAGAGAGAGAGTATCGATCGACTGCGTCTCAGTGGCCTTGGGGGAAATTGGCGGGAAAGCAGATTGCCTCACCCATACATTATACAACTCGCGGGCTATATCTCCGATTTTGACCATCCAAACGCTGTTTTCACTCGTTTTATTGTTGTTTCAGGTTAATACCTTATAATCAACCCATAATAGGCGCATATGGATAAATATTAATGCTATTATGGCACAATGAATATTTTAGTGACGGAAACACCTCAATACGTCAGCACAGGGGGACGTTTCCAATTACCCCCATGCGCACTTCAGAGGTTAATACCTAATTCTTTTTTCATATTTTCAAGATAAAATTTCTTACATGTGAAGCTATAATTATTGCTGGCTTTATCTACTGTAGTGATTACAAAATGTTTATGTAAATTTATTAAATCAGCTTTAAGCTTATTATAATTATAGTCTATAAAATCTGAAAGATTAAATTCATTTTTAAGCGAGAAAATTTTATTTCTAATTAACTTAATTAATAATTTAGACCATGCTTCTAGTTCTCTCGCATTGCAGCACGCAATTTTTAACAATTTATCTTTTAATTTATTGACTGAAAAAACAATATCTTTTAAAATTATGTCCCATGTTACTTTATTACTCCCTATTCTAAATTTAAACCCTTTACGACATAGCTCCGCTAATTTGTCGTTTGCAAAATGTTTAACTAGTTCTACGTCACCTGTTAATATGTGACATATCGGACTATAAATGAACTTTGCTAGTGCATCACGTCTGCTAGCTGGCATATCCATGACTCTTTCACACACGCATTTATTATTATTGAAAATATCATTATCTGAAAGATTTCCTAAAACTTTATTATAATTACAAATAATAGACCCAACAGGTCGTTCATATGAATACACTATTAATGGTTTGAAATCTTTACAACCATCTGGTAATATGGACTTAACTTTCTTTGAATTAATAAGACTGTTAACATTAATTTTGTCTAAAATTTTAGAGGAATAATTTAAAGTGGACAGGACTTTATCTTTAATACGGTTATCTTTGGATTTCTTAGAATTAGCTCTAATATATCCCATAAAAGCAAAGACTATATTCTTAAATTTATTTGTGAAATTATGTTTATTATTTAGAATATTTTCTATAAAAGGAGCAAAACTTTTCTTTTGTAGGCCTTTCAATGAATCTTTTAATTTTTTAATTCCGAAATTTCGATATAATGAATATAAATTATTAACAATAATTATAATATCAGACCTGCTTTTCTTTTATTAAATGTATTTAGTCTTCTATTACCGTGTCTACCAGGTCTTCTGTTTAAAACAGGGAAGTTAAAATATGGGTTATTAAAATCGTTTTTTAATAAATCTTTATACAAAATGTTGCCTACATTTTTTATTTGATTGTTAAGTCCAAATGGATAGATGGTCATTAATTTTCCAATCCAATAATTTTCTCTATCTAAAACATTTTGATTACTTTGAACAATTTCTATAATTTTGTATTTACAATCAAATTTAGTACAATCTGTGTTAAAATGCTTATACCTGTATAGAAGAATCTTGGAGTCGATGCCGTTCTTAATTCCTGATCTATGCCCGTAGGCTCTTTCTCTTAAACATTGCTCCGTCTTTCCAACATATTGTATACCACATTTCTCACAGGTTATTAAATAGATAACATTTTTTACTTTACATGGAGATGTTACATTAACAGAAGAATTTAGAAACAAAATTTTTGTATTGGTAATGTAACTTTTAAAAAATGTTTGATGTTCAAAATCAAATTCATTCACACAGAGTTTACATTTACAGTTATCAACGAAAAGACACCGGTTATTTTCATTTTTATTTTTCATTATTTAAGTTTTTATAATTTTGCCGGGTGCGTGGGTACATAGAATTTTCTAACACGTAGTCCGTGGCCGGTCCTGGTTCGTCAACGAGTACAAGTAAAGGAAGGGACAGTACATGGGGAACACGTCGTATACTAATGTTGCCACTAGTACAGACCGTCCTCACATCTATACTGTCCCTGAACCTATATAAATTAAAATGTAAAACTTGCAAACTAAACAAACCAAAATTGGGACAAGGACAATATAAAGTTAAATTAAATTATCAAAATCGCTATGTGGAAACAACGCTTACTAAAATGAAAATTATTAAATAAAAGAACACAATCCACCACATAGGGTGTACATCACTACATGAGCAAGTTAATCTGTTTCCCAAGCAAACCAATCGCACATATAACAACGCACTATCGTCACGTTAAAGGAAGTAGTCAAGTTTGGGAAGTCCGGGACGTTCTGGCAAATTTTACTAAACTCTGCATGAATAAAGAAACTACATGTTAAATGTCAAAATATTATTTAAAATCAAATTTGCAACATGACAAGACATTAACAATAGTAAAAAATACAAATATTGATAAGATATCTATACTATTACAAAATAATATAAAATACAGTACAGCACTCACTAACGATAGTGCTATCGGGTAGGTACCTGTAAGCATAGCATGCTTCAAGTGACCCCTATCAATAACTACCCTACAAATAACCTACATTTATAGCACAAATAAACTAAGGAAATCGCAAAAGTAAGCAATTGATACTATCGACAATGAATACATATAATATAAAGAGAAATAATTGCAAAATATGAAGTAACAACAGATTTAAACAAAGAGTACTCTTTTAACAAGAACAATAAATTTAAAAAATCATCAATATTAATAATAATAATAATAATAGAAAAAGAAAAAGAAAAAGATAAACAATAAATACAGACAAAAAGTAAGCAGAGGTTATACAAGAAACTTCAAGTTAAAAATGCTTGATTAAAATTATTGATGTCAAATTTTAGAATACAGTCACAATAATTGACCCTAAAAAGATTAAATTTATGGAACAACTTTGATAGGAAAAATTCACAACCGTCATTCCGAGCAACCACATGTAGTGTTGACATAAAACCATTAATCAGTTTTAATCCTTGCATGCAGATTGGTTATTTGTTCGCCCTTTTTACAGTATCTTGCGTCTTAAGCATCCATATGGAGTGGATAATTTTGTTTTAGTTTTCTAGGCACCAGAGGCGGGGGATCATGAATACAGTCCTGACCAAAGGGGGGTGCGGTGCTAAAATTTTTAAGAACCACTGCTCTAGCCCATTTTGAGCTACAGAGGTTAGGGTTGACGATTCCTATAACTCACAAACTACTAGAGTAATCGAGCTCATATTTCTGCCATTTGGGAAGGGTCAGCCAGGGAATTGGTGTGGAAATCTACAACCCATTTTCCCTAGCCCATTTTGAGTTACAGAGGTTAGGGTTGACGATTTCTGGCCTACCCATTTAGAACAGGGTATAGTTGCCTTAATATCCACGAGAGTCACAACTGTTATAAAGAGGCAGATCTTCAACATTAGTTAGGGGATAATTATGCTCTACTGTAATATTGTTAAGGAGGAAGGCTCTATTTATTGGTCATTTATGTATTATATTTTTCAGTTTACTCCCTAGACATCCATCAAGCTTAACAAAACACCCCCTAGATAAATGTGTAAATTTATCGGTAGAAAAAATTTCCGGCCAAAGGCCGGTTCCTCCTAAATTACAGGCTTGCTATCGCTCGCCAGGAAAAAAAATCGAAACCTAAATGGCATGAAAGGTCTAAATATTGACAAAGAAATGGGTTGAAAGATTTTATAATAACCAAACTAATGGGCCGAACGTCTAACAATCTCAAAACTAATGGGTCGAAACACAAGGGAGAAGGGGAGGTGGGGGGGGGGGACTCCCATCGCAGCGCCTATTAATACTGAACGAATATTGTGGGAATGATAAGTGTTGTTTATCGAGATGAGGCGGGTTAGCACTCCTATTTCTCAATGTAACTTCGTCATTGTTTAAGTTATTTCGTCCATGTTAACAGTGCTGCGAAGGGAAAGAATGGTTTAAGGGGAGTCACTTTTTTGGACCCCCTTCTCACTCATGTTTAGCCCCATAAATTTAGAGATTTTAAGACGTTCGCCCCATTAGCTTGGTTATTTTAAGACCTTTTGCTCCATTTCTTTTTCAATTTTAAGACATTTTGTGCCATTTAGGTTTAGGTCTTTTACTGGCGAGCGATAGCAAGCCTGCAATTTTGAAGGAATCGGCCTTCGGCCGGTAAATTTTCCTACTGAAAAATGTAAAAATTTATCTCGATAGGGGGTCTGGGGGTATTTCTTTTAAGCTTGATGGAGGTCTAGTAAGCAAACTACAAACTTCCCTTAACTCCTTCAGCTTCATGACGCCATTTTATCTTTGATTCTAGATAAAATTCGATGATTTTATGCAGTTTCAGAAGGACCTATGTTAATTAAAATGTAAAACTTGCAAACTAAACAAACCAAAATTGGGACAAGGACAATATAAAGTCAAATTAAATTATCAAAATCGCTATGTGGAAACAACGCTTACTAAAATGAAAATTATTAAATAAAAGAACACAATCCACCACATAGGGTGTACATCACTACATGAGCAAGTTAATCTGTTTCCCAAGCAAACCAATCGCACATATAACAACGCACTATCGTCACGTTAAAGGAAGTAGTCAAGTTTGGGAAGTCCGGGACGTTCTGGCAAATTTTACTAAACTCTGCATGAATAAAGAAACTACATGTTAAATGTCAAAATATTATTTAAAATCAAATTTGCAACATGACAAGACATTAACAATAGTAAAAAATACAAATATTGATAAGATATCTATACTATTACAAAATAATATATAAAATACAGTACAGCACTCACTAACGATAGTGCTATCGGGTAGGTACCTGTAAGCATAGCATGCCTCAAGTGACCCCTATCAATAACTACCCTACAAATAACCTACATTTATAGCACAAATAAACTAAGGAAATCGCAAAAGTAAGCAATTGATACTATCGACAATGAATACAAATAATATAAAGAGAAATAATTGCAAAATATGAAGTAACAACAGATTTAAACAAAGAGTACTCTTTTAACAAGAACAATAAATTTAAAAAATCATCAATATTAATAATAATAATAATAGAAAAAGAAAAAGAAAAAGATAAACAATAAATACAGACAAAAAGTAAGCAGAGGTTATACAAGAAACTTCAAGTTAAAAATGCTTGATTAAAATTATTGATGTCAAATTTTAGAATACAGTCACAATAATTGACCCTAAAAAGATTAAATTTATGGAACAATTTACTTGCCTCAAAACCTCTGTCCACTAAGAGTCTGTATAGTAACCTAGCTCTAGCCCAAAAGTCATCTACTTTAGTGCAGATTTTACAAAATCTTATTAATTGGGAATAAAAACAATTATAAGTGATTTTACTATCGATATTACTACTAGGGAAAGGAAAGTTTATTACGTTAAAATTAAAATCATCAACTTTGTGATATACTTTAAGTATGCACTGTTCATTAACAATCTCTATATTTATATCAAGAAAATTTTCAACTTTATAATTTACGTTACATTGTGTGAGGGGAATAGAATTAGGGTAAATAAGTTTAGCAACTTGATTAAAATTTAACAAATTGCAAACAAGAATATCATCAATATATCTACTATTATTACTTAACAGTTTAGCAAGTGCTAATTTTTCTGGAATTTTATTTTTCTTGCTACTGTCAACTAAGTCTTTTATATATTTAAATTCTAAAGCAAGCAAGAATAAGTCTGCAATTAAAGGGCTAGCATTTCCACCCATAGGAATTCCTAATATTTGTTTGAAAATGTACGGCCCGAATCTAACATAAGTATTGAAAAGGAGGAATTTAAGGGCATCTTTAAGTTTAGTTCTATCAAAATATACAGAACTAGTGGGAGTAGAGCTAAGTGATGCATTATTAAAATATGTATAAACATTTATGAAATAATTACCATTCCTAACGAACCTGTCAAAGTGCAAATCTATAATAAAGCAAAGCTCTGAATATACTAAATCTAAAGGCAAATTGGTATACAAAGTTGAAAAGTCGAAGCTATGTACCGAGGTAACTTTCGGCATGGTATTTATTTTATCAATAACTTCTAACGAATTGTCAACACTCCAATAATAGTTAATGCCAGTTCTTCTCATGATGGTATTACAATATCTTTTATGAGTACTTTTAATGTATTTTAAGCAATTTACTACTTGTTCTGATAGAGTTTTAGTGGTAGCAAATTTTGCTCCGGCAATAAAGCGATATTTATAAGGTCTTTTATGAAATTTAGGTAACATGTATAATTTTGCAATGCACTTGTTCTTATCAGAAAGTTTAATATCAAATATTATATTTTTCTTGGTATGTTCATCGATTAAGTTATCAATATTCAGATTATTTTGAATTTCATAAACAGAATTACCGCAAATATTTTTACGTAATATGTTACCCTTAATACCTAATTCTTTTTTCATATTTTCAAGATAAAATTTCTTACATGTGAAGCTATAATTATTGCTGGCTTTATCTACTGTAGTGATTACAAAATGTTTATGTAAATTTATTAAATCAGCTTTAAGCTTATTATAATTATAGTCTATAAAATCTGAAAGATTAAATTCATTTTTAAGCGAGAAAATTTTATTTCTAATTAACTTAATTAATAATTTAGACCATGCTTCTAGTTCTCTCGCATTGCAGCACGCAATAAGAGGATTTATTGAGATCGTATTTACCCATTTGAGTTGAATAGGCAGATTACAAACTAAGGAAAATCGTCGAGAAGAATGTAGTATCTGGGCGTATAATCGTTGTGTATCGCTAGCTTTGTTCACATTACTTGAATATTTGCGGTTACGTTTACGTCTATTTTTACTGTTTTGTTTTCTGGGTTTTTTTTGCATTTATTTTCCACCTGCTGGCAATATATATTATGATGACAATAAGTCATGGGGGGGTGGGGGTGAGCCTATTATTGTATCCCACGGCAGTCAAAATAGACGGGAACCTGATCACAAGCATACAAGTAATGTAAACAAAGCCGGCGATACGCCCGAATACTACATACTTACCAAATCGTCACATGGTAACCAGGATATGATGAATATTACGGAATGGTGGTGAAGGGGTTAGGAATGCAAGCAGATTTCAGTGGTCACTTTTTCTATCTATTTATCTTGTTGTTGTTGTTGTTCCCCAAGCTGCCTGGCCAAACAGCCCCAAGGCCCTGATCAATTTCAAGGCCATAACCGAGTGCCCCCACAGAACCCTCCCTGCCGACCACAATAAAGCCTGGGTGACCGAAGCCACTCCATGGCGAGGAGCTGAGGAGGGTGCGGAAACGCCCGGGAAACCAAAGCCCCACCCAGGGCCCTGTGCCCCTCAGCAATTAAACTATCTATTTATCTATTGTCTGACGCCGTGATCCCCGAAGGGGTGGCCACGAACGAACAGCCCCCAAGCACCTCTGTCCCCAGTCAGTCGACGCCCCTCCTCCCAACCAGCACCGCCTTCATTCATATACTTCCTCACTCCATCCTTCCACCTCTCCTTCGGTGCACCTCTCCCTCTCCGTACTTCCACCTCGCTCTCGTACACCCTCTTAGTCATTCTCTCGCTTTCCATACGTTCCATATGGCCGAACCATCTCAAGTTGTTCCTTTTCACACTTTCCAGCACATCTACCTCCACACCACACCTCCTTCTTACTTACTCATTCGTCTGTCTATCCCTCCATGTAACTCCGCACGCACTTCTCAAGTAACTCATTTCCACCGCTCTCACTCTGAGTCTCTTCCCGAATGGCCATGCTTCGCTTCCGTAAGTTAGTGTCGGGATTACCACACTGTCATGGAAGGACTTCTTCACTTCCATACTGACCACCCTATTTCTTGTTACTGCTTTCAACGTTCCTACAACCCTCTTCCCCTGTTGCACCCTCTCCCGCACTTCTTCATCCATAGTCCCATCTTTACTCAACACACTGCCCAGATACTTAAAAGAGCTGACGATCTCCATAGCCTGACCGTTCAACTTCACCTCACACTCTGTGACTTCACCCCTTTCGAAGACCATAACCTTGCTCTTCCCCGCATTTACCGTCAAATTCCGTTTTTCGCACACTGTTCCAAACTCATTTACCAGACCCTGCAACTCCCATTCATTATCGCTCATGAGAACTGTATCATCCGCAGACAGCAGTATAGGCATCTTCCACTCATTTCCCTCCCTTTTCAGCGATACACCAACATCCACTGCTCCTCCTTTTTACTTTCGTATAAATCCAATTAGGCCTATTTACAACTAAGAGGCTATCAGAGAAGTTAAATAATCACAACTAACCAGATTTAGAAAAGACGTGATTTAACCCCTTCAGCACGATGACGTAACTTTTATCATATTCTGGTTAATATTAGACGATTTTCTTAACTCGACTACGATCTCGGTACACTCTCTGAATAACATAGGTATTTCTGCAACTGCATACAATCGTTAAATTTTAGCTAGAATCAAAGGTAAACTCTCTAAATAACACAAATCCTTCTAAAAGTGAATACAATCGTCTAATCTTAGCTAGAAACAAAGGTAAACTCTCTTAACCCGGGAGCTGCGGGAAGACTCTTAACCCGGGAACTGCGGGAAGACACTTAAGAGTTCCCCCGGCGGACTGCGGGAAGACTCTTAAGAGTCAGAAAAAAAAAATCAACTTTAAACATCGAAAAAAAAAAAAAAAAAATTGCCCCTGGGCCATGCAAAATATCACTCCTCTATCACCCCTCCTTCCCCACTTTCCTCCCCTCCTTCAGTTATCACCTATTTTCCCTGTTATTCCCTTATTCTGAGGTATATTTTCGTGCTAACATTAGCGAGTTGCAAGCAGGGCATTGTCATCTCTGTTAGCAAGCAAGTGCAAGAGAGAGAGAGAGTATCTATCGACTGTGTCTCAGTGGCCTTGGGGGAAATTGGCAGGAAAGCAGGTTGCCTCACCCATACATTATATAACTCGCGGCCTGTATCTCCGATTTTGACCATCCAAACGCTGTTTTCACTCGTTTTATTGTTGTTTTAGATTAATACCTTTATAATCAACCCATAATAGGTGCGTATGGATAAGTATTAATGCTATTTATGGTAAAATGAATATTTTAGTGATGGAAACAGCTCAAATACGTCAGCACAGGCGGACGTTTCTAATTACCCCCATGCGCACTTCTTAGGTTAAGAGTCGGAGAAGAAAAAAAAAAATTTAAACATCAAATTTTTTTTTTTTTGCCCCTGGGCCATGCAAAATATCACTCCTCTACCTCCCCTCCTTCCCCACTTTCCTCCCCTCCTTCAGTTATCACCTATTTTCCCTGTTATTCCCTTATTCTGAGGTATATTTTCGTGCTAACATTAGCGAGTTGCAAGCAAGGCATTGTCATCACTGTTAGCAAGCGAGTGCAAGAGAGAGAGAGAGAGAGTATCGATCGACATTGTCTCAGTGGCCTTGGGGGAAATTGGCGGGAAAGGAGGTTGCCTCACCCATACATTATGTAACTCGCGGCCTGTATCGCCGATTTTGACCATCCAAACGCTGTTTTCACTCGTTTTATTGTTGTAACAGGTTAATACCTTTATAATCAACCTATGATAGGAAATTCCCGGCGCGACCAAAGCCACTCCAAGGACCCGTGCCCCCAGGGGGGGGGGCAGGGGATAGTTGTGACGGTTTGGCTCCCGAAACTGCTCCCCGCGGCCGGCATCCGGTTGTCCTCCACTGGTCGATTGATCTTGTCTCCGGCCGTGGAGGGTCGGCAGCCATCCGCGGTTGGCAGCTCCGGGAGGTGGTCCCACGGCGTAGACGCCGCCACATCAGGACCTTCGGGGCTGTTCGGCCAGGCAGCTTAGGGAACAACAACAACAACAACCTATGATAGGCGCCTATGGATAAGTATTAATGCTATTTATGGTAAAATGAATATTTTAGTGATGGAAACAGCTCAAATACGTTAGCACAGGCAGACGTTTCTAATTACCCCCATGCGCAGTTCAGAGGTTAATAACATACGTCCTTATTAAACTGCATACAGTTGTTATTTTAGTTAGAATCAAAGGTAAACTCTCTGAATAACACAAGTCCTTCTAAAAGTGAATACAATCGTCTAATCTTAGCTAGAATCAAAGGTAAACTCTCTTAACCTGACAAGCGCAAAATAGACCTAGGGGCTAGGGTAGTTATTTGTGCATTTCTAGCCTTGGATTCTGACAGAATTCGTTATATTTACAATATAGAGCATTATTTGTTTTCGGTATGCTTTTATTTTACATATATGATGTATATATGAACCTTCAAGAGTGCTAAAATAAATGGGAAAAGCATTTGGGTGGTGAAAAACGAAGATATTGGCCACCCGGTCATAATCTCAGGCGAGAGAGAGCCACAGGCAACCCTCCTCTCTCGCTGTCTGTGAGGTAACTGAGACCGGTGTCTGGGTGTTGCATAACGATCTTTTCTGCAACCCACTTGTGCTACATTATCGCGGGAGAGAAAAATAACCGATAAATGATGATAATAAGAGGAAAAATAGGTGATAATTGAGGAGGGGAGGGAGGGGGGAATAAGGTGGGGAAGGAGGGGAGGGGGGTGGGTGAGATTTACATGGATGAGTACTGGAGGGGAATTATCTCACCTAGAGACAAATTCCTTTGTTTTGATAGGCCCTTTTTTTTTATGGAAGGCTTTTTTTATGGTCTTGCGTCCGTGAGGCCTATCGCGTTCCCTATAGGAAGCCTTCCGTGAGGCCTATAGCGCTTGCCGGGTTAATAACATACGTCCTTATTAAACTGCATACATTTGTGTTATTTTAGCTAGAATCAAAGGTAAACTCTCTGAATAACACAGGTCCTTCTAAAAGTGAATACAATCGTCTAATCTTAGCTAGAATCAAAGGTAAACTCTCTTAACCCGGGAACTGCGGGAAGACTCTTAAGAGTTCCCCCGGCGGACTGCGGGAAGACTCTTAAGAGTCAGAGAAAAAAAAAATCAACTTTAAACCGTTTTTTTTTTTTTTTTTTTTACCCCTGGGCCATGCAAACTATCACTCCTCTACCTCCCCTCCTTCAGTTATCACCTATTTTCCCTGTTATTCCCTTATTCTGAGGTATATTTTCGTGCTAACATTAGCGAGTTGTAAGCAGGGCATTGTCATCTCTGTTAGCAAGCGAGTGCAAGAGAGAGAGAGAGAGAGTATCGATCGACTGTGTCTCAGTGGCCTTGGGGTAAATTGGCGGGAAAGCAGGTTGCCTCGCCCATACATTATATAACTCGCGGCCTGTATCTCCGATTTTGACCATCCAAACGCTGTTTTCACTCGTTTTATTGTTGTTTCAGGTTAATACCTTTATAATCAACCCATAATAGGCGCGTATGGATAAGTATTAATGCTATTTATGGTAAAATGAATATTTTAGTGATGGAAACAGCTCAAATACGTCAGCACAGGCGGACGTTTCTAATTACCCCCATGCGCACTTCTTAGGTTAATAACATACGTCCTTATTAAACTGCATACAGTTGTTATTTTAGCTAGAATCAAAGGTAAACTCTCTAAATAACAAATCCTTCTAAAAGTTAATACAATCGTCTAATCTTAGCTAGAATCAAAGGTAAACTCTCTTAATAACATACGTCCTTATTAAACTGCATACAGTTGTTATTTTAGCTAGAATCAAAGGTAAACTCTCTGAATAACACAGGTCCTTCTAAAAGTGAATACAATCGTCTAATCTTAGCTAGAATCAAAGGTAAACTCTCTTATTAACCCGGGAGCTGCGGGGAGACTCTTAAGAGTTCCCCCGGCGCACTGCGGGGAGACTCTTAAGAGTCAGAGAAAAAAAAAATCAACTTTTGACATTCGAAAAAAAAAAAAAAAAAAAAAAAAAAAAATTTTATTTTATTTTTTTTTTGGCCCCTGGGCCATGCAAAATCTCAGTCCTCTACCTCCCCTCCTTCCCCACTTTCCTCCTCTCCTTCAGTTATCACCTATTTTCCCTGTTATTCCCTTATTCTGAGGTATATTTTCGTGCTAACATTAGAAATCCGATTGGAGGGTGTGGTCATCACTGATAGCAAGCGAGTGCAAGAGAGAGAGAGAGAGTATCGATCGACTGTGTCTCAGTGGCCTTGGGGGAAATTGGCGGGAAAGCAGATTGCCTCACCCATACATTATACAACTCGCGGGCTATATCTCCGATTTTGACCATCCAAACGCTGTTTTCACTCGTTTTATTGTTGTTTCAGGTTAATACCTTTATAATCAACCCATAATAGGCGCATATGGATAAGTATTAATGCTATTAATGGCACAATGAATATTTTAGTGACGGAAACACCTCAAATACGTCAGCACAGGGGGACGTTTCCAATTACCCCCATGCGCACTTCAGAGGTTAACATACGTCCTTATTAAACTGCATACAGTTGTGTTATTTTAGTTAGAATCAAAGGTAAACTCTCTTAATAACACAGGTCCTTCTAAAAGTGAATACAATCGTCGCATTTTAGCTAGACTCAAAGGTAAAGTTTCTGAATCGGTCCTTCTTAAGATGCATACAGTCATCTTATAATTTTAGCTAGAATCAAAGTTTAACCCTTGGGGATCATGGTGCGTTATGGCAGTTTATTCTGGCTACTAATGGACGATTTTATGCAACTTAGGAAGGATCTGTGGGAGTTAAAAGGGTAAAGACTGGCCCAATCAACCATCTGATTTCCATATCCCCTTCCTAATCTGCATACAATTGTCTAATAGTAGCAGGAACACATAAAAGAAAGACGTAATCAGATCTTCAAAAGGTTATGTTTCCCTAATATGTTAAGAGGGGTCACCGGCTTTCTTTAATCTTTCTCTCCTTTTTTCTCTTTCTCTGACTTGTATCCATTCGGCCCCATTCAGCCAACTGTTTTAAGACGTTTATCGCCATCCAGGTGTCGATTTCTTTCGCGAGCCAGCATTGTATAGAGAAATCCGGCTTCGCCGGAAACATTTTTCAATCGAAAAATGTACAAATGTAGCTTGCTGTCAAAACAAAAATATATATATGCTGGCTCGCTACCGCTCACCAGGAAAATATTGACACCTGGATGGGGCTAAATGTCATAAAACAGTAGGTTGACTTATGTCCTCGAGTACAGTTTTGAATAGTGAAACAAGACCCCAATTCTGAAAATCAAAATACTTCAAAACATCTTAAATACTTTAATTGACAGTACCGCCCACTGCTAAGACTGTAATGAGAGAGAGAGAGAGAGAGAGAGACCTGATACATATGGCTATTTTAATAAAGTTATATGCTCCATTCAGGCGATGATTTTCTACTCAACCCATTCAGTATCAGTGATGTCATTTTCATTATATTCTAGCAACTATTGAATGGTTCTATTCAGCTTAGGAGTTTGTGGTAGCTAAAAAGATTGATTGAGATTGTTTGTAGCCTTTTCATGGTGAGAGTTCCTTCCTAAGCTTAAGAAAACCATCTAATAGTTACCAGATTATTGAATGGGATAATTAAATGGGTTCATCACTACCAATGTACCAACTGCCTCAACCTCCATGTGTTTATAAACGTTTGGACTCTAACGTACCATGAATTTGCCTCTATCACTCGTTCCATTAATTTTGGGAGGGACACTCGTTACAGACAATTCTGCCGTTTGTCTCCTTCTTACACATATAAATGGAAGTTTGTAAACTTGTTACAGTTTGCTCGCTATACCTCCATCAAGCTTAAAGGTAAACAACCACAAGACCTCCGCTTCGAGATAAATTTGTACATTTTTCGGTAGAAATATATTTAAAGATACCATGATGCATTTCGTTTCCGCTTTCTGGCCATTATTTGACAATGCTATTCAGATTGGGAAGGGTGTATGGAAATCAGAGGGTTAATTGAGATAGTCTATACCCATTTAATGCCCACAAATCCTTCGTAAGTTGTATGAAATCGTCTACTGATAACCAGAATTAAACTGTCAAAATGCGGCATAATCTTCAAGGGATTAATACGGTGACCGGGCATTGAATTGACATGGAACAGATTAATACAGCCATTCTAACACAAGATAGAAAGGCAAGTACCATCAATATACCCAATGAATTTATATACAGTACTCGTTTCATTCCCTTGATTTTTATAGTGTGTGGCAATTAGATGTCCTTCCTAGTTGATTAAAATAGTCTAATGCTAATCCTTTTCCAATGCCGGCCTTTTAACACTATTCTGGCTATTTTTAGACGATTTTAGTCAGCTTAAACATGGCCTCCGGAAATTAAAAGGCTTCGAACTATCTCAGTTAACCCTTTTTACGACCACAGATCTTTCTTAAACTGCACAAAATCTTCAAAATATAGCTAGAATAAAATATAAAAGGCGTCGCCGGTACAGAAGGAGTTAATAAAGTTTATGCCATATCATTTAGTAACTAATATCCTTTAGAGAATAAGAAAAACAAATAATTAAAACAAAAATATATACATGCATAGAGAAAATAGAAACCTTTAAAAATAATAGTAAATCAAATAAATATATGAATAGATTATAATAATCTAATTTCACCCCTTTCCGGCAGCATTCTGTTCATGCCACCATTTAGCTGCATTATCAGCATAGCGCCGACTTCGCTGTTTTCTCCAGTGGCGAATCTGGGCTGGCGTGAGGCCCTCCGGTCGTTTGGTTGTGTCAGGGTATAGCATTACGTACTGGCCTATTATATCCTGACCGACTGGAGGATAATGGCCACCCGCTTCATGGCCACCCGCTACAACTTGGCTACCTGCTACAAATTGGCCACCTGCTTCATGCTGATCATGCCACCATTTAGCTGCATTATCAGCATAGTGCCGACTTCGCAGTTTTCTCCAGTGGCGAATCTGTGTTGGCGTGAGGCCCTCTGGTCGTTTGGTCGTGTCAGGGTATAGCATTACGTACTGGTCTATTATATCCTGACCGACTGAAGGATAATGGCCACCCGCTTCATGGTCACCCGCTACAATTTGGCTATCTGCTACAAATTGGCCACCTGCTTCACAATGGCCACCCGCTTCATGGTCACCCGCTACAAATTGGCTACCTGCTACAAATTGGCCACCTGCTTCATGCTGATCATGCCACCATCTGGCTGCATTAAGAGCATAGCACCGACTTCGCTGTTTTCTCCAGTGGCGAATCTGTGTTGGCGTGAGGCCCTCCGGTCGTTTGGTTGTGTCAGGGTATAGCATTACGTACTGGTCTATTATATCCTGACCGACTGAAGGATAATGGCCACCCGCTTCATAATGGCTACCCACTTCATAATGGGCACCCGCTTCAAAATGGCCACCCGCTTCATAATGACCATTTGCTTCAGTCACATCCGTCCGCTCAGCCACAACCGCCTGCTCAGCCACATCCGCCCGCTCAGCCACATCTACCCCTTCAGCCACATCTGCCCCCTCAGCCACATCTGTCCCTCCACCCACATCTGCCCCCTCAGCCACATCTGCCCCTTCACCCACATCCGCCGCCTCAGCCACATCCGCCCCCTCAGCCACGTCCGTCCCTCCACCCACATCCGCCTGCTCAGCCACATCTGTCCCTCCACCCACATCCGCCCCCTCAGTCCCTCCAGCCACATCTGCCCCCTCAGCCACATCCGTCCCTCCACCCACATCCGTCCCCTCAGCCACATCTGTCCCTCCAGCCACATCTGCCCCCTCCGCCACATCCGTCCCTCCACCCACATCCGCCGCCTCAGCCACATCCGCAGCTTCAGCCACATCGGCCCCTTCACACTGTGGGTGGGTTGTATCAAATTTATATCCACACAGCCCTTTCAACTGCACCAGAGCTCCCTTGTCTGTGGCCCAGGTGTTGGGGTCATTCACGTCAATGATGAATTTTTGAACGGTCCTGTGCCCCAACTTCCACTTACACTGTACCAGGTGTGTGCCAAGTGGGAGGCGCAAAACCACCTCAGAGTCAAATTTATACTTCAACGAGTGGTTTGCTTTGTCTTTTGTCGTTGTGTCCCATGCCCAGTTCTGTTCACTTAAAGTTATCTGAACCTGAGTCATAAATTTTTTGCTCCTAAATATTTTCTTAACAGTATTTTGTACCTTTAGCTTTAATTTTGTCGGATACTTCATACCAGATTGACATTTTGATGGAGTGTACCAAATTCCATACACCACCAATGCATCAAGGTAGGAATCCTTGTTTGGGGAGAACTCCATTTATCAATATAATCTCTTTATAGTACCGTATAACACAAATATATCACGACAACAAGTTTTAATAACTACTAGTTTATAATATACTATGATTTAAGTAGTATATGTAAATAATTTGTGTAACAAACTTGTAGATAACTAACAATTATACGAACGATATACAAAATACGTCTGACAAGCACAAGTTAATTCAACGAACTGAGGCTCGGACGTTCAGTCACTGCATATCCAATTCAAAATATACACATATGTTATGATATTATCTTCTATTAAATTAATCGCATTTGCTTGATTAAATATATAAACTAAATTATTATATATATTTTTACGTAAAGTATAGTCACAGTTATCATATTTATTCTGGAATAATGTTATTTATTGTAATGCTTTGCGAGGAACTATAGTATGTGTATATCCTATCGATCTCTATGTCTTCGATTATGCGTAATTACTTCATGTTATTTAGGAAACTTTTATTCGATAAGTTTCTTTACAGTAATATTACATAGGCCTATGTTAGTAATTTCCAATCAATATAATTGTCAATAACGATATTTTAAAAGTTTTATAACAACAATAATATTTTATATTAAAGTCAATCCTTACATACAAACGTTTTCTCTAAATCTTACTATTGTAAAGTACGGAAGTAACGGGGTAACTATACTATATATTCATTATTTCCGCAATATCGCTCCCCATCGCAATGAGGCCATTATTTTAAGTTTACCGTGTCAGTTTTATAATGCATTTCTTCATATATATATATATATGGCTATTATTAGACAATTTTATTCAGATTGGAAATCAAGAATTTACTTGAAATATTGTTTACCTTCTTCACTACCAAAGATCTTTCTAAGCGAATAAAAATTATCTAATGATAACATGAATAAACTGTCAAAATTATTCGTAATCCTCAAAGGGTTATTGTTGCTTCTGGTTTGTACTGAACGGAGCATGAATAAAGCAGAATTAACACAATTAAATAAATAATCTAGCTACTCTCATAGGCGTACTCGACTGCAGGGGAGTGTACAAACAAGTTTTGGAGGTAGCCTAAATTAAACCATAGCTAAAAAGAAAATGATCACTAATATGAATACAAATATATATATAAAATAACTTAGGTTAGGTTAGGTAAGGACAATAATTAGGCTCAGATAGCAACAAGGGTCATAATTTAGGTACAGTTGGCCACATAAATTATGTTTCTCGTTGCGATCTTATGTATGAAAATAAAACGGTATGAATCAGTTGCATGTGTGGTTTCTTTAAATTATCCGTTGACTAATCAGATTAGTTAACCGCTGCATAAGAAACTACTCATTAGTCAATCATGCGCATTATAGTTCTATGTATAAAATCACTGACAGGAACAGAACTTATGTGGGCAACTGTACAGCATCGGTCTTCGGTCGGCATTCAGGATTCTGTAGTTTTAATTTTTTTTGTGTATGAAGGAGACAAAAGACAAAGCTGCATGTAACAAGTGGCTCTCCCAAAGTTGAGTGATAGAGAGTAAAATTCAAGGTACAGTCCCGGATAGATCAAACAGCAACACCCCGTCCATCAGCTGTTTGGTGTGGGGCTCTGCGGATTTGGTAACACTGGTAGGAGGTGGGAGGGATGTGGGTGGATGATGAGGGGAGGGATGTGGGGGGTTTAGGGGGGAGTGTGGGAGGGTGAAGAGGCGCAGTAATCATGGTATGGCTGGTGGGAGGGGGCAAACGAGTGACGGGGTAGGGGAGAACAGAGTGACAAGCAAATTTTCCTATAGAACAAGCTACTCCCACAGGATTTTAAATTACACACACCTACAATATCATTGTATGCTACATTTAACAAATTTAACAGTCTGCTCTCCCCTACCCTGTCACTTGTTTGCCCCCTCCCACCAGCCACACCATGATTGCTGCCTCTTCACCCTCCCAATTCCCCCCTAAACCCCCCACATACCTCCCCTCATCACCCACCCACCAACATCCCTCCCACCTCCTGCCAGTGTTACCAAATCCGCAGAGCCCCTCACCACATAGCGGGTGGACGAGGTGTTGCTGTTTCATCTGTCCGGGACTGTACGTTAGAGTCCAAATGTCTGGACACACAGAGCTTAAATCGGTTTAAGCCAAAGGATGATGGACAACAGGTAGGCTAGAAGGAGATCATTTCAAATCTTACTTGCTACAGTAGAAGAATGACTGGGAAAATCGGTTCACTCTTGGGTTAGAGAGTTGGTGAGAGATACATACTGTATATTATACAGCCTGGTAGGGCTATATTATCCCCTTCAAGATACGATGACTCATTTCTTTTCTGTTTTCTAGCTATTATTTCGACGATTGTATTCAAATTAGAAAGGGTTAGAACAGGTTACCCAGCCAGTTTATTGGGACATCACAAAGTCCACGTTCCTATTAAGGTGGTGGTGTGTGTGTGTGTGTGTGTGTGTGTGTGTGGTGGTGGGGGGGGGGGAGGGTATTGTGCTCCTTAGACCTCTACCAAGCTTTAAAACATCACTCCCATTACAGACCTTCGAGAGAAACATGTCCTGGTCGAGAGAGAGCGAGAGAGAGAGAGAGGTGGTTCAAATTGGGTCAAACCTGGACAGATTGGTTTTAACCCTTTCTGTACCAGCGACGTCTGGTATATCCCGTTCTATCTATATTAGACTATTTTATGCAGCTTAGGAAAGATCTGTGGTAGTTGTAAGAAATTATCGAGATAGTTTGAAGCCTTATGATTTGCTAGAGATTCTTCCTAACCTGAAAAAATCGATTAGCAGTAGCCAGAATACAATAAAAAAGACGTTGCTGGTACAGAAGGGGTTAAGATCGGAATTAATGGGAACAGGCCTCTTAAAGGGGGGGGGTATATTTTTACCGAGTTCCCCGCCTCTCAGTTTAACCCCATAAGTTATGAGATATTAAGTTCGCTCCATTAGTTTGGTGATTTTAAGACCTTTCACCCCATTTCTGTGTCAATAATAAGACCTTTCTGCACCAATTAGATGTCTATTTCATTCTTGGTGAGCGATAGCGAGCCTTAATGTAGTAGGAATATGCGTTCTTATATATATACTGTGTATATATACTACTGTATAATATATATAGATATATATATATATATATATATATATATATATATATATATACTGTATAATAATAATAATAATAATAATAAACCCCCCTTAACATGAAATTTATGTTTCAGATTGGTTTTATCACTTTCATAAATATAATAACTGTAAAGCATTAATTTAATTTGGAAATCGACTCATTCATGGCAACCTCCTCGGGGATCAAGGCGTTTGGCAATAGAAAACAATTTAAATAAGCAAGTATATAAATAAAGCAGTTTTAGGAATGGTTCTAGAGTCCCGATCCAGTGTGACGTACTATTCTTCCCCGTGCAATTGTGACAGGTTAAAACAGCCCATATGCCTATCATTTGAACCAATATCAGTTAAATCACGACTATTTCGATATATCGTTAGCGAGCCTAACCTACCACTACTTATAATAATACTAATGCAGAGAATAACTATAAATAACAATGATTTGGTGGGATAAAAATAGAATCTTCTTATAGAAGGCAATGGCTCCCGGGGCGCCATGGCTGCATCCGCTATTTCGGTGGATTTCTACTTAATGTTATTGCATTTACTAACTTAACCTAACAAACCTAACCTATTACAATAACATTAAGTAAAAATATATCGAAATACAGTCGTGATTTAACGGATTTTGGTTCAAATGATAAGCATATGGGCTGCTTTAACCTGTCACAATTGCACGGGGAAGAATAGTACACTACACCTGCCCCACGAAAGATTGCTGAGAAAAGTAGAAGCTCATGGAATAGGGGGAACTATATTAACACTTACGGTGCGGGCATATATCCGCCTATTTCCACCATATTAGGGCTCATTCAGGCACTCCTGATTGATTAGGCAAGTGTCTGAATTAAATTAAATGTATTCAGCCGAAAACTAGAAGAAAATAGCTTCACAATGACACCAAAACGAGTTTCGTAGCTCGTGGGGTTCACGCGCAGTGCTACCATAGACATTTGCTAAAATGAGCAATTCTTGCTAATGTCTCGCTACATTTGACTTTGGCAGCACTGTATATCTCGCGAGATTCTGACTCAGAGCCTTCAGTGCCACGACCGCTTGGCTGGGAGACGGACGTGTGGCCTGTCGCAGTCCTGCTTCCTTGCACTCTAATTTACAAGCTTTTAGAGGCTTTAAAAGCCTGTAAATTGCTGTAAATTGCCATGGCATTCGGGAACGTCTCCCGCAGCCAATGGGTTAAGATTGCAAACAGTTGTAGATATGTGAAATAGATTGCTTAGTGCAATGATTAGCTCAGGAACGATAGAATTTTCAGGTGCAAACTAAATAGTCATATGAATGATACGGGTTGGCTGTGAATGGAATCTGTCTTGTTTGGGCCAGTTGGTCGGTCGGCCTTCTTCAGATTTCCGATTTCATATGTTCTTAATTGGTGGGTAACAAAAAGTTAGCATAAATGGACAGACTGGGTTGTAGTGAAGAGTGGAGTCCCACAATTTTCTATTTCAGGTTCTCTGATGTTCGTCATTTATATTAACGACCTTTATGAAGGCATAAATAGCAAGATCAGTAAATGTGCAGATGGCACCAAAATAGGTCGAGTTATAACTTATGATAAGGATTGTTATGCCCTGTTTTTCTACAGGATTAACTTGGGTAATGTGAGTTCTAACTGACTGGGTATATAAGGCTGCATGCACAATACAAGGTATGAGGAATAGAGAACACAAAATAAACACACGGTAACAAGACACACGATCACGTTTATTGAAGATGATTAATAGGAAGCATAAGAAGGTATGAATACTCGTACAAGACAAATGATAGAAATGAACAACTAGCATTAGTGGATCTGGATGGAGCCTAGTCTCCCACTTCCAACGTTCAGGTATACTCTTCTGATCACTGGCTTGGTTCGCAAGTTTATATACTGGAAGACATCAATGTTCAACTTATAGATTCAATTTCACTAATTAGATTTATTACTGGCAGTTCTGGTGCACAAGTAGTAGTTCACAGACTAGAATTAGACACACGTATTTTTAGAGTACGGGAATTCTAGTAACCTCAGGGGGGTACTGATCTAAGTTTTATATTCTTATAGCAGAAATACGTAGAACACAAATCAGTGGGCGAACGTTAGATATCACTAGGGTTTTACTTCTATGTAATAATATCTGAATAGGGGTAATTACGAGAGTTAATGTCGCCTGTTAACCCGGGAACTGCAGGGAGACTCTTAAGAGTTCCCCCGGCGGACTGCGGGGATAATCTTAAGAGTGAGTGAAAAAAAAAATCAACTTTTGACATCGATTTTTATTTATTTTTTATTTTTTTTTGGCCCCTGGGCCATGCAAAATCTCAGTCCTCTACCTCCCCTCCTTCCCCACTTTCCTCCTCTCCTTCAGTTATCACCTATTTTCCCTGTTATTCCCTTATTCTGAGGTATATTTTCGTGCTAACATTAGCGAGTTGCAAGCAGGGTGTTGTCATCACTAATGGCAAGCGAGTGCAAGAGAGAGAGAGAGTATCGATCGACTGTGTCTCAGTGGCCTTGGGGGAAATTGGCGGGAAAGCAGCTTGCCTCACCCATACATTATACAACTCGCGGGCTATATCTCCGATTTTGACCATCCAAACGCTGTTTTCACTCGTTTTATTGTTGTTTCAGGTTAATACCTTTATAATCAACCCATAATAGGCACATATGGATAAGTATTAATGCTATTAATGGTACAATGAATATTTTAGTGACGGAAACACCTCAAATACATGCGCACAGGGAGAGGTGTCTAATTACCCCCATGCGCACTTCAGAGGTTAATTAATGAACACTGATACGCTTAGCACTTCCCAATAGAATGGTTGTATATGAATTATACTGGGGCAAAGATATAGCCACTTCATAGAAAGATTAATAATGAGTCTCTAATTAGTACTGTAACACGGTAGTACTAATAAAGTGAATCTTGGGTAGTATTTGGTTGGTCTGGTCCTGGTTATCTTGCGTCCGTGATGTTGGGGGCTAACGACTGGTTCCGCGGCCGTCTAGGGGGTCCATATGTAGGAAGTTCTCAAGACAGATCTCTTGGTGATCGTTGCTGGCTACACGCTTATATACCCACTGGGGTGTGAAGGTTATAAGGTGCACGTAGATTTTTTGTACGTGGACAGATGCTTCTATCTCAAATCTGCCACGGAGTCTGCCGGCTCTGGAACTCAAATCTCAGGAACAACACAAGGGCAGAGCTAGAGGTCAACTTAAGGGGGCCAGCCACTGGTTGGTGTCTATCTTTCAACTGATTTTACTGGGGGCTGGAGCTGGGTTTATAGGCTCGGTTTTGGACCCTGTAGGCCATAGGGATCTCGAGTCTTATGGAATTATTTGAGCTCTCAATAGATACGGGGACTAGGTAAGGTGGTGATTACTGTTGTGGCACATGGCTATAGGGAGCCTTCATAATGTGATATAACTGAGCCTTAGTAAGAAGTACTATTTTGGCTATACTGGAAGTATTGAGGGGAGGGAGACTGGATCTACTTTGCGAGGAGGACTGGGACAGCTGTGATAGGAGCGTCTCTCTTATATTGCTCAGTCTTCATTCTATGGTATAGCTGAGGTGCTAATTTGATTATCCGAGTATGCAAGAAAGGTGAATGGGTTATTGTGGGTTAATAGAGGTTAGTAAAGGGTTTAGTCATGCATGGTTAGTTCATTGATAGGAAGAATTCCTGTGCTACCTGGCAATGACCCGGAAGTCAAAACAGGGGTCAGGTATACCTCCGCAGGGGTGGGGGTCTCCCTCCTCGGGTGGGTAAAAAAGGGGAGGTGCACGCCCTCTCTCTGTGATGGTCGTCCGGCGGCTGTGGCTAGGGGCTTGCCATATCACAAGTGTTTGTAATAATCCTCTGTTTATGAGACAGATGTGGGTGTTCGTAATACCAAAACCGAAGGTGCCTTGACTAGCTGGTTTAATCGGTTGGGTTATAATAATAATAATAATAATAATAGTTCTTAAAGCTAGCGTATGCTAAGCTAGCTAAGGATAGCTCAATAAGGCCGATTAGGCGTATTTCCATTGGGGTCCTGTACTACTACCCCATCCCTTTGCTCATGAGGGATGGTAACGACTCAGTGCTTGTGAAAAATCTTTAATGCGCCGAGCGTGGGCGCGAACCCGGGCCTTCTGGGTGGAAGTCCGAGACGCTAGTCACTACACCAAGCGAGCCGCTTGGTGTGTGGGGTGTTGTTAATTGCATGGTTTGCTGGATGTGGTGGAGACTGGGTTGCTAACTCTGCCACATTTATCTGGAAGTATGGCAATAGAAGTTAGTCACTGGCGACGCGGCTAGCCTCGCACTGACGATCATTTGGTACAGGGTTGTGAATGGGTTGTGAGGGAATAGATGGCATGCAAAGGGTTGGTAAAGTTCTAATGCTGTTCCGTCCTCCTAAGGGAAGGTAGGCTGGATAGGAGTATATATATAAAAGGTTGGAGAATGTTAGCAACGGAAAAATCAAGGATATTCAGGAGGTATGGTGGAGAGGCTAGGTCGGAAAGGAGTCGAGGAGCGTGGGGGGTTAATGAGAGGGAGAGGGTTCAGGGGGCTACATGGAAGTTTGACCCTAAGGTCTCCGGGCCTAGGGGTGGCATTAGACTACAGTTGATATTGGAGTTTGGGGGTTAATGACAGGGAAAGTATGTTAGCCAAATGCTACCGGGGGATGAACAATACGGGGTGGTATATGAGTCTGGAAAGGATAGAATCATGTGGACTGTGGGGCTGTGGGGAAGAGGAGGTTAACTGTAGGTGTGTGCTTGACTGTGGATCAAAGTAGGGAAAAAACATGGTGTATTATTACTCGTCAATACGATGGTTATGGATACTGTTAATCTGACACTATTTCTTGCTGATCTAGTTGTTCATGGGAACTGCGTTTTCTATGATATATACACCAAAGAAAACGACAGTTCGTAGGGTTAACTTCGGTATTGTTTCGTGGTGAAAATGCGTTGAGACAATGGTAACAGAGGGTTGTATATACAATCTCTGGTTGGGGTAAGAATTAAAGTTACTGCATGGTGGCTAACATCTTCAGTCATTGCTGGCTAGGTCTTACAGGAACAATGGTTCTATATACACTGGTGTACCCGTGGGTATCATAGTTTCTTATCAATTAGGACATGGGGTTTTAACATACTACTTCTCGGATGGAAGAACATACATAGATTTGTGGCTGTCTGAACTGGTTGGCATTGGCTCAACCTAGGGACAGGGCATGGGTGTATTAAATGAATGTGTATTCATGTTCATCATCATGTAGGTAGAGTCTGGCGGGTAAGAAGTGTAGGACACGAAGCAAAATAGAGTAGTGTGGACTGTGGATACGAAGGAGGTGATTGGAAGACGTATAACAATTGTGGAAAAGTAAATGGAAGAGATGAACACAATGGCGGATAAAGAAAACTAACCTAAGGATTGAATACATGCATGAATGACGACATTATAGCTGTCGTCCTAATAAGATGATGAAACCTGGTTGGTCTGCACATGGCACAATACGACACAAGGACAGTGCCGCTATGTCGTATCAATACTGGTGGCATACTCCGGTTAATATTATATATATACACTTAGTTACTAGAAGAACAAGGCAAGGGGGGGCGACTGAGCACGGGGGTACATATATCTATACTCGTCATGGAAAGGGAGATATGAGGTCTAGGGACAGGCATGGGTGTATTAACTTAAGGTGTATTTATGTTCATCATCATGTAGGTAGAGGTGTAGGACACGAGGGGTAGTGTATACGCGAGGTGTGGGAAAGGTCAGTGTTTAGAAGGGGTAGGCAGGTGTGGTTTGGAGCTGCTTAACCCTGCGGGCTTCGGCCTGTCTGAACTGGTTGGCTCGGTCACCTGGTTCTTTCGTTCTGTGGGCCTTTCTTTCGGGTGTTTCTGTGTGGTGTTCGCTCGTGGCTTCTGTGGTGGGCTTCTCGTTCTGGGGCATTTTACTTCCCCCCTCCTACATTGTAGGCTCGTCCCCGAGCCTCAAGGGTGAAGTAAAAAGAAGCATAGTCATGGTGGGTCATTTTGAGTGTATTGAGAAGGTCCCACCAAGCAAGAGAGCGAGGGTCAGGTTTCTTTTGCAGGTCAATGTAGACCTGTAGGAATGTGTCCTCTGTGTTGTGGAGGACGGTTGCCCGGGCTTGATGTGGGCGTTGTAGACGGGCTAAGCGTCCTGTGGACGTTTTTACTTTAACCTTTCGTATGAATGGTTTGTAGTTTGCCCCCGTGGGGGTAGGGATAGGGGCGACGTAGGGTGTGGATTGGTTCATGGTGGAGGTCATGTATCGAGTGAGGTGTGTGGGACTGACAGGAGGCCTCTTCAGTGTGGTGAATGGGTTACTAACTGAAGGGGAGGGATTAACGTGTGAAAACGGAGCTGGGGGTGAAGGGGGGATATGAGTCTGGGGTTTTTGGGGTTTTCTTGGGTGGTGTTGTAGGCTGGGAAAATATATTGAGGCAATGTGCAATATCGGTTTAGGTAAGGTGCGTGAGGGAGGTGTGTGAGAAAGAGGGGGTGTGTGTGTTGTGTGGCTTGGGTCTTTAGTGTAAGAACGGGGTGTTGTTTTTGTATAACTGTCTTTAAATCTGATGGGTCTGTTGATTATTCTACCTGTGGAGGTCCTGGTGGGAAGGTAGATGTTTGTCGTGGGACTTGAGTCGCTCGACGATGTTTTATATTGAGGGGAAGAACGCTTTACAGGTGGAGGGTATTTAGTGGGGGTGAGGTCAGGGGTTATTTGAGAGGTAGATGCGTGTGGAGGTTTTTGTCGAGTGAGGGTGGTAGGCGGAATGGAAGAGGATTTGGTGGGGGTAAGTTTTGGGGTTCTCTCAGGGGCGACTTTGTGGGGGGATTCAAGTGGGGGTGTGGAGGTCGGGCCCGTCAATTTGGAGGGGCTTTGGTGAGGAGTTAGTTGCGTGTTAGACGTGGTGTGAGAGGAGGGGTTGGTCGTTGGCATAGTGTATATTTTAGGGGTTGGTTGGTTGGGGGTTCGATGAGATGAGGAGGTTGGTTGATGTGTGGGTGGGGTCGCAGGGATAGTGGAGGGGAAAGGGGTGGATGCGGGGGGGGCTAGACGGGTGGGTAGGGAATGGAGATTTAATGTGGAGGGTGGGGGGTGGGAAGGTGGGGGGTGTGTTCTTTGGTGGGGTGGGTGATTTGCTGGTGGTGGAAGTAGGCGGTTTTATGGGAGTTTGGTGGGGGGTAGATCTAGCAGGTCATTCGGGGTGATGAGGTGGGGGTTGAGAGGGGATGAGGTTGAAGAGGAAGGTATGTGTTTTCGTGGGGGTGGGGGGTGGGGGTTGTTATTTTGGGAATATAGTTAGAGGGTTTATGGTGTTTACTTGTGATTATTCGTCTTCTTTCCCTTTGTGGAGGAGAATTCGACGAAGAAGAAGAGGAGGAGGAGGATAGTGGTCTGGCAGCCCTACGGAACTGGGTTAGCAGGGTGTGTTTTCTGGAGGTTTTAAAAGATTTTAGTCGTGGGCGTAAGTTGTAGCGTGAGGTTACTGAGGTAGATTGTGTGGTGCGGTTGGGTGTGTACTTGGTTTTGGGTGGGGGTGGTGGTTTTCTCACTGTTGTGCCTGGTGGAGGTATGTCAGGGCTAGACGGGAGGGTTTCCGTTGTGGTCGGGGTTGTGGGTGGAGGTTTTCGTACTTGGGTAAGTTGGGGAGGTACTTGACTATCAGAAGTGAAGGAAGGTGTCATGGTGGAGGAAGGTGTGATAGTGGGGGCTTGGGGTTTGTGGAGGTTAGTTTGGGGGGTATGTTGAGGAATGATTTGTCGGTTCGGTGCTGGAGGGCTAAGGCCCTTAGGGGTTTGTATGGGAATATTCATAGCCTGAGTGGAAGGGTTAGTAGGGGTGTTTAATTCAGGGTCGGACGTGTGGGGTGGGGTAATGTCTTGTGGTTTTAGAGGTTTAAACACTCGGACGAATCTAGTTCGGAACGTGCGAGTCACGCCGTGATAATCGATGGTGACTTGATAGGCATTTGGGACTTGTATGATGGTGTAGGGCCCGACATAGCGAGGGCCTAATTTGTTGGTGACAGGGAGGTTGGCTACCATTACGGTGTCATGGATGGCGAAAGGGTTTTTATCATCGGGGCTATCAGTTTTGGTGTCTTGACAGGTTTGGGCGGTATGGAGGGTGTTTTGCAGATGTTGCAATGGGTCAATTGTGGAGGTGTTGGAGGGGAGGTGAGCGTGATGGTGGAACGGCAGTAACAGGGGGGGCACGCCGTAAACACGTTCATGAGGGGAAATACCGTCTTCTCGGGAACAGGTGTTCATGCCCCATTGTATCATCTTTAGTTGTGATGGCCAGTCTGAGGTGTTAAGAGCAATCATTTTTGTACGTAACTGGTTGTTGATGGTGCGATGGCTGTGTTCGCATATAGCATTTCCTTGAGGCCAGTACGGGGATGAGTGTTTGATCTTAATACCATATTGTTGGGTGAACTGGTGCCAAACATGTCCACTAAACTCGGGGGCATTGTCGGATAGAAGAGCAAGGGGAAGGCCGAATATAGGGAACACTTCTGTGGCAAGCAGTGTGGCGACTGTGGTGGCTGTGTGGTCTTTAACTGGGCAGGCTATTAAAATTTTTGAATATACGTCAACAAATGTGACGATATAGCGGTTGCCAGCGTAAGAAGGAAACGGGCCCATGATGTCGAGGGATAGGACTTGGAACGGTTTGTTGACAGAAATGGTACCAGCTGGGCCTGGGGTGCGTGATCTATCCTTTCCCAATAAACAAGGTTTGCAGGATTCTGTCACTCGTTGTGCAATTTTGGAGGGGTTGGGGGTCCAGTATTGATCTGCGAAGATTTTTAACATCTTCTTTTGTCCAAGGTGTATGCCGTTTCCCTCGTGGATGGCAATCATGTAGTCGTGGGCAATGGTGGGGTCTAAGACTATGTGACCGGAGTCTGTGGCAAGTTGATCTCCTCAGCGAGTCAGTTTCCTGAAGACATTTAACGGTATCCAGGGTGGTCTGATTCTTGTTTCCCAAGATTGAATTAGTGAGGGGGCTGAGGGGGAATTATGTTGGTGGATGGGGTAGATAAAAGCTCAGTGTTTTGTAAGGCGGCTAGGTCGGTCTTTTGGTGCTGGCAAACGTGACAGGGCGTCTGCATTGGTGTGAAGTTGCCTAGACGATACTGTATTGTAAAATCGTAGTCCTCTAGTGTCTCCCTCCAACGTACCAAAATGGCTGAGTTGGTTTCGCACTTACGCAACTATTGCAAAGATTGATGGTCGGTTATTATATCGAGTTTTGCGCCCAACACAAATGACCGGAAGTGGCTGAGTGCCCAAATGATCCCTAAGTACTCTCTCTTGGTGGCTGCATAATTCTGTTGTGCTTGGTTGAGGGTGGAGCTGGCATACGCTATCACATGTTCCTCTCCGTCTCTGACTTGAGCTAAAACTGCACCAATGGCGTACAGAGATACGTCGGTATAAAGACGGAAAGGTTTATGGTAATCAGGGAAAGCGACAATAGGGGCTTGGATTAGCTTTTGTTTCAAAGTGTTAAAAGCGAGGTCTCTTTCAGGTGTCCAGGTGAATGGGGTGTCTTTGTGGGTGAGTTGGTGGAGGGGTCTGGCTATGGTGGCAAAGTGGGGGACGAAACGTCTGTAGTATGTGGCTAAACCTAGAAAAGAACGTACTCCTTTAACGGTGGTGGGTGGGGGTTGGTTTTGTATGGCTTGAAGTTTCTTTGGGTCTGGTGCAATACCATGTTCAGATATTACGTGGCCGAGGAAATCTACCTTATTTCGGGCAATCTCGCACTTTGAGGGTTTTAATTTCAACCCGGCGGCTCGGATTCTTTGAAGGACTTGTCTCAACCTGAGGAGGTGTTCTTCCAAGGTTTGTGAGTACACAATAATATCGTTTAGATAGGCTAGGCAGGTTTCCCAGGTTAGGCCATGTAATACCGCTTCCATCAAACGGGAGAAAGTGGCGGGTCCGTTACAGAGGCCAAAAGGTAGGACGTTAAATTCGTAGTGGTGGCCACCACTAGTGGAAAATGCTGTTTTTTCTTGGTCCTCTGCCTTGATAGGCACTTGCCAATACCCTGCTTGCAAGTCGAGGGTAGTGAACCATCTGGATACGTATAGGGAGTCAAGGGAATCGTCTATCCTGGGTAATGGCGTAGCGTCCTTAATGGTTACGTCATTCAATCTCCTGTAATCAACGCAAAAACGGGTTGACCCATCTTTCTTTTTTACTAGGACAACAGGGGAAGACCAGGGACTAATGGACGGGGTGGCAATACTGGCCTCTAACATCTCTTGGACTTGACGTTCCTCTTCCTGGCGTTGTATGGGATTTTTTCTACGGGATGGTTGTCTTATGGGGGGGCCTGTGGTGTTAATGATGTGTTGTTCTACATCGGTCTGTCCGATTTCAGTGGGTTGTTGGGCAAACACGTCACTGAACTCTAGCAATAGGTCGTACATGCTGTGTTTTTGGTGGTCGGATAATGTGTCCGGGAGAGGGGGCAATTGGAGGCTGGTAGGGTGTCATTAAAATCTATGGGGAGGTCATCAAAAGTTTCGAGGTCTCCTATAATGAGACCTTTTGGTAATGTCAGGGATTCCTCAGAGATATTTGCCACGAGAATGTGGTTGATGCGAGCGGAAATGATGGCGGGTTGTAAGAGGCAACGATTGGGGTTGGTGGACGTGGTAGTGGGGGAAAATATCATGTGAGTTTGGGGTATGGGTCGAAGGTTAACCCATTTTTGATGGCGGGGGGGAATTTGGCATTTATCTTGAACTACAGCTGGGCTAATGATGGTGGGGGATCGACTGGCGAGCAGGTGCTCGGTACGCATAAGGGGGGAAAGGTCACTTTGGTGGGGGTCACGCGTGAGGGGGGGATTAACGGCGCGTGTGGGAGGATTAGCGGGGCAAGGTGTGAGGGATTTAGAAAACGGAATTTGTTGGAGGGACTCTGGAGGGTTGGTGGGGGAAGAGTGAGGTATAGAAGATGGGTTATTGGTGGAGGACTGATGTACTGATTGGTGGTTGTTAGAAGGACGAATTCGGGGAGTTTTGTCGGTGGCAGTGACGGTTTGTTTGGAGTTTATATGGGATTGGTGGGTTTGTCTGTCATGAGAGGGCAAGTCAAGTGTGGGATTTGAAGTTTTCTAGGGGTGTGAATTGTGTGGGGGTGAAAGGGAGCTACTGACGGAAAACTGTCACAAGGGGAATTTGGTTGGTTGTGGAATAGCTGGAGATTTCTGGGGGCATGGGGGGAACATGGTTGGGTCCCTAGGTCGTCATGCGTGAGGGGAGGATTAACGGCGCGTGTGGGAGGGTCAGGGTGGTGAGAGGTGAGCGAGTTAGAAAACAGGATTTGTTGGTGGGACTGCGGAGGGTTGGTGGGGGAAGAGTTAGGTGTAGAACATGGGTTATTGGTGGACGACTGATGTATTGATTTGGGGTTGTTAACAGGACGAATTTGGGGTATTTTCTTGGTGGCAGTCACGGTCTGGTTAGAGGTTATCTGGGACTGGTGAGTTTGTTTGTCATGAGAGGGCGAGTCAAGTGTGGGGTTGTGAAGTTTTCTAGGGGTGTGAATTGTGTGGGGTTGGAAGGGAGCTACTGACGGAAAACTGTCACAAGGGGAATTTTGTTGGTTGTGGAATAGCTGAACATTTCTGGGGGCATGGGGAAAACATTGTTGGGTACATAGGTCGGCATTTTCCCTGGAAACATGTGTACATAAATATTTGATAGAATTGTGGTTACATACATCAGAGTCTGTCCTGGAAATATGGGAGGATTTATCCTGGACAGAGTTACGAGAATTGAGGGGATTACCGAGAGGGAGTTGCTTGGACTTGTCTTCTTTCGTTTGTTGAGGCATTTTTTCAACGAATTGAGTGATATTTTGAGAGAACTCGGGGCAAGGGGAGGGGTTAGAAGTTACCTTAGTGCTAGCTGCAACTTGGTAACCCTGACTCAGAGTTTGTTGAGGGGAAGGTGTTTTTTCTTTTTGTGAATAGGTTTCTGCGTGATTGGTTTGTCAGAGGCTTTGGGTTGGATTTTTTTTTTGAATGAGATCAGCCTCTGGCCGCAGTCAACCTGGGCCTGGAGTTTTTGAAGGAGGTCAAGTCCAAGGAAACCATCGTAATGTTTACAGTGGGAGGAAAATACTGTGAACGTGTGATAACAACGAGCATGGGGGGCAGGAGTAGTTACTGACAGGGGAAAAGTGTCTCCTAGGAGATTTAAGTAGGTATCAGCAGCTGAGATTAGTTCTGCTTTGGTGGTTAACAAGGGGCCAAATAGTCAGTGGTGTTGATCATAATAAAACTTGAACAAACATGACTTGGCAGCTCCCGTGTCGATTAACAAGCGGACAGGAATGGCCTTGATTTTGGCCATGTAATAAATGGGGACAGTGCGGTCAGTTATGGCGTCCCCCGCCGAGGCCATCTTGGGCGGGGGATACTTTAAAAATCCTGGGAGTCGGTATCTACCTCCTCCAGGGTTTCCTCGGTATCATCTGAGGTCATGATAGGGGCTATTTCTCCGGTGTGCATTTCCTCCATTTCTTCTTCTTGTCCCAACTCCTCTTCATTTACAGAAATGCGAGGAGTAAAGGGGCGAGGTTTGGCAGAGTCACGAATTTGATGGAGGGCACACTGAGCACTACATGCAGGGAAATCATAGGGGTTGATAATTACTAATGTAGGGTTTTTACTTTGGTAGGTGTTGTAGATTTTGTTCCGGTTGAAGATTCTGCGTGGCTGGGTAGGTTGGAACCGGGGCCTACTGGGTTGGGGCTTGCCGGAAGGGTAGGTGGGTCTGTTGTGGAAGGATGAGGATGGGTAGGCATTCTTGAATTTTGGTGGTCGGGGTGCTGCGGGTGCGTGGGAAACCTCTTTATTACAGCGATTTGGGTGGGTGCTTCTGTGCGCACGGCCAAAATACGTCGGATCGTGATGAGATCTTTTTGATATCCGACGAAATCGTGCACACGGAAATGATCTTTTACTGCTGAGGGCAATATTGATACAAGGTTGACCAGAATCTGCTGCTCTTGTTGGATTCTGGTCAATGTGGGGAAAGAAACTTTTATATGTTGGGCGATCTTATTCACTGTGGCATCTAGAACGCCTTCGAATTTAGTGTCTTGGATACGGGTGTGGGCCACGAAAACGCCCAACGAAGGCTTAATGGCTTCTATCACTATTGGGCGAATTTCGTCCCATGTGAGAGCAGGGTGCACTTGGTAGGCAACCAGGGAAACGGCTTTTCCCAGGTGCGTTAATGTCACGGCTATCTTTTCTGCATCCGTGGTATAAACTAGGTCAAGTACGGGTTTCACTATGTCCATGAACGTTTCGATCTCGTAAGTTTCTCCATCATAATGTGGGATGGGAATGTGAGAACGGTGCGCCATGATGTTATCGTGTTCTGGCTGTTCCAAACTTGCAATGTAATGCAACCTTTTATCCGAATCAAGAACCAACGCTGCCGCCAATGTTATGCCCTGTTTTTCTACAGGATTAACTTGGGTAATGTGAGTTCTAACTGACTGGGTATATAAGGCTGCATGCACAATACAAGGTATGAGGAATAGAGAACACAAAATAAACATACGGTAACAAGACACACGATCACGTTTATTGAAGATGATTAATAGGAAGCATAAGAAGGTATGAATACTCGTACAAGACAAATGATAGAAATGAACAACTAGCATTAGTGGATCTGGATGGAGCCTAGTCTCCCACTCCCAACGTTCAGGTATACTCTTCTGATCACTGGCTTGGTTTGCAAGTTTATATAATGGAAGACATCAATGTTACTTATAGATTCAATTTCACTAATTAGATTTATTACTGGCAGTTCTGGTGCACAAGTAGTAGTTCACAGACTAGAATTAGACACGCATATTTTTAGAGCACGGGAATTCTAGTAACCTCAGGGGGGTACTGATCTAAGTTTTATATTCTTATAGCAGAAATACGTAGAACACAAATCAGTGGGCGAACGTTAGATATCACTAGGGTTTTACTTCTATGTAATAATATCTGAATAGGGGTAATTACGAGAGTTAATGTCGCCTGTTAATTAATGAACACTGATACCCTTAGCACTTCCCAATAGAATGGTTGTATATGAATTATACTGGGGCAAAGATATAGCCACTTCATAGAAAGATTAATAAGCGAGTCTCTAATTAGTACTGTAACACGGTAGTACTAATAAAGTGAATCTTGGGTAGTATTTGCTTGGTCTGGTCCTGGTTATCTTGCGTCCGTGATGTTGGGGGCTAACGACTGGTTCCGCAGCCGTCCAGGGGGTCCATATGTAGGAAGTTTTCAAGACGGATCTCTTGGCGATGGTTGCTGGCTACACGCTTATATACCCACTGGGGTGTGAAGGTTATAAGGTGCACGTAGATTTCTTGTACGTGGACAGATGCTTCTATCTCAAATCTGCCACGGAGTCTGCCGGCTCTGGAACTCAAATCTCAGGAACAACACAAGGGCAGAGCTAGAGGTCAACTTAAGGGGGCCAGCCACTGGTTGGTGTCTATCTTTCAACTGATTTTACTGGGGGCTGGAGCTGGGTTTATAGGCTCGGTTTTGGACCCTGTAGGCCATAGGGATCTCGAGTCTTATGGAATTATTTGAGCTCTCAATAGATACGGGGACTAGGTAAGGTGGTGATTACTGTTGTGGCACATGGCTATAGGGAGCCTTCATAATGTGATATAACTGAGCCTTAGTAAGAAGTACTATTTTGGCTATACTGGAAGTATTGAGGGGAGGGAGACTGGATCTACTTTGCGAGGAGGACTGGGACAGCTGTGATAGGAGCGTCTCTCTTATATTGCTCAGTCTTCATTCTATGGTATAGCTGAGGTGCTAATTTGATTATCCGAGTATGCAAGAAAGGTGAATGGGTTATTGTGGGTTAATAGAAGTTAGTAAAGGGGTTAATCATGCATGGTTAGTTCATTGATAGGAAGAATTCCTGTGCTACCTGGCAATGACCCGGAAGTCAAAACAGGGGTCAGGTATACCTCCGCAGGAGGGGAGGTGCGCGCCCTCTCTCTGTGATGGTCGTCCGGCGGCTGTGGCTAGGGGCTTGCCATATCACAAGTGTTTGTAATAACCCTCTGTTTATGAGACAGATGTGGGTGTTCGTAATACCAAAACCGAAGGTGCCTTGACTAGCTGGTTTAATCGGTTGGGTTGTTAATTGCATGGTTTGCTGGATGTGGTGGAGACTGGGTTGCTAACTCTGCCACATTTATCTGGAAGTATGGCAATAGAAGTTAGTCACTGGCGAGGCAGCTAGCCTCGCACTGACGATCATTTGGTACAGGGTTGTGAAGGGGTTGTGAGGGAATAGATGGCATGCAAAGGGTTAGTAAAGTTCTAATGTTGTTCCGTCCTCCTAAGGGAAGGTAGGCTGGATAGGAGTATATATATAAAAGGTTGGAGAATGTTAGCAACGGAAAAATCAAGGATATTCAGGAGGTATGGTGGAGAGGCTAGGTCGGAAAGGAGTCGAGGAGCGTGGGGGGTTAATGAGAGGGAGAGGGTTCAGGGGGCTACGTGGAAGTTTGACCCTAAGGTCTCCGGGCGTAGGGGTGGCATTAGACTACAGTTGATATTGGAGTTTGGGGGTTAATGACAGGGAAAGTATGTTAGCCAAATGCTACCGGGGGATGAACAATACGGGGTGGTATATGAGTCTGGAAAGGATAGAATCATGTGGACTGTGGGGCTGTGGGGAAGAGGAGGTTAACTGTAGGTGTGTGCTTGACTGTGGATCAAAGTAGGGAAAAAACATGGTGTATTATTACTCGTCAATATGATGGTTATGGATACTGTTAATCTGACACTATTTCTTGCTGATCTAGTTGTTCCTGGGAACTGCGTTTTCTATGATATATACACCAAAGAAAACGACAGTTCGTAGGGTTAACTTCGGTATTGTTTCGTGGTGAAAATGCGTCGAGACAATGGTAACAGAGGGTTGTATATACAATCTCTGGTTGGGGTAAGAATTAAAGTTACTGCATGGTGGCTAACATCTTCAGTCATTGCTGGCTAGGTCTTACAGGAACAATGGTTCTATATACACTGGTGTACCCGTGGGTATCATAGTTTCTTATCAATTAGGACATGGGGTTTTAACATACTACTTCTCGGATGGAAGAACATACATAGATTTGTGGCTGTCTGAACTGGTTGGCATTGGCTCAACCTAGGGACAGGGCATGGGTGTATTAAATGAATGTGTATTCATGTTCATCATCATGTAGGTAGAGTCTGGCGGGTAAGAGGTGTAGGACACGAAGCAAAATAGAGTAGTGTGGACTGTGGATACGAAGGAGGTGATTGGAAGATGTATAACAATTGTGGAAAAGTAAATGGAAGAGATGAACACAATGGCAGATAAAGATAACTAACCTAAGGATTGAATACATGCATGAATGACGACATTATAGCCGTCGTCCTAATAAGATGATGAAACCTGGTTGGTCTGCACATGGCACAATACGACACAAGGACAGTGCCGCTATGTCGTATCAATACTGGTGGCATACTCCGGTTAATATTATATATATACACTTAGTTACTAGAAGAACAAGGCAAGGGGGGGCGACTGAGCACGGGGTACATATATCTATACTCGTCATGGAAAGGGAGATACGAGGTCTAGGGACAGGCATGGGTGTATTAACTTAAGGTGTATTTATGTTCATCATCATGTAGGTAGAGGTGTAGGACACGAGGGGTAGTGTATACACGAGGTGTGGGAAAGGTCAGTGTTTAGAAGGGGTAGGCAGGTGTGGTTTGGAGCTGCTTAACCCTGCGGGCTTCGGCCTGTCTGAACAGGTTGACTCGGTCACCTGGTCCTTTCGTTCTGTGGGCCTTTCTTTCGGGTGTTTCTGTGTGGTGTTCGCTCGTGGCTTCTGTGGTGGGCTTCTCGTTCTGGGGCATTTTAAGGATATTCAGGCTCTCCAAGGAAAAATAGATACACGATACGAATGGGCAATAAGGATATACATAGATAGTATAACTCAGTGAAAATGTTTTGGAGTCATCGTCAGCAGTGATCAGAAACCAATGCATCCTTGTTCGAAATATGACAAATATGAGGCAAATATCAGGAAGAGTGAGTAACAGAACAGCAGACATAATCTTGAAACTTTACTTAGCATTAGTGAGGCCATATTATAGGTTTGAGTCCCGAAGGGAAGAAGGAAAACCTAATATTTAGTATTGGCCCCGGAATCATTGACGATGCGCCTTACGTAGGTAATGGCCAATCTTTGAACTCTAGCTTGCTGTTCAAACTTCCCGCCCGGGGAGAACTCAAAATACGATT
This sequence comes from Paralithodes platypus, assembly GCA_032716605.1. Taxonomy (NCBI): domain Eukaryota; kingdom Metazoa; phylum Arthropoda; class Malacostraca; order Decapoda; family Lithodidae; genus Paralithodes; species Paralithodes platypus. The sequence continues at coordinate 43,168,279 of CM064521.1, forward strand.
GCCTTACATCGTGAGCGAAACGCTCTTAATAACCACTCACAGACTTGTCCTTATGATGTGGGTACCACTACTGGAAAAACTAGTAAAATAAATAAAGAATAAAAATTAAAATTAAACTCGACCTAGCTTTGCGCTTTCCATGCGTCTGCTCTTGGGTACAGCTCGCCATCTTGTTCACAGCGAGTGTTCACTCTTAATCTGCCATATCGAGACTCTCAAAAATGTAGCAGATGAATGGGAAGGGGCCAAAATCGTCAATGATTCCGGGGCCACTACTAAATATTAGGTTTTCCTTCTTCCCTTCGGGACTCAAACCTATAATTTATTAGTGGCCCCTTCATCATTGACAATGCGCCTGAATTCTCAAGACTGGAGGGGGGACATTCATCATAAACATCGGATACCACTAATAAACCAGGTAAGGTCCAAGAAAACATGTACTAATCAGATCAGTTTAATATCAAAGAAAATATAACAGGGTTACAGGCGGCGTTTCTTAAAGGAAGCCTGTGGTGTTAGCACCTTTAATTAAGTTTGATAGAACAGTTGGTGTAACACAAGAATAAACTATTCATTTAGCTTATAAATCTCAGGGTAAATGAAACATTCATTATCACCCAAATTTGTTAATATATAGGCCTACATATTCATGGCCTCAGGTACTGTATTACCAAAATATTTGTACTCTTACTCTAAATCTAATCCCTGAGATTATTGAGTATATTGGAAACCCTATTGCATCCATAGTGTTTAACCTAAAAAATAAGAAATGTTCCTGAGTAGGCTTACTTTAGCTTAAGGAACGGATTATCACATGACCTTAATACTCGTTACATTTTGTCTCACTTCAGAGGCAGGTAGAGTCCTTAGCTAGGATACTCCCCCCCCCCCCACCCCCCCCCTTTTTTACATCACAAAATCAACTTAAAACTAGACTTTCATGAGATTGACGGACAGGTAACGTGTGAGAAAGGTATGATTTGATGACCACAATTGGGTCTGCTGAATATCTTCTAGGGAGTAATTATGGAGGAATCGAAGTGATGCCGCCCATTTACGGATATCGTGTGATCTTGCCAACATGCCCAGATTACTCTCTCGAATGACTTCCACTAATAACGCAGCTAGCCGGCGTTTTTGTAATCGAACACCTGTCCGTGAAACCCAGAGGGCTCCCGCCTGTGATGGCCGGGAAGCCCGCATAAATAACCTAAGTGACTGCACTGGACACATTAAATGGTGCCTGTCACCCTGTTTCAGAGCCGGAATTTCGAACTCTGTAAATACATGATTAGAATATTAATTCTTAGCAATGAAGTTAGGAGCAGGATCAATATGTGCACCCATGTTGCGCCTTGAAAATCTTAGACAGTTTGGCTCCGAACTCATCGCCGCCAACTCAGACGCCCTGTCACCCGTAGCCAGTGCCATTAGAAAAATGGCCTTTTCTAAGTATTAGGTCAAAGGGAGGATCCTTGCAATATTTACGGGACTGAAGCATCTCAAGGGCCAGATCAAGAGACCAGGTGGGTGTGAGTTGACGAGGAGGAGCGCGAAGCTTGAAGCATGACCTCATGAAGCCCTTTTCCTCCGCCTCCGGTACAGACAGACCAGTTAAATCTAAAAATGGTGTCCTAATTGCCGTGAGGTGATTCCTTAATGTGACAACTGACAACTTTTGAACATCGAATAAGTAATTTAAATACTTAAACACCAGACCCACTGAGGACTGTTGTTGACCAGTTTCTACAAGGCATGTAGTAAATGACTTCCAGTGTGATTGGTACTGCCGTCGGGTTGATGGAGCATACTGATTAATCAACTTGTGAGTCACGGTTTCCCCAAACTGGCCTAGCCACTTGGCCTTCTGAATATCCACAAGGCGAAAGTCAGCGAGGTCTTGAGGTTTCCAATTGTCTCTAAGTGGAAGTACGAGATCGGGAGCGACACCTGGTTCTTGCACCACATTTTCAATTGGTTGTACCACACTTGAGCCGGCCATAAGGGCGCAATCATCGAGACCATGCCCCGATAATCCCGTAGTTTTTTAACTACTTTGCACATTAAGGATGCGTCTGGAGGTGGAAACAGATAAATGGAGCTCCATTTGTTCCACTCTACCAGAAATGAGTCCGGATCCCCCGCCGGAGTGAGACTCCGGCGTGTGAGGTACTGAGGGAGCCTGTGGCTTGCCTCTGACGCGAACAAGTCCACTTGTGGATGGTAGGGCTCCGCAATCAACTTTTGAAAGATGATTTGTCTGAGAGCCCATTCTACTTGAGTGCTCTGTCTCCGGGACAGAGCATCCGCCCATACATTCGCCACGCCGGGCAGATACGTTGCGTGAAGATAAATCCCGAGCCTCGCGGCTAGTCGAAATAACTTTTCCGACAACCCTTGTAACACTCGTGATCTCACTGACCCTTGCTTTTGAATGCATGTCACTGCAGTTAAATTGTCCATTCTGAAGGCTAGGGACTTTCCCGCCTGGCTCATGCCGTGCTCCTGTAAAAAGAATAGTGGGACTAGCAACTCCTTGGCATTGATATGAAGATGATTTGATGTCAACCATCGACCCTGGCCCTGATGGCCTAAGTTTGATTGGTAACCCCATCCCAGGGTTCCTGACGCATCTGAATCTACCCAAACCGTCGGGGGTGGAGCTGTCCAAGTCAAGGAGGAGTGAATAACTTCTGGCTTCGCCCAAGCCGCCAGGAGGTTGTGGATTAAGGTTGGAATTGTCCTCAGTGTTTCCGCCGGTGAAAATGAAAACACCTGTTTCCTTCCAAGATAATTCTTTTGACCTTCAGACGACCTAACGGTACCGTCAGTTGTATCCAATTGAGTGAGCCTACCAGAGATTCCCAGATCTTTCTCGTTGTCGTCCGGGAGTGCAGAAATCGGAAGAGTTTCCTGCGAAATCTCTGACGATTGTCTACGCTCTGACTCAGAGTTAGTAACTCGGTCTCCCAGATAAGGCCCACCCATTGGATTTGTTTGGTGGGAATGAGAGATGACTTTGCTAAGTTTACCCTGAACCCTAAGGTCTCTACATGGTCTAATACTAGTTGAATATGGTGAAGGCACATTATCTTGAATTGGGCTACCACTAGCCAAACTTATAGGTACCATAAAATCATGATTCCCTGTTTGAGCAATGGTAGCAATGCCTGTCGAACTAATTTTGTGAAAACTCTGGGTGCTAGATTTAATCGGGCATTCTTTGGAAGACAAACGTTTGATCCCTGTTGCGTAAGGCTAGGAACCTCTGAAAACGTTTGTTGATGGGGACATGCCAATAGGCGTCTTTTAGATCTATTGAGCACATCCAGCCCTGCGGCGGGAGTGACAACCTGATCTGATTCACTGTCAGCATTCTGAATGACTGATTGTGAATGTGGGTGTTGAGATATGAGAGGTCGATCACTGGCCTCATCTGAACACTGTCCCTCTTTGGCACCAAAAACAGCCGGGATATGAACACTGGCATTGACGTAGGACTGGGGATTATGATCTGCTTTTGTGCCATCTCTTTGATAATGGATCCCACCTCTAATGACACTCGATTGAATTCTGTGGGAAAACGTAAACGGGGTCGCCGGGACCACCGCCACGAGAGACCTTTGCGGACCACTGTCCTTGCCCATGTTCGCCGGGGCCATGCCCGGAAATGATCTCGGAAGTTGCCAGTCACATGACTGGTCTTGTCCGGCAGTGCTGCTCTTGGATCCGTCTCGCCTTGCCTTGGCACTGGGAGTGAGAGAGCCCTGTGGTGTGTCTCAGTTTTTGGAGGATGGATGTGACTCTGACTTTGGCCTGGGGGGATAAGAGGTCTTGCTACCATCGCTACCGGGTTTACCCCTGTATTGGCCCCGAAAGCCCCTCCCTCTACCTCTGAAGTTACCGCGCCCTCTGGATGCCCCGGTATGAGCAGGAGTTGTGAAAGTCTTGGCTGACTGCTTGAACTGTGACTGACCACGAAAGGAACTTTTAGTTCTGAAATTTTGTTTAGCTGCCTGCTCACCCTTGGGTTTAGAAGTGGTGGCAGGTTGTTGGTCTAGGAGAAAAGTTACTGTCCTCCATGCTTCAGTAGAGACTAACGTAGCTGTAAAAATATTGGATAGGAGCAACCTTCTACCGATCTCCGCCGGAAGTTTCTTCACCAAATACACTCTCATATCCTGGCGCGCCCGTACAGCTTCAAAGAGAGCTGTCCGGACATCGCCGAAAAATTGAATTGACTTTTGGAGGAGAAGACGTCTGGTCAGAGAAAGGGCCTTCTGAGTTCCGGCGTCCATAACCGACTCAGTCGTTCTAGCCAGAGAGGCTGCAAGTTGTTGGCTGAGTAGGTGTTGAGACGCCAGCCTCCAGGCTTTCTGTCTTAGTTTATAATCTTTGTCAATCTGAGCCTGTGTGGGGGGACAAAAAGGTTCAGGTAACTCACACAAAGATAATTTTGGGGCCTCAATGAAATCAAACATATGTTGGGGAATCCTTTCCACCTTGCCTACTGGCATAGAAAACCAATGATTGTCTTCTGCTGGAATTTGGTGACTACTTTAGTTGGTGATGGTGCTGGCAAACAGCTGGGCCTCATGTCCCCAAGCAACCCAGTGCCCATACTCCCCTCCCTTAATCTGAACTAATGAGGTCCCCTGAGAGTCCCTGCAAGGAATGGATTTTAGTTCTGGGGTCAAACCCTGCAACACTTTTAAATCATTCAACCCATCAGTTTTAGTCCAGTCCGAAAACAGTTTTCCGGCAGAAGTAGGAGGCAAGGCGGGGGATGATGAGTACACAAAAAGATCAGGATTGAAAAATTGTGGGAAGGCCTTAATAACCACATCAAGTACCTCTCCCAAATGGTTCTTGGCCCTTAATTTCTTCTTTTCACTTCCCTCTATAACCCAGTGCTCCGGGACAGGTAACTCACCTGTAACCAGGGCGTGTGCGAGGTCGGGGCGTAGTGGGGTAAGTACTGACCAAGAAGTATCCGGTCCATACAAGAATGGCATAGGGCCCTTTTTGCTGGGATGGACTTGTCTAGTGGGGGAGCTAACAAATCCGAAAACAATTTCATGTTAGGTTGCAAGAGAGCAGAGGTGCCTGGAATCGGAACCATGGGGCTGACAGTAGGGGTAGGGGGAGAAGTTACGGTAACTTGAGGATGCACCACTACTTGCCCAAGAGGTCGCACCGCCGGGGTTATAGGTGTTGTGGTAGCAGTCTGTCTCTCACTCTTAATCTGTCTCATGAAATCACACAACTCTTGCAACAGGTCCTTTGCTACAACAACCTCACCATCTTGATCAGACTGGGGCGCGGACTGTGACATCTCTGAGCCCTGCGTCCCAGATAGTTGAGAGACTGGCCATTTCCTCAGTATATCCCCCCTGTTGGTATATCTCTATAAGTGGCTCCTTCGTTAGTGATCCCGTTGACCGGGTTGATGGGGCTGGTTGAGTTTCCCACCGAGACTCATCAACCTGGGCATCGGTTTCATATATATCTGTTTGTGATTGATAGGAATCCTCGGGACCAGGCAGATTAATCAAATTTAATTCTGGGATCTCAGACATGGGGGATTCCTGAACAGGTGTATGCCGGTCTGGGGAGCTGTCATGTCTCCGCCGGTAAGAAACTACACTGCCACTTCTTTCTTTCCCTAACACAGGTAAAACGACAGGTTCCGGTGTAGGTTTATGGGGAATAGTAAATTGGGGGGAATAGCCTGAGACCTCACTAGATGTGTCTCTTGATGTCTCTCTTTTCGCTGAGGATTTCTGTCTTGATTTTGACGGGTCCTTAGCTGTCTTCCTACTTGATGAGGAGGACGTCTTATGCCGGCTCGACTTTGATTTGTCCCCGGCGGCTAATGCGGAGTCAAAGTTCGAGCGGGACCTCTTAGCCTCCTGGTCATCTGACAAGGGCGACCTTGACCTATTTCACCGGCTGGTTGAAGCTCGTTTCTCCGGCGGATTTTTGGTCCGAGGTCTCTTTCGGTGGCGGGAAGATCCCGGAAGGGGTGAGGTAACAACTGGACTCTTTAATGAATCCTCAAGAGTTTGATCATCCAACTGGAGGGATTTATGAGCCATTGTCTTACAATATGTTACATATTCAAATTTAATGTGTTGAAGGATAGCCTTACATTGGCTATCTTCATTGTTAATCAAGGCATTGCGGAGGGCTGAACATTTGGGACAAGCTTTTGATAACCACCGACCTCTCGAACGGTCTAGGCAAGGGACACGCTTTACACAGAGTAAGTGCCCCATAATCGCTAATCTCTGACAGCCCAGAGCTGCACAGAAAGAGAAAATACTCTTACCCATGATTACCTCCTCACCGCCACAGAGATATTAACCTTCCTAGGTGTTTCACTTTCGAACCTGTGTGAGAATAATGTCAAGAATCAATGCTCATAAGGACACGCTAGGCTGGAATAATTAATATAATTATATATCTCAACGTAAAAAAGAATAAAGTTTGAATACCACTTAAACAATCTTAATTCCCCTTACGTTAAACATTCCTCAGAGATGTAATTGAGTATTGTGTAGCCTATTAAGTGCTACTAATTTGTAAACTTCTTACCCAAGTGAATAACACTGACCTCATTCGTCTTGTGATACATGAATCAACCCCGGCGATCATCGCTAACACAGAATTTTGATTCTAAATCCGGCGGACAAGTCGCCAATGATAAAGCAAAACAGTCTAACTGGGAGCTACAAGATCGAAAAGGGTGAGTTTATTTCCCGGCTCAGCCGTGTTTGCGCGGCGATTGTGGCTCCCCACTTTTTAATATCGGCCGGCGTAATGTTCGTCTGTTTCAACCAAAAGAACGTTTGTTTTGTGTTATTTATTGGCGGCGTAAAAACGTGATTACGAGGGAAGGCTTCGCTGTTACCCTTCGAAACTCTAATTTATTTTTAGTAACATGCCGGGGTATCCGGAATCATACTATATGCCTTAAATAACCCAAACCAAATTCATTGCAAACCGTACCAGTCGGGGCACATTGAATTTGTCTGTCTTAGGCCAGAAGAACATTTATTGTTGGTGTTATTTTGTTGGCGGCGGAAGACGTGATTACGAGGGGAGGCTTCGCCGTTACCCTTCGAAACTTGAATTATTTTTAGTAACTTGCCGGAACATCCAGAATCATACTATATGCCTTAAATAACGCAAACCTAATTCATTGCAAACCCATACCAGTCGGTGAATACTGAATTTTAATATAGCTCAGAGTGTTTCCCGGCGGGGGAACCCCAAGGAACACCCTGAGACACGTTATTTAATGTTAAGTCTTACTTGAACCATAAAAAATCCCGCCAGAAGGGCCGACCCTTCAGTGTATATATAGGGATTAACAACGTGTACATACATGGCATGGTTATACATCATGAACAATCAATAATCAATAATTACACTCCCTAACCATATATATCTGCGACCTAATGAGGCCAACTAGATGGCAGCCCTTGGTGATGAGTTCGTCAATGGCTCAAACCTGCGATCCAGCGTCGACCCCGCTACCTGTAGAACACATGATGATACGATTGCAGAGTAGTATGGCTCCGTGCCGGATCCCTCAACTAAGTGAGAAAATCCAATGGTACTAGCCCCGAAGCATACTTGTTGCACACCCTGAAGGGACCGAGCAACAGGCTCCAGTTCACCCTAAAAGAAGCCTCATGACTAATCAGTGAACTATTAGTGGGCTAGGATAATAAAACAACACACGAGGGGCGACTTGCCTTATCACAACAAGAACACACCTTAACACGAATCCTTAGACCCAGAAAAAACAATCTCTAGGGCCCGTATTTAACACTTCAGCCTACATCAAGTCGATAATCTAACCTAACTTCAGCACTGTCATGGACAAATGAGCAAGGACTCATTAGGGACAAGGAAGGTGACGAACGAGATGCAGGCAGGAGCGTCGGGGACCTAGGTCCTTACTATGTGGGCCCGGAGAGAATAAGGAGTGAGCACTCACTGTGAACAAGATGGCGAGCTGTACCCAAAAGCAGACGCATGGAAAGCGCAAAGCTAGGTCAAGTTTAATTTTAATTTTTATTCTTTATTTATTTTACTAGTTTTTCTAGTAGTGGTACCCACATCATAAGGACGAGTCCATGAGTGGTTATTAAGAGCGTTTCGCTCACGATGTAAGGCAATCGTATTTTGAGTTCTCCCCGGGCGGCAAGTTTGAACAGCAAGCTAGAGTTCAAAGATTGGCCATTACCTACGTAAAGGCGCATCGTCAATGATGAAGGGGCCACTAATAAATAGATGTCGCCAGTACATGCATGGATTCCCCTTGACGAACAAGCAAGTGAATTACAGAATGGGTTAATCATATATTACATCCATTTCCCCGGCACTGGTGTGGGTTTTTTTAAGTATAAGATACCAAAAGTATTGGCGGTCAGAATTTGTATTTATTAGTGGCCCCTCCATCATTGACGATATGCCTATTAGTATAATAGCCTCCATTCAAGCGCCCGCGGTAGCCAGTTTGAATCTACCGCCGCGGGGAGAACGGAGTACCCTTCATAAGGGTAACGCTTATTCTCTTATGGAATCGTCTTATGATTGGGTACTCGCTACGAAAAAACTTCGTAAATAATAAAAAAGAAAAATATACATAATAATTGTTATACTATAGCTTTCCATCTCGTGGATTTCTTGTGCGGGCTTCCTTGACGCTGCTCCCTGAGTCGCCATTCTTCCTTCCTCTTCCCGCGTTCGTACCGAGAGGGTGGGCGCCACTGTGCTCCGCTTTATTCGTCGTTCTCTCCCTTTCTCGTGAGTCCTTACTCATTTGTATATATCTGAGTTGTATTGAACAAGGTTTAGATTAGCTAGCACTGGCTACCCCATTGGTACGCCCGCAGGAAGTGTTAATATAGGGTACTATTGTACAGGCGCCTACGAGTCCCCCAGGATCTGCGCATCATGTATTTTAAGTGTTGTTTTTTTCTATGCGCCTTAGTTTTTGCTTAACTATTCGTTAGGAAGCTACTTCGATGCGAGATTATGCTTCAGGCCGTCTTTATGAGACAGTTGCATTATTGTTATTAGCAGGCGCTCTAGTTTAAGGATTGCCACACGTGGTGTGGAATCTTCTAAAGTCCGGGTCTGCGTGTGGGCCCCTTTCGTGGGCCTCTCCACTGTATGCTGCTGTTGCTGGGTCTTCAGGAGGTTGGGTAGCTGCTGAGTTGCGGATTTCTACGAGCCTCGTGGCCAGCCTCAAGTAGGGGTCTCCGGGTAAGGCTAGGGGTTATTATTTTATGAATAAAATTACTCTATATGTTATAGCCTAAGTGTTTCCCTGAGTTTTGCATGTGGATTTTTACATGTTACAGGGAATCAGGAGACGTCCTGATGGTGTGGGTTTTCAGGGGTGTATGACTTTCACAAATAAGTCAGCACCTCTGAAATTTTGGTTCGTTTTTCCGGCGGCTTTCAAAGCCGGCCGCCTGTGCTCGTCCAGCGGACGAGTAAGGAACTTACCAAATGTCCCGGTGTGGTATGCATAAACCACAAAAACCTTCCCGGCGGAAATGTGATTCCAAAGGGAACTTCCCGGCGGAAATGTAATTCTTAAGGGAACCCAACTCGGCCCGCCGAGGGAACTCGCCCTGACCAATAGCCTCACGCAGCAACTGAGTACGCCCGGCGCACAGTTCAGTGGGTAACACTGACAGCGAGTCAGTGATAACAAAAGCGTGGACATATACTATCTTCTAGTCTGAATAGTCATTGATAGTAATAAGCTTACGGTTCTTGGGCCAGTGACACTTGGTCACACGTAAGCAGTTCTAAAATGGGAGAAAAACCTAAGGTTTTTCTGGGTTAGTCCAGTGGAAGGTTAGATTAGCAGTGGCTATAACTAATTTTCCGGCGGACTTAAGATAAAGGTAGAATGTGTTATCACCTCTCAGATTATCCTTATGAGCATTGATTCCTGGAAATTTCTATTTCCAGATCACAACACTACAATAGCGGACCGGCGGCAGGAGTCAAGCCGATTACGGCGGGGGGGGTCCTTTAGCTTCATCATGCCTCGGTTTGACTTATGCGCTACTCCTACCTGTTCTCTTTTACCAGTATTCGCACATAAACTTTGTATTAAACGTGTTTAAGTGCCTTGATCGTTCACAGAGCTTATGGGTGTCGAAAAAATGTGTCGTGTGCTCAGAGTTAAGAGCGGCACTGTTCGACAAGAGAGACCTTTCATGCTTAGCAGCACTAAAAGAGATAAAGAACCTTTATAATGGATACACGAAAGATGTGGCCCATAAGGCATTACACTGTGACGATTAGGCCCATTGAGATCATCTTGTAATTAAATCTCCTTTAGTAAAGTCAACCCCGGCCAAGTCAACAAAACTAAAATCGAAAACTAAAGTCCTTCCCAAAGAACTGGTGGGTAGTAGTAGTGACAGCGAAAGTGCCGAGGAGACCCCCCCCCGACCGGTCGAAGAGGAGGCGGTCACCTTCGCCGAGGACCAAGTCCCGGTCCAGATCGAGGTCCCCCCGGAAACAGTCTCGTCATTCGTCAGTAGAGTCGTCTAGGTCGACTAAACGGCGTAGGGAGGAATCTGATTCTTCGACACAATCTAGTTCAGGACATAGAAGTGCCCGCACGGATGTAACGCAGCCGCGCCACCAGCCTCCACCGGGGTCGCGGCCAGTCCCCCCCACCTCTGCTTCTGTGTTTCCTAACGTTCAATCAGGCAACCCGGAGGCAGGGACGGGGGGGGATGAGTCGGGTCCTAGGGATGGGAATAGCCAATCTTTGAGTGAACCACAAGACTTTGCCTTCGCTATACCTTTTTTTTTTTTTTTAAGAGACAATGAACGGAGGAAGGAAAAACACAGATAAAACAAAAAGGTCCATGTGCCTAAAGGCATCCTCCATTCATAAAATGTTTGTAAAAACTGGATTTAAACATTTGTAGATTGTAAGTTTGTGGAAAGCAATTCGAGGGAAGTGAATTCCAAAGAGTAGTAGCTCTGGGGATAAATGAATTCTGATAAGCAGAAGTTCTGCATTGTGGAGGAGAAAGTGTAAATTCATGGGCGCTCTCAGCTGCCCTAGTTCTATGGGGAAAGATGTGGAGAGGCGGCACAATTGAAGCAAGTTCCTCGGAACAATTGCTGTGAAAATATCTGTAGAATAATGCAAGGGATGCAACGTTTCTTCGTATGGATAATGTAGGAAGGTCCTGTGTGATTGCAGGGTTATTGATTAATCTAATAGCTTTATTTTGAATTTTGTCCAACTGCCTCAATGCAACCACTCCACTTCCACCCCACAGAGGTGAACAGTAATTCATCTGAGAACGCACATGACTTTTATATATTACGGCCAACTGCTCGAACTCTGTACAGGAGTCCCAGTTTTTTAGAGGCATTCTTAGCAATGCTTCTAACATAATGTGTCCAGCTCAAGTTAGTAGTTAATGTTACACCGAGAATATCAATACTAGGGGAAGTGGGAATATTTACATCATTAACAAATATATGGGAGTCAGTGAGATTCTGTCGGTTAGAAAATTGAATGTACTTGGTTTTCTGTGCATTAAAGGAAACTAGATTCTCTTGTCCCCATTCATTAATTCTAGAAAGGTCCTGGTTCAGAGAAATTGCAGTGTTTATTTTTGAATTTATAAGATCGGGTTGGGTGAAAGAATTGGTAAATGTGAAGGAACTGTGGAGTGTTGAGTCATCTGCGTAGGAATGTATTGGATTATGAGTGGTAGATATGAGATCATTGATATAAATGAGGAACAGAGTTGGGGCCAAAACTGATCCCTGGGGAACACCAGCATTTATTGAGTGAAATTGAGAATAAAGGCCATCTACCATTACACGTATTTTTCTGTTATGAAGATAAGAAGAAATTAGTGGAACTAATGATGCAAGGCCGTAGTGTGACATCTTCGACAATAAGGATTGATGCCAAACTCTATCAAATGCCTTTGATATATCCAGTGCTATTGTATGTGTTTCACCATGTTGGTCTGTAGCTTGGTTGATTTGATGCGTAAGAAGGCAAAGAATGTCTGCAGTTGATCGACATCGTCTAAAACCATATTGCCTATCACTGATTAATTTATTATTCTCCAGATGCTTAATTATGTGATTATTTAATATAATTTCAAAGACTTTGCCAAGAGTGGAAGTTATAGCTATTGGTCTGTAGTTTGATGGATCTGAAGAGGCACCTTTTTTAGGAACTGGATGGATGTTTGCTTCTTTCCAGGGTACTGGGAAGCATGAGGTATGAGTACACATGTAAGGGGGGGTTTTCGTAGTCTTTACCTTTCTTTTCTAATGTTCCTGTAGGACTTTGCTGTTACCCCCACCTTATTTATTATTTCCTGTTCATTCCATTATTGTGTTTCTTCCTTACTTGATGATTGGTCCAACTTATTACTCTGGTAGCTTAATGGCCGTTGCATGCACGGAAATACAGGTGAATGAATGCAAATGGTCTAAATGACACAGGATAAATAAAAACACAATATACCGTTTGGTATTCTTAACTATATTAAAACACTGTAAAGAGAAATACACTTTTCACTGTGATACACAAATCAATACGATTATTACTTTAGTCAACCACGGAATATATCGGTATTATTGGCGCAATGAACTACTTCTTATCAACACATCAAAGTTAACTAAAACCCTTCAACAGGTGACCCCAAGGCCACTACCCTAGTAAACACACACTCGGTCACTAGGTTCATACGGCGTACAACAGCTCACAATGAGGTGAAGGTTAGCTCAAGGCTCAATAACACCAACAGCATCCTGTCTCAGTACCGCCACTAGGTCATGTCCACTGGGGTGGACACAGGACTCTCTGCACCTGGTACTTCTCCCTGGACTTCGCTCCTGACCTGGGACCTGGTATTAACATTACCATTAATAAAACTGACAACATTCTATATCTTAATTTATATCAACATTACAAAAGTGGTCAAATGTATCAATTAAGAGACAACAAAAGGAGGATGTAAATTATTGGGTTACAGATAAAATTTACTTAGTTGACCCTCAAAAATATATAAAGAAAAAATTGTCCAAATAGAAAACGGAGGGATGGAGATAGATATAATTTACTTAGTTGACCCTCAAAAATATAATGGTTTAAAATAGAAAACGGAGTGTATACACACACACACACGACTCAGGAATGTGGGCTTACATTAAGTTACATACATGATATTGAACTCGACATACGGGATCTTATTGCTGTGATAATACTACACTAACATAATACAATTAACATATTATCTTAATACATAATAAGGTTGGCAGGAAAAATAATATGGAATTTGAAATCTAAATGAGTAATTATCAGACGGAATGAATAATTTCACCTTCGACCAAGACAAAGGATGTCGTATAATTTCGTAGTTACATATAAGAAACTGGGCTTAAAATTGGTCTCAAAACTTATCTTAAATACTTCACAATTCACTTTAACTCACCTTCAACTGAAGGTTTTATCTAAACACAACACAAAAGGAAATGTATACTGAGTTAAGCCAAATATTTCCCCTTAGTCCGCCCGAGGCTGGCGACTGGGAGGGAATGACGCTGGCACTCTCGTCTCTAGGCTCTGTAGGACTCGGGGTCAGCGTCCTTTGTCACAACAATAACCATACCTTGATTAAATGAGCTCCTCAACTTACTTAGAGTCTAATAAAACTTTCAAAGGATAATTGAATTACTTTTATATGATGCAACGAATTTCAGGCACAAACATGTTAACTATTACTTACGATATCCTAGGTAAGACTATAGTTTTTAAGTTGGAGGTAGGACTCATAAATTTCCACCTGTCAAACCCCCTTGAGGTGGGCACTTGTCGCTAAGGCCTCAGAATCAGGGTGTCACACTAGAGACTCGGTTCAAGCAATTATTAGGCCAAATATCAGCATTATACTAGATTCACAAAGTTAAAGTTATGCTTTGCAATTAACTTTATACACCTGGAAGTGATTAAATGGCCAAAACAAGTAAATTTCATTCTAATTCCAAAACAACATTGCTCCGATTGTGACACCCCTTTTCTAAACTTAATATAACAATACCAAACAATTATATTTAATATGTAAAGTTAGAATAATGACCCTCATACCTATTAGACACCATTGGGCCTATTTAATTATTTCTTTCTAGTCATTACAATTTAATATATGTCAACTGATATCTTAATCAAGATAATAACATAATACAGAACATTTCACCTAATCTCAACACTGACTGGGTCATTATTGGGCTTAAAGTGAGTGAACAGAAAAAGTCTTGGTGTAAATATTGCCAAAATTAAGCCTAGTCAATTTAGACCCCTTACACACAGACGGAATTTTTTTGCCAATACAGGAGCGAGCACCAAGGAGCAATTCTTAAGTACTATTGGAGGAATTTCATCTGGACCAGGAGCCTTATCTACTGAGAGATTCTGCAAAATAGTTTTGACATGTCTGGTGTGGATCTTAAGTGAGGGAATTTCAGGCGAATTAAAATTAAGTACAGGGACATCTTGATTTATTTCATCTAAGGTTGAGTTGGTGGAGAAAATATCCGCAAGAAGGTTAGCTTTACCTCGTGGGTCACTTACAAGATTGCCAGTCGGAGATTTTAATGGTGGAATGGATGAAGCAGTAGTGAAGTTGGATTTGAATGAGTTAAGAGTAAACCTAATTTAACCTAAGTTAAATTTTACACCACGTAGGGCTCCGCCGGTTGTGTCGAATAGGGTATTAGCAGAAAACTATAGAGGTGCTCCGACTTGCACAAACCAGACTTATGATAACTCTCAGGTGATACCGGACTCCTAACCACCTGCGGGGCAGGGAGACAGTCAGAGCCCTCACAGATATGTAATAACCAGGGCACGGCTAGGGACAGTGTGAATCTAGATACAATCCCCTCGTCTGTCCCAGATCTAGCGTGGCCACTAGATAATCAGGTACCTAAAACCCGGCAATGAACGCCGGAGGTGATTGAACTAACAGGGGAGCCGGAGGACGCGGATCTGTCCTCGGCTCAACAAGTGAACAATGAGGAAGAGTCGGAAGAGAGCTCTCAGTCCTCTAGGGGTTCCCATAGCAAATGTGTTACTACTGAAGAACTTAATGACATCCTACATAGGGTTATGCAACAGTATGTTCCGACTAACCAAGGTCCTTCCACTAGTACCCCGGTAGCTCCCCCGATTGACTCTACGGTACGGCCCTTAGAACCTACCGGCATTAAAACTCCCCAGGCCCCTTTGCCTCCGCTTAACGTAACTCCGACAACCACCACAGCATGTAGCACAACGGTGCCTGCCTCCTTGACTACCTCTTGTGGGGATCGGTTTTTACACCATACCCGAAAGAGGATTTATGGAGCTCCGATCTTACTCTCAACCATCTGAACAATTTAACCAGCACACCTAAACTTCGTTAAATGCGGAAATAGCCTCACGAAAATATCATGCCCTGGTGGGGGCACGAACTCTCGACCCTTGGGTGTGAGGCAGGCACCTTACCAGTTAGACCAATAGAGATATCCCACTTGGCCTGTTCGGCTCAGGGTATTTCCGCATCCGAGGTCTGTTTAGGCTAGCCTATTTTCACTGACTTTACACTACTTCACCTTCCGGGAAGCGAAAGCTCCGAACAGAGAGGAACGAACAGAGAGGAACAAGCTTGAGCCGAATCGACCGAGAGTCCGTCAGAGAGATGAACGGGAATGGTGAGTCAACTTCACTGAGCGATGCTACACGCACCTACAAACTGCCCAGTTGGCAACTCGCTTGGGCGGCTGGCAACTCCACAACCCAACCCAATCGAGTCTCACAACACTCCCTGCTCTCTCCTATCCTCTTCCTTGTCCTGTGGGGATCGGTTTTTACACCATACCCGAAAGAGGATTTATGGAGCTCCGATCTTACTCTCAACCATCTGAACAATTTAACCAGCACACCTAAACTTCGTTAAATGCGGAAATAGCCTCACGAAAATATCATGCCCTGGTGGGGGCACGAACTCTCGACCCTTGGGTGTGAGGCAGGCACCTTACCAGTTAGACCAATAGAGATATCCCACTTGGCCTGTTCGGCTCAGGGTATTTCCGCATCCGAGGTCTGTTTAGGCTAGCCTATTTTCACTGACTTTACACTCTAAGGTCCGTGTAATCACAGACGTTACTCCTCCCCCTCTTGACAAACTCCCACAGAGGAGAGGCCCTATGCCTCTCCTATATGGGCCAGACTCTTCATGGATTCCGGCTGTAGCACAAAAACCACACATGGCACAGCAAACCGTCTCGGGGGAGCTTCCGGTCCCTAGTGAATGGACCATTGAAGTAAGTAAGAGCAAGAAACTTAGAGCGAAGGATGTGAATGGTAAATTATTAGATGTTACTATTAACCTGACAAGCGCGATATGACAGTAGGTGCTAGGGTAGTTATTTGTGCATTTCTAGCCCTGGATTCTGACAGAATTCGTTATATTTACAATATAAACCATTATTTGTTTTCGGTATGCTTTTATTTTACATATATGATGTATATATGAACCTTCAAGAGTGCTAAAATAAGTGGGAAAAGCATTTGGGTGGTGAAAAACGAAGATATTGGCCACCCGGTCATAATCTCAGGCGAGAGAGAGAGACAGGCAGCCCTCCCCTCTCGCTGTCTGGGAGTCAACTGAGAAGAGCGGGGCGGTGTGTGCCGGTGTCTGGGTGTTGCATAACGATCTTTTATGCAACCCACTTGTGCTACATTATCGCGGGAGAGAAAAATAACCGATAAATGATGATAATAAGAGGAAAAATAGGTGATAATTGAGGTGGGGAGGGAGGGGGGAATAAGGTGGGGAAGGAGGGGAGGGGGGTGGGTGAGATTTACATGGATGAGTACTGGAGGGGAATTATCTCACCTAGAGACAAATTCCTTTGTTTTGATAGGCCCTTTTTTTTTATGGAAGGCTTTTTTTATGGTCCTGCTTCCGTGAGGCCTATCGCGTTCCCTATAGGAAGCCTTCCGTGAGGCCTATCGCGCTTGCCGGGTTAAGGCCATACCCACTGTTTACAGTCTGGATTTTTTCGTTGTTACGAACTGGCACTCGGGTACACAAGGGCTCTCAATCAGGACTCGAATACGGCTCGCTGCCACAACGGAAACACACGATCCCAACCCCTGAGTACTGCCAGCTGAACAAAAAACACCAATACCCTCCAGAGTTCAATCTGCTATAACGGGGTATACAAGAACTCGGTACTAGTGTTCAACAACAGACTAATAAAGAGACAGGAATTATCTAGTCTGGTCAACAATCAAACAATGAAGTAAGAAACAACAACACCAAAGAATAGTGTTGGCCGAAGCCGAAGTAATCCACCCTTGACTATGAACTTAAGAAGTCCACCACCCTCTACTTCGGATCGGCACTATTGCGTTACGTTAATTAATAGTCCTTAAGCATCGAGTAAGGAATCTTCTGAAAAAAGTTAGATGCTTCTCGGATGCTCGTAAGAAGTACGTATCGGATTTTGAACAGTAATTCAATAAGCAAAAACACTGGCAATTAAATACTATTAAAGGCTTAAATTGGCATAAGAATAATTAAAAGAATATGCAATAGTAAATGGCAAACATTAAAAGGAAGTACTCCGCAAATGCAACGGCAATAGCCTACTCGGATTGTGCTCGTGGGCCACTAATCACTAAAGCAGCCAAGCTTGCAACACATGAAATCAATAGTGCATAAACAATATCATACATAAGGAAAGCTTCAATACTATTCTGTATCTACTAATCGAGTAAAGTCTAGCTGGGGTACTGTAGGCAAAAAGGTAGCAGTGACTGAGCAAAAACGGCTCGTAGCCTAGCGAAGTCCTCACGACTGTTTAAAGTATTACATTAAAACTAACAAGTGCACTTTGAGAAATCCAGATCCCTTGTATCTGGTTTTCTCCCGGCTCCTTGACAAAGTAAAAACAAACTGTTAATAAAATACAGGGTGGTTAGGCTCTTGCCCTCACGCACTGTAAATTATTAACTCAACACAGTCAGCCGCGAAGACAACCTAGGCTTCACTGAACCGAAACGAGTATGCAGGTTTATCGCTTCACCACTGCATCAAACAACAACTCGATTGGGTTCTAGTCATGTGGTGATGGGCTGGTCTATCAGAGTGAGAACTGAGCAATCTCTGCCATACCCATAGCTTACTCTGACTGTTCCTTTTACTTATATATTTTCTAGATCTCAAGTGACGGCGTCTCTAACGTGGATTGACCTCCCAATCTACCAAGATTGGAAACCAAAGCGTCACATTTTTCCCTTGCCCCTCAACTTTCTCTTCATAATTGCTGAGGGACACAGGGCCCTGGGTGGGGCTTTGGTTACCTGGGCATTTCCGCACCCTCCTCAGCTCCCCGCCATGGAGTGGCTTCGGTCACCCAGGCTTTATTGTGGTCGGCGGGGAGGGTTCTGTGGGGGCGCTCGGTTATGGCCCTGGCCTTGGGGCTGTTCGGCCAGGCAGCTTGGGGAACAACAACAACAACAACAACAACAACAACTCGTAACACAGAAAAGCCTTACCCCAGTCTAGCATTACCTAGACTAGCAGAAAACAGGAATAATAATAATAACACACAGGGAAATGCATATACAAGTGCAACAAACATAAATCAATCCTATTCTAAGTCAACCCTTCCAAAATAGGCTATCTAATAGGCAAGTATCTCGTGAGAACTCAAGCGATAATACGTTGGCTGACTAGCTCTGCAACAACGGGACCATGGAAGTTAAACAGGGCAGGGAAAAGAGGAGATAAGAATGTAAGGTAGTAGAGAAAGTTCCCATCAGTCAGAAGAATATATATAGTTAGCAAGGGAAATGAGAAGTCGCTCTGCCTAATGAGTTCTGATGAAAAAATGGCTAGACTTCCCTTTTATACCCGGCCCTCTAGTGAGCCCAACGTGAACTACTAAGGACCGCCCACTGACAACCATTACGTAATTTCTCTCTCTCCTCTGGGATACACAAAGGCTCCCCTAGTACTGAGGGAGGGAGGAATGCGAGTGAGTTAGGCCCACCTCCCGCCTGGCGCACCCACTGACCCCCAACTGTGGCTGTTTCTCTTCCCATCATTACAAATAAGTTTTACACACAATACTTATAACTAATGATATAAAATAGAACTCGTTGACTCAGATGAAAACAAAATACATATTCATAATACTTATAGTACAACGGCTCCCATGAACTAAGTTAGGAAACTCTACATAGACTACAGCCAAAGTTCCTGCCCTGACGATCCTAGCGAGAGTGGGGCATGACTAGGCGTTCTGTACAGCATGCTCACACGTGGACATGCGTCACACCTCCCCCAAGATTTTACTCGCTCAACCCTGAGCTAAAATCTGACAAACACAGAACCCCATCAAGCCCCTCACACCCAGCGACCGCATGGCACTAAAACAAAGCTGAGTTTATCACCAAAACACATCTTATTATTAAAAAAAAAAAAATCACATTTTATAACTCCTCCCAACAATAGCAAAAAGACACAATATCATGCTCCCAGAGCGAGCTTACAGCAGCTCAGCCGTTTGATATTTCGTGGACTACTCAAACTATAGGCTATGACAAACTTATACGATTACCTATATCAAAAGAAAGAGTTTTTATATGATTTTTATATTTTAATATGTTTTTCCCGGCTGCCCTATAAGGGCAGCCTATTTTCCTCCACTCAAACCCACACACCTGTGATAGCCTACGACTGATCATCCACCCTTGATAAACAATCCGCGATCACATTGTCACATCCAGCAATATGACGGATGTCCAGGTTATACTCCTGCAACATCAAAGACCACCTGGTCAGTCTCATATTGCGATTGTGAAATTGATTCAGGAATCTCAAAGGGTGATGATCAGTGTATATAACCACGACTGGGCCATAGGCTGGAACATACACCTCGAAGTGCCTGAGCGACAGCACAATCGCCAGTAATTCCTTTTCTATTGTAGAATAGTTCTTTTGTGCAGCATTGAACTTCTTAGAAAAGAAACTTACTGGGTGTTCCACACCTTCATTGTCTGTCTGTAGCAAGACGGCACCAGCCCCTACACCACTGGCATCTGTTGCCAGCTGAAAAGGCCTGTTAAAGTCTGGGGCCCTGAGTATCGGGTGAGTACATAGCAAATGTTTCACCAAAGTGAAAGCCTTTTCACACTCAGGTGCCCACAAAAACTTTTTGTCTTTAGATAACAAATCTGTGAGAGGTGCCAACACCGTTGAGTAACCTTTTATGAAGCGTCTGTAGTAGCCTATCATACCCAAGAATCTCATAATCTGCTTCTTGGTTGTTGGGTGCGGACATTTATTGATAGCCTGTACCTTGTTCTGAGGAGGGCACACCTGTCCCCTTCCCACTACAAACCCAAGGTACTGCACAGTGGCTTTTACGAAGTCACACTTTGCCAAATTTACTACCAGACCTGCTTCACTAAGTTTCCGGAACAAGGTCTCAAGGTGCTCACAATGGCTCTCAAAGTCGTCATCATAAATGATTACATCGTCCAAATATACGGTGCAATTTGGAATGTCCTTTACAATTTCATTCATCAGGTTCTGAAACGTTGCTGGTGCATTCTTAAGTCCGTAAGGCATAACATTGCACCGGTAGGTACTCCCGTCCACAACAAAACCACATACCTCTTTAGCACGCTCGGACAAAGGTACTTGCCAGTAACCTTTTACTAAATCTACTTTAGACAAAAAACGAGCATTACCAATTTTGTCAACACTATCATCAACCCGAGGAAGAGGATATGGGTTAGTTGGAGTCAAACCGTTTAACCTACGGAAATCAATACAAAAGCGTACCTTGCCATCTGGCTTAGGCTGCAGTGTTACGGGGGAAGTCCACTTAACTGTGTCTTTCTCTATCAACCCTCTACCGAGCATATACTCCAACTCATCCCTCAGAGCTGGTAGTTTTATGGGGGGCACACGGTACGGGATTGACTTAAAGGGTATATGGTCCCCCACGTCAACATCATGCATAGCCTGAGTAGTGAGGCCTGGGTGTTCAGCAAATACAGTGGGGTATGAACCGAACAACTGACGGATAGCATCAAACTGCGGCTCAGGCAAATGAGCTATAGCCTCGTCAGCCCTTAGGCTCGAGTTCCCCGCCCACTGATCCGCTGAAACATGTTGATCCCAGCTATCCTCCTCTGAAGCTTGACTGTCCCCCTCTGCTTCTCCACCACGGCCGCAAGAAGCCAACACAGGGACAGTGAGAGGCTCAGAGGGGCGCCTCACATACTCTTTAATAAGGTTCACGTGACATAACTGGTTCTTTTTCCTCCTGTCTGGAGTGGCAACAAGGTAATCTAAGTCTGAAATTTTTTCTACAATTTTATAAGGTCCAGTGTACTTCGCAGAGAGGGGGTTACCAACCAAAGGCAACAAAATTAATACCTCTTGTCCTACAGTGAACTTCTGGAGCCTCACTTTGCGATCATACCTGTCCTTCATCAAAGCTTGTGATTCTGTCAAATTTCTACCTGCCATCTCCAGACTCTTAAGCATGCACTCACGGCTTTCAAGCACATACTTTAATAATGGACAAGGCTGCACAGTCCCCTCCCAAATTTCTTTCAGCATGTTAAGGGAGCCCCTGACACGGTGTCCAAAAATCAGCTCGTTTGGACTAAATCCCAGGCTCTCACCAGGTACCTCCCGAGCAGCAAACAGCACATAAGGCAATCCAAGATCCCAATCCATACCGTTGTCAGCACAATAACACCTGAGCATGCTTTTAAGTGTAGCATGCCACCGCTCAAGCACCCCTTGACTCTCAGGGTGATACGCTGACGATACTACTGCTCGTATCCCATGCTGTTGCATTGTTTGCTTGAACATGTTGGAGGTGAAATTAGATCCCTGATGAGACTGAATCTCCTCCGGGTACCCGTACCTTGAGAAGTACCACAACAAGTTACTGACTAACGTCTTAGCCATTCCATTTTTCATAGGGTATGCATCGGGGTATCTAGTGGCAACATCCATTATGGTTAACAAAAATTTATTTCCAGCCTTAGTGGGAGGGAGTGGACCAACCATGTCAACAATAATTTTACTAAAGGGTGGCCCAATCACAGGAATAGGGTGTAACGGAGCCTTAGGAATAACTTGGTTCGGTTTCCCGACACGTTGACAAATATCACATGAGTTTATCCATGACTGCACATGAGACTTCATCCCCGGCCACCAAAACAATTTCCCCAAAGCCGCCACCGTTTTCTTGGCACCCAAATGTCCTGATAATGGAGAATCATGAGCCAACCTAAGCAAACTTTCCCTGCAGCCCTCTGGCACGACCAGCTGGTCAACTGTACCTGATCCGCCCTCCCAGTTCCTTTTAGGATCTTGATATCGGTGGTATAAAATTCCATTAACGAAACAAAAATCCCCTGCCTTTGCATCCCTATCTTCTTCTAACTCCACAGCCCCATTGGTACACTGCAAAACCTCTGGATCCTCTAATTGCAACTTTCGAATGTCTGTGGGAGCCAACATGTCTAACTGCTTGGTCAACAACTCATGCCCTCCCCCAACATCCAACTTAGACATCCGGTTTTCTCGCTGCAGGTAACGGTGCTGTCTCTGAGTCTCTGCCTCCTCCACTACTTTATCAACTGTGTTAGGCACTGGAGTTACAACAGACTCGGTCAAAGGTCCTGCTATTGGGTCTTTTGGGAGAGCCACTGGTTCTAAACTCTTCAAAATTTTCCCAGCCTTCCGCTTCTCCTTAATTCCCTTCCTCCGCTGTTCTGTGGCCTGGGAAATAGGCTGTGATACCTTAAATGCTTGGGAACGAGTTACCACACATCCCATCTGTTGGCGTTGACAACTCACTACCCACTCTTGTTCCTTCCTACTCACGTCGGCCGGCCTCTTAGCAACGACTAAGGGTGGAACGTCTAAAGTAGGCACCGCAAAGTCGTTGCCGAGAAGAAGGTCGACGCCCTCCACTGGCAATTTCTCAACGATCCAAACATCTAAGTCCTTAATCACACCATCAACTTCCAGCTCCACACGAACCAACGGGTATGACCTGGTCGCATTAATACCCTGAACAACAACCACCCGTGCCGCATTAATTGGTCGCCCCGTGAAATTCTTCAAAAGTGTCTGTGAAGCTCCAGTATCACGCAAAACTTCCACCTTATGCTGGCAACCCGCCCAACTTACCCTACCGGTCCCTCTATGGGCGCAAAAGACATCACGGACAGGGGACGAGCCTTCCTGAGTCTTATACATAGCCTGTGACCCTGCCGCTGGCAAACTACCCTGGGTAAATCCAGACGACATTTCAGCCACACCTATGCTGCGCACCAAAGACACGGTTGCAGTTGGCGGCTTACTAGGACAAGATTTTGCATAATGCCCCTTCTTTCTACAATGAAAACATTCCACTTCCCCTATCGGTCTCTTCTGATAAGGGGCGGAGTTCTGACCCTTCTGTAATGGGATGGCTGTAGTCTTTGGTTCAGTCCTGGTATCTTGGCTTTTAAACTGAGGTTTATATCTATAGTGATTGTCCTGAGCTCGAGGGTTTGGAGTATCGCGCCCCTTGGGAACTGCATCAACACGCTTTACAGATTCACATCCTCTGATTAGCGACAACCTGAGGTCAGCCATCTCAGCTGCCTCTTGAAGAGTTCTTGGGTTCTTTTCTTTAATATTTAAAGTCATTTCTGCACCAGTACACTTATAAAACTGCTCGAGCAGAAACAGCTCAGTCAACTGTTCTGCCGTCTCAGCTTTCTCAGAACATGTCCAGTTTTTAAGTGCATCTTTTAAGTCCCGGGCATGTTCAAGAAAGGTCGCCTCCCTAGTCTTTGTAACACCCCGAAACTTCAATCGATATGTTTCCGGTTGCAACTCGTATGCCCGTAGGACAGCTCTCTTCAATTCTGGGTAGTCAATGCAAGACTCTAAAGGCAGTGCATCATAAGCCTTCAGACCCTTACCCGTAAGTCTTGAGGAGACTAGAGCTGCCCACTTCTCTTCAGGCCAATTATGCTCCCTACACTTCTTCTCAAAACGATTAAAAAATTCTGTGACTTCAGTTTCACTAAATACCGGCACCAATTTGACTAAGTGGGCTAAGGACTGTTCTCTTACTTGGCCCTCACGGCCCATCCGAGTCCCTGTCGACTCTGCACGAGTCTTATCTAAATCTAATTTAGCACAATATTTCTCTGAGTCGTACCTAAGCTCAGCCTCATGCCTCCTGGTCTCATCCTCCTGCCTCCTAACCTCAATCTCATGCTTCCTAGTCTCATTCTCCTGCTTCCTAGCCTCAATCTTAGCAAGCTCAAGTCTAAATACCATATCTGGAGACAGGCAGGAAGAGGGAGCTGCCACTACTGAAGGAGGGGGGCAAAAACTGGGGAACCACCACGTGCACCACCCGAGGGCACTCCAATCTGCCAATTCTCATCCCTCTGTGGGAGAGTGCTAACCTCCGGTAACTGAGTGGACGGCACTGCGGGAGTCGAGTGAGAGGGGATCTGGGGAGGAACCCCCCCAAACGCCCTCTCCTCCGAAACCCCATGTCGCCCACGCAACACCCAGGAAATCAGCTCCCCCTTGGACATCCCTGCTACATTGGAAATGCCCAAAACCTTGGCTATCAGGTGCAAGCCACAAACATCCACCCCAGTCAGCCTCTCCTCCGTCACGTGGTACCGCTTACTCACAAAAACTCTAGCATCCTCCTCACTGGTTACTAACGGCACACCTTCAAATGACATCTCTCGCTCATCGTCAGTGCTAATGCACGACATACTGAAGTCCACAAAAAAATTCTCGAGACAAAAGTGTTAAACTTCCTATGCAAGCACAAATTACTAAATTAACTGGAGTCTCTTAAATGCTTTACTAATTGCCATACAAAAAAAATATTCTTCAATATGCACGCTAAAATACAAACAAACAAATGTTGTACAACTCCGCAAAAATTTATACTGTTCACAAAATCCTAAGCAAGGTCGCCATTTGTTACGAACTGGCACTCGGGTACACAAGGGCTCTCAATCAGGACTCGAATACGGCTCGCTGCCACAACGGAAACACACGATCCCAACCCCTGAGTACTGCCAGCCGAACAAAAAACACCAATACCCTCCAGAGTTCAATCTGCTATAACGGGGTATACAAGAACTCGGTACTAGTGTTCAACAACAGACTAATAAAGAGACAGGAATTATCTAGTCTGGCCAACAATCAAACAATGAAGTAAGAAACAACAACACCAAAGAATAGTGTTGGCCGAAGCCGAAGTAATCCACCCTTGACTATGAACTTAAGAAGTCCACCACCCTCTACTTCGGATCGGCACTATTACGTTACGTTAATTAATAGTCCTTAAGCATCGAGCAAGGAATCTTCTGAAAAAAGTTAGATGCTTCTCGGATGCTCGTAAGAAGTACGTATCGGACTTTGAACAGTAATTCAATAAGCAAAAACACTGGCAATTAAATACTATTAAAGACTTAAATTGGCATAAGAATAATTAAAAGAATATGCAATAGTAAATGGCAAACATTAAAAGGAAGTACTCCGCAAATGCAACGGCAATAGCCTACTCGGATTGTGCTCGTGGGCCACTAATCACTAAAGCAGCCAAGCTTGCAACACATGAAATCAATAGTGCATAAACAATATCATACATAAGGAAAGCTTCAATACTATTCTGTATCTACTAATCGAGTAAAGTCTAGCTGGGGTACTGTAGGCAAAAAGGTAGCAGTGACTGAGCAAAAACGGCTCGTAGCCTAGCGAAGTCCTCACGACTGTTTAAAGTATTACATTAAAACTAACAAGTGCACTTTGAGAAATCCAGATCCCTTGTATCTGGTTTTCTCCCGGCTCCTTGACAAAGTAAAAACAAACTGTTAATAAAATACAGGGTGGTTAGGCTCTTGCCCTCACGCACTGTAAATTATTAACCCTCCCGCATCCAGCAACTTATTTATCTAACTTACGGTCAGACATTCTCTAATTTGCCATGAAATATCAGGCTGGGCGAGTTTTCGAAGCCTTGTGTTTTTCTGTATTTTCATCCACCAGAATGCTGTTTATTGTGATGTATCATATGTCAATGGAAAGAGGAATATTTATAGTACATGATAAAACAAACAAAAATGTAAATAAATCGAAATATGAAAGTGTAAATGAGTCCGGAATACAATTATTTCCCATGCAATTGTCTTCACACCGTCCTAGCTCTAAATTGTGAGTGATGACCATATATTATTTTTTTGCTCAAATAATAGTATTTTTTCTCCTCTTTCCAAATCTGAAAACAGAAATTGTTTATCTTCAATAGTTCTCAAGCAGTGACCGAAAAAAAAAATATATTTTGATTGATATGGTTTATAACATTTTCGATTTATTTCGTTGCTACGAAGTGTATTGTTTTAAATTTAGGCTGTATGAATACGGCAAATAATGCTGATGAGTATAAAACAAACTAGAAGTTCCTAGGACAAATACTTTTTGCGCTATGAATATTTGAAATGAAGAGCCAAAATGCGAATATTTATGCTTCACCCATCTCTATTCCGGCGATGCTAGCCGGGTTCCGAGCTGTTCCCCACCTCGTGGTTACGTTATTTGCTCGGATACGTATATAACTGTATATATCACCAGAATCGAAAAATTGTGCTCTTTCCAATGGTGAAAACAAAAATACTATAGCGTAATTGGTTCGCGAGCTATGCGCAATTGTTTCCATGCAGTGACCGAAAAAAAAAGTAGATATGGTTTATAACATTTTCGATTTATTTCGTTGCTACGAAGGGTATGGTTTTAAATTTAAGCTGTATGAATACGGCAAATAATGCTGATGAGTATAAAACAAACTAGAAGTTCCTAGGACAAATACTTTTTGCGCTATGAATATTTGAAATGCAGAGCCAAAATGCGAATATTTACGCTTCACCCGTCTCTTTTCCGCCAATGCTAGCCGGGTTCCGAGCTGTTCCCCACCTCGGCATTGGTTTATTTGCTCGGATACGTATATAACTGTTTATATCACCGTCATCGGAAAATTATGCTCTTTCTAATGGTGAAAACAAAAATAATATAGCGTTATTGGTTCGCGAGCTATGCGCAATTGTTTCCATGCATTGATATTGTTATGTAAATATATGAGAATGTTTATACAGTTGTATATCTTTGCCACAATGTACAACATTTATATAAATATAAATATAATATATATATATATATATATATATATATATATATATATATATATATATATATATATATATATATATTATATATATTATATATATATATATATATATATATATATATATATATATATATAAAATAAATGAAATCAAAATATATATAAAATGAAATAAATCAAATCAAATAAATAAATATATAAATAAAATAAAAATGTAATAATAATATAAATACTCGATTATGGGCCTTAGGCTTGCTCGGGACCTTGGGGCTGATCCGCTAGACACCCTGGGGAACAGGAATAAAAAAGAAAAAAAAATATATATATACCGGGTATACATATATATGTGGGTTCAAGGATTGTGTGGGTGAGAATGAAAGTAGGAATACAAACGTGGGTGATTGTATGCGTGTATGCCCCGACAGAGGATATACTTGAAAGAAAGAAAGAGGAGTTCTGGATGAATGTGGAGGCGTGCCTGGAGAAGTTTGACAAGAACGAAAGAATACTTCTGATTGGGGATATGAATGGTAAGGTGGGTGATAGGAAAGTTGAGGGAGTGGTGGGAGGGTGGGGGGTACCATCAGAGGTGAATGGGAATGGTAGTGCACTTGTGGACGTATGTGTGGGGAGGAGGCTGTGGATAGCCAACACCTTCTTCCGATACAGAATGATCCACAGGTACACGTGGAAACGGATGTTGACGATGAAGGATAAGACAGTGGTGGAACGAAAGTCATTGATTGATTATGTATGTGTGGATGAACGAATGAAGAAATCTGTGATGGATGCTAGGGTGTATAGGGGTATTGGAGGGGGTCTGTCTGATCATTATGTAGTGGTAGCTAAGGTTAGGATACAAAAGAAGTGGGTGAGGAGAGCGGGAGGGAGGCGAG